>JARLTB010000289.1:2542500-2902500 GCA_030141615.1 Unio pictorum
CCGTGCATTACTCTTAGTCAAAAGTCTTTGTGGTCGAAGTTTGTGTCACTGGTATCAATCATAATGTCAAATTAAATCGATGCCAGATAAATGTATTTACATTACAGTATCAATCATATACATTCATTTATACAAGTATAATATCGGTGAATTTAAAATTTTGATTATTAATTATTTTGACAACATAATTCATTATTGTGTATAACCTTAAAGTATTCTTTTTAATAAGTCGACTTGATTATTGGTCGTTTCATGCAATATTAGCTATTTAAGCAGCATTTGACAAAAGGGTATTTCGTGACATTCACATGAGAAACTGGATTTTGAGGTCGAGACATAAATAAAAAAATATCCACTGATATGACTTAAGTTATGTTATGTCTATTTTATGAATTTCAATATTATTTTTAATAAATAAAGTGAAAAATGTAAATCATTTCCTCATTTGTTCACCTTTACATTTCTTCATGGCCAGACATGTTACGTCATTGTCAGTGTTTTAGCAGCCACCGAAGTAATCCATAATAAAGAGCAAATTATCTGCAAAATAGTGCAAAATATAAACATCATAATTTATTGTGGGCTTTATGACGTACCAAAAGTCGACCCGTAAAGTATGCACATACTCCATCCATACCCTCGAAACGTTAAAATGCTATATGCAATAACATATGAATTTATGTAATTCTTATGAGTAACACCAACATGTATATACTACCGTCACTCAGTTTCCAAATATTAACAAACACTGATTAAATAGAATACGTCAATATTTCGGGTAAAGCTATTCTGAATGTTTGTATCACTCATGATAAGTTCTATCGAGTTTTATGACCTACAAACAAATGCTGTGACATTTCTCCTGCTCCAGTGTGCTATCGTCTACATCACCCAGATATGTTTGTTGACTTTTCAGCAAAGATATCAGTTATGTACGACCCATCCATTTTGAATTTGAATATGGCGATACAACCAGTAAGGTACATAAAATTGTATCGCCTTTCTCCAGCCTGCTGAATACTCGTTAGGTTTGACTGGGTGCAAATTACAATTTTGTATCATGTGTCAAATTTGTACGTATAAACATATGCAAATGTTAAGGAGCATCGCGTACAGATTGTAAGCATTAGATTTTGTTTTTTGTGTTTAGTTTTGCATTCATTTAGTGCAAACCATAGTTCAGCTTGATAAATAATCTCCTTTCGATTTGGTGTGCGTCTGAAAACCAGTTAAATCCATAAGGCTAACGAACACGGGAATACGATATACTGATTCTATCATCAAACAGTCATAGATCTCAGAAAAGCGCCTAATATTCAGAAAGATTGCCCCGCCCCCTCACATCAAGGATATTAAAATTGAGATATGATTGGCTAATTAGAAATGTCAGGTAATTCAATAAATACAGACTAACCTTTAACAGTAACTGGTGGCTATATGCAGGTGGTCTCTTGAGCAATTTGTTTCGCCATCGAGAGGTGGAAATTAGACTTGTTGTTCGTCCAGACCGACACCGTAATACAATTTGATGTGCCTGATGATTCGTTTGACTTCGTACGAATGTGGGACAAAATTCTGATAAGATAATATAACTATTACGCAGTTGTATTTAGGTATAAATATACCGATTTGTATATCTTATCCGTCAACATCATACGACTGTCAAAATTCAAACAATATCATATACACGTTATTCAACATGTTTGAAATGTATTAACAGTAAACAGTATATGACTTTGGCATAACGATATATGATAAGAATGTACGGCTTTATAATACAAGATATACATTTAACTTGATGTAATTATACATGTGTGTTCTACGCCAGATGTATTGTCTTCTAACAATACAAACGGAATAATATATAGTCATGGTTTGAATTATATTTTGTGTAGTGGTTTGTTCAACCATTTAATTACCAAATATTTTTTGCTTCTAAACGCTGGATGTGAATAATAATATATAATCCACACGAACCATATGATACTACCGTAATACAAATTAATATGCTGAAATGAATAAATTCCTATATTAATTTGTCCACAGGTCATTATTTTCTCTAATTTCGACTGCAATTAACCCAACTATCCCGATATTAAAACGAAAATTATATATCATGTTATGATATTTCCAAAACTATGTACTCTATGCCATTGTCATTAGCCATGATGTCCGAGAACTACAGTATACAGCCCTTCTATATTCTTTTATAACGTGCATCTGTACATACTTTGCAAAGACAAAGAGACAAAACACTTGTAGATTACCTCCCTTACCGGAGATTTTTGCAGTTTAAAGTTAAGCACTGTCTGAGGAGGGAGTCACGCATTGCTAAGAGGGTGCTTATACGTTTATAGCAGTCTGATTTGTATTATGTCTCGTGAAACCTTAATTTACTAGAAACGTCCAATCATAGTCAAATGCATTATAGAAACACTTTAGCATTAAAAGGAGACTAATGAAGATAAGGAAACACCGAGCAAACAACAGCTGTCTGTTGTGTCAAATAACTAAATTTTTAAGCAAAACATCTCTCATAACGGTAGTAAATAGTTCACATTTTGTGCATAATGTGCTCCTTTCAAATAATGCTATACATTACAACCATCATAGGGGATTTATCAAGTTTGATTGTGTAAATAATTTTAAGTCTACTGAATTTACCCATAAGTAGTCGTTGTCACAGTGAACAGAATCGATATTAATAGCACATTGACATCAACTGTATAAATTAAAATACCTTTATGTCTCAGAGCTCTCTCTCTGTTAAAGTTTATTTTAACTGGTCTGAAGCTTTCTAAAAGAAGTTGTAAGTTTGGGTCATTTTGAATTTCCAGACACATGTAATGGTGGATGAACCTAATTTGAACAAACTTAAAGAAGAATGATTATACCAGAATGATACCTAACTTGTCTGACCGCAAATGGAAGAGGGTGTTTGCAAATAACTTCAGCAATTATTTATAGAACAATGTCTCATGACGGATACAGAATTAAACCATGATCTCACATGGTCAAATGTACTAATTGGCTGAAAATTACAAAGATTTTCATTGACTTAATGCTCATTACCACAATTTCGTTCTCCGCCAAAGACCTAAACAATGTGTGTGTGTGTGTGTGTGTGTGTGTGTGTGTGTGTGTGTGTGTGTGTGTGAATGCATATGTGTATGTGGGGCCCCGAGTGGTGGAGCTGTCTAAAGTACTCTCCGTTACGGATCACTGCCATCTCACCTATGTCTGCATGTGCTCGAGCCTCAGATCTAGCGAACCTACTTGTAGATTTCTCTGTCAAATCAACCAAACATACGCCTCATAATGGACCCAAACGTAGCACCATAAGACTTTTATATATGAAGAATTTGGAAGAATGTATATCAAACACTATTAGTAATTCGCCTTTTGTGGTAAACCATGCAACTGGTAACACTTAGACGTTTCCACAACGTGATATAACATAACAAAAGTTATCATATCCAAAGAAAAAAAATGAATTCCCATGCATGATTCAGTAAAATTCAATGTTTGTTGAATCTGATTTATCGAAACAAGATTTACAGATAACAAAACATACAAATGTATTAATTAGTACCACTATGGGATTTAGAGATGGAGAGATTGACATTCAAGGCTAGGTGAATACTAACAACTGAATACACACAACGATGTTAAGCACTTATAATAAAAATAAATAGAATTAAGTAATACAGTACAAAATAAACACTGAGAGAATACTGAAAAATATGTGTGCATTCTAATATTTATTCTAAAGAGTAATGTGGACTGGCACCTAAAATCACACTGGTATATATGTGTAAACAAAACTTAAGAACAATTTAATGGAATTCAATCAATTATGAATTTTTTTGGGCAATATGATAATAGTATTGTGTTGATTGTACATGAATAATCTCTAAAGCGATTCAACAATGAAAATCAATATTCATTATATATGTTAATCTTATTAGCTCTTGTCAGGAAGATGCTTTGAGCAGCTAATGCCACTAAAATCTGCTGAACTTATAATAAACGATCTTCGAAATTGTATTATAAATGCAAATTAAGGCGCATGCCTGCTCAGAGTGGATGAGATCATTTTCCGCATTTAATTGCAGACTTTGCAAGTTATCCGTTCAGTAAACAAAACAAAATATATGGCTTTGGGGAAACGATTGTTTTAAACATATTGCAAAAGTAATCCATGCTCTCGCCCAGCATGATTAAACGAGGTTGAAAATGGTGAAAAATGACGTTTTTTTTACTGCTTATCTGCCTTACAAACTGAAACCGTGATAAGGATGCACCGGAAACTTAAACAAAATTTGCTACAGGTACGTTTGACAGAGCATTCGCTTTATCCCTACCACGTACAGACCTTGACCATTAGCCTTAGTAATAAATATAAATAATTTTAAGTTGTATATCACCTTTCTTGTACTGGAGAAGAGCTCTCATTACCTCCTTAGACTCTTACATGTGCTCAGTAAAGTATACTAAACTCAGATGGTGCAATGAATATAATTCACATTTATTCACTGGGGATCTGCTTGCCAAATCTGATATTAAATCAGCCTTGCGTATTTTACTTGTCTACGCAGGGGAATTTAAGCTAATTGGTGTCATAATTGAATGCAAATACTATTTTAATACACGTCTCCATCTGGGTGGGATGATTGTATTGGTTGAATACTTTTGTTAACGTTTTGCAACATTATTCATTGACCAGTAGAACAATGATGTGAATATTATACAATTCAACATTTACTTGATGACGTTTTCATCGGCTACAGGACACGAGTATATACCTGAATTTATAATGCGATTTGTGTGTTTCCCAGGCAACCAAAGATAAACATATCCCCGCTTTCCAAAACATCAGATGATGCTTTTTTTCGTTTTCATTGGGACAAATTCAGGCTGCTAGTATTCCTCCATCAAAGATCCCATACAACGCTATATATCTTATCCTAAAAGACTGTCATAATTCGACAAGCTCTATGTCAACAAACATTACCAAATATACATGCTTGTTTTAGATTGTTATATTCCGTGTATGCAATTGAAGTAAAGATGGCATGAACAGACATATCACCTTGTTCAATTTATAGCCTAACATTGTTAAAGTTTCCAGCCTCAACAGAGGGCACTTACAAGACTGATATTACTTATCAAGAAATCACATATTGTTGGGTTGACAAAGTCATTTGGTTATAGTAAAGCTCCAGGGACTAAAGCATATTGTTAAAATAAAAATTGTTTGTACCCCACTAATTCTTGCCTTCTTAAACAAGACTATCATAGCTTTAGGCTTATATGAATCTTTACTATTTGCAACAGCTATTATTTTGGCCTTTATTGAACGTCTTAGAGTAAATGAAATTACATTCCAGTCTCGTGAAACATGTCCGCCTTCTTCGTTGTGTTGATGTTTCGATACGTTTTAGTGTGGGTCAAAACTGATATAAATAGAACTGGAACCTCCAAGAATGACCATAAAGATATTCACGCATATAATACCTTTACAAGCAGTAAGCACTGTTTTCCCTCGTTTAACTGTATAATGGCGACAATATTAATCATTATGCTCTTGATGTTACGACCACATGTATTAATTTTCTCATGGCGTGTTTCTAAAACCCATATTAAAATGCCCATTATCTTTACCTGAACTGGTGCACCATTTTCTGTTTCCTTTTGTTGTGTTCATTATGACTTAATTCCATTACTCGCAGCATATTTCGACTATATGGTCTTAAAGCAAGTAATAGAAACGGGTAAGAAGAAACAAGATTTGTAAAATTCAACAAATTATGGATTTCCCTAGAATACACAATCAAATTCTTAAAATCTAAACAAGGAACGTATGGTATTGTAAATAATCAAATAACCCTAGTCTGACACAAGTCTTAATGATTAAAGATCTGAATAAACCTTAAAGGAAATCCAGATAGAAGAGCCGATGTGCCAGTCTCACCGGTATAGTCGTGATATGCTAACGGTCTGTTGTTGAATCATAATAATAAAAACAATTCAAGACCATGTTCCTATTTAAGGTTTCATAATCAAGAATGTTAATTTGAGCATTTTTATATCTCAGAGAAGAATTATTTAAATAATTTAAGTTTGTAAAAACAGATCATTCCAAGTGAAATACTATACAAATTAATAATACAATAAATTCTGCTATTAACTTAAAACAGGAATAAACAATTTCTACAAAATCATGATTATACATTCATCTACACGTTGTTCACGAAACCAAACTTAATGATTCGGTCAGGTAGAAAATTAAGTTTAGATTTTCTAAATATAAATTTGAATATACATTCTTAACAATAATGAACATTCTGAAATAAACAATGCATAACTTAAAAGTAAGAACAATAAATTTCATAATTTTACTAATTGACTAACGTAAGAAAATCATAAACAATATATGAATGCCTAATTTCTTATGCCAATTTTCCAGTTTGCTTCTACAGTTAATATGAAACAGGAATCACGGTGATGACTCTTTGTTTCTTATATTAATATTACAACTAAGTATTATTTCCAATACGTCGTAGCTGAAATAACAAATATAATATTTTTTAAATGTAAATCGTAAAAAAAGCATTTCACATCACGAGAAAACGGTTTTTAATCTCCAATATTCTTCATTTTTATCTTGGTCACCATATAGTTCTTCTATTTAATAAATGTAGAAATCATGTGTGTGTGAATCCCGCGAAAATATAATATGAGGAAACGTGGAAATATTTTAATATTTCTTGTCAAAATGATACGAAAAACTAATTTATACAATATCTGCTCAATACTTTTGAAGAGAATGTTTTTTTTCTGAGATGTGTTATAGCACAATTATATTTACCGTAATTCCGTTCCATTTCATGCAATTTCGTAAAATAACTCCATGGTGCATTTAATACATGCCGTTGTTAAGGTTACGGTTAGCTCATTGGGATGACTCTTGTTTAAATGCTTCAGAGTTAAAAGTTTGAATATAAAATAATTTTCACAACACTCTATGTGTGTTACATTGTTACCTTCCAAGAATTTAAACTATCAGCTTTGTCTGATTTAAAAAGGTAATGAAATAAAACTCTACGCGTTTTATGCATACATGAAGTAAATGTGTTTTTTACATGCAAAACTAAGGCCAAATTATGATACTTATTTCACAGCAGAGACTTGAGCCTCATTTTGGAATTTCGAGATAGTGCGAGATAATGCGAGAACATTATTCACAAATAGAGTGCAAATAGTCTTTTAATGCATGTTTAAAACGTACTGAGTTCATTTGCGGAAAAAAAGCTAGTTTCCTTCGATTCGTGGCAACCTTACTGATTAATAAAATATGCATTCTACTGCTCCCACATTTAGAATCACTTGAATGAACCTTTGCATTTCAAACATACTCTATAAAATAAATTCATTAAAATTTATATTAAGAAAAACATACTATACAGTGGAACATGAATATTACAGTTAAAGGTCATCTTTCCTTTTAAGTTGTTGAAAAGACCAATACTATCGTACAGCACATTTTCCTTATAACTGTCCACCACGTAGGAATATGAAAGCATCATTGATGAAAGTACATATATACCATTTGGCAGCCTTGTGTCGATTATTCAGTTTCATGGACTTGCAGAGAACTATGTAAGCATTTATCATTCTCCCTTCCAGCCTCAGACAGTAAGCCAGAAGGCTAAGAGCGGTGTTCTTAAATTCAAAATGTTCAAGTTCGATGACATAACTCATGTTGTCTAGAGCAGCCTGCTTGTGGGACGTCTTTTTCTGCATGTAATGACAAAAGAATTCCACAAACTGGAGATACACTTTTTGGTCAACTCTCGCCAATTCTTATCTGCACCATCTTGATCAAAACTGGTAGTGCGAAACATCTCTGGGATTAGTGCTTTAGGAATGCATTTTATTTATGGTGGTTCAGAAACTATATAGGAAAGTCAGTGCAATGATTTATCATTTGTGATACTGTTAGTTTTTCACTTAATTTGGCTTGAAGTATTTCTTAAGATAGTGGGAATGGGCATAATATTTTGAAGGTGTAATTGGCATGTATTTCATTGAGTACATCCTAAGACAAGTCAGAATTCTCCAGAAACAAATAAAAAGCAGCTAGATTTAGATTTCTAGATGTAACATCAGAGGAGGATTCCAAAAGGAGAAGCTCATGGGCCATATCCAGACCACGCTGGTCAAGGGATTCCGAAGAAAGACTTATAGATGCCAGTTTTAAACCAATAATGGAACAATAAAATGTCCCCAAGGAGGTTTCCACTTTCAGTGCTTGTTCCTGAGAGGAAAGCATCCGATTGATTGCAATGGGTTGCCAAACCAAAATAAGCTACAGGAAACAATTGATACTAAACTGATATGAACAGAACTGATCCGACATCTGGATTTTCTAATTCAAGTTCCATAAGAGGAGACTGACATGTCCTCACCAGTTTCGGACCAATGTTGTCACATGCCATCCTGGTTAGGTATCTACCCACGTGACTAAGTAAATTTCTAAGAGTACCGAGTAACCGACCATGTACATGGCCGTACACTTTACATTCGAACATGTGTTCATCTGGAATAAAGTTATTTGGACAGGTCTCACTTTCAGTCCATTTATACAACAGTCGCAAGCACACTTGCACACATAGCAGCAGATTATCGGGTTGTCACATGGTTGTCGGTGTGTTTTCTAGTAGGTAAAATATACATGTCTTGCAATGATAGCTGCTCAACACATCATTACCGACAACTGGATTTATAAAACGTTTGTTTATCATTTTCAGTAGAATAGAACACTAGTATTGTATTGAATTAAACAGCCACACAAGACGTTTCTCCCCAAATGAAATGGATAATTGCCATTCCATATGTTTTTCTGCGCTATATTTATGACCTACTGGAACCAGCAGTGCACCAGTCTGCTGAATGAGGTCAATAGTTCTTTGTGACGACCAGCGTCTGCTCCTTGTTAACCAATATGATGCCTTGTACGGCGAATTATATATTCGCGCTGCATAAATACGATCAATAGATACACGTTCTCGAACAAAACTTGTATTAGCAGGACCATGATGCTCATGAGCAATGTCAAGTTTCCAGCATTCATTGCACAATACAGATTGACAGTATTTATCTACTTTGGTTATATCATTGTGTTTGTTTTAAATAGGCAGTGGGAGATCGAGGCGTACATTCTGTAACTTTACATATCCTGGCGGTGTGTTCTCGTCACTCACTACAAGCAAACTCAGAACTCCAGGAACCCAGCTCTCAAGATTCTGTATAACTGTGTAGCTTAGAGGCACAATGGTATCTATTTCAGATTGTAATCCATGAGTCGTAGTTGCCTCCGCCTGTCTCCCAACGAAACGTGCACCACCGAATGTAACAGACTGCATCGTCTGCGTTTGTATCCATATATTTATCTGCTGCCACCGAATATTTTCCCCAATTCCACTGTATCCAGAAGACTATTTAGCCTCAGGGACATCTTTTTGTAGCATTCATGGATGTTCAGAGTCATTTTCCAAGTTGCATTCTGTAAATAAATAAAACGAAAATATGGTCATTATAATCAAATTAATATTTCGCCAATTGCACGGAATTGTGTATGACTGGTATCAATATGTATATGTGGTAAAAATGTACTCTGGTTTCGCTGCCACGTTCAGCGTCACCAAGGGTGGTTTATTAATTATCAGCTCTAGTTATTTCGAAATAGTGAGCGAAACTCAGTTCATGCTGCATGTGCGATTTGCCTGCATGTTACAAGTCTAAGTACCTAGCTGTGCATATCAGTCACAGCTAGGAATTATTATACAGCCAATGTTTAGTAAACATCACATTACAATCCAGTCTTATCAGAGGGCTTCTAGCTTTAAGGATGCAAACCTTTCAGCTAAAGATGTAACATAGATTTAAGATTATATTCCTATCGCTATTCGTTTTATATGACAGGGTTGCTTCACATATTAGATGTTTTAGTATTTATTCTATATTCTACAGAGTAAATACCTAGTTTATACAGCGCCATGATATTAGAAATACTATAATCTGCTTTGAGATAGCAATTTGTTGTAACCGAACTGAATTTAATTATACGCTGCATGCATTGACCGTTTAATGTAAATGGTTAACAAATTCGTTTGCGTGCATCCGCAACATATATGAATGTAGAAGTACTTAACCGTGTCACATGTATTACACGGTTTAGTTATTTTAATTTTAGCTGCCCGTTTGTGGTGCCATATGTGGTGCCGTGTGTATGGTGCCCGTGTGTATGGTACCATGTGTATGCTGCCTTGTGTATGCTGACTTTGTGTGTGCTGCCTTGTGTATGGCTGGATGATGCCTTACTAATGATATATATATATATATATATATATATATATATATATATATATATATATATATATATATATATATATTTGATTGGGAGATGTGAAGTCACAAAGCTCTGTGTAGTTTCTTGTGACGTATAGGCTGTGTCTGGTGACGTTGGTTCGGAAGAGTGTACTGGTGTTCTCGATGCGAGGGACCAAGGCTTCGGGACCGTTTACTTGTATCATTTACCTGTACAGATAGACCATCACAATGTGAGAGGTTATAGTATAGAGTCGTTATTGGTCAAATTTGAGAGGGTGTGAGGATATTCTGAACGTTTCGGTTTACAATTTGTCAACTTATCTAACCCTGAGAGAGAGAATTCCAAAAGTATCCACAAAATACTACAGATCCGTTATAAAACAACACGGATTACTACAAATCCATATACAAAGTACCAACACCATCTACAACTAAGTACATCATAAAATATTCTTTTTTATGCTGACGACCTAGAAAAGTATTCAACCTAGAGGAAATTTATCATTCCGGTTCCGTTCGTCAGTAATTACACTTCTTATGTCTCAGATACTAGTGTTGACTTTGATGATATTTCTCCTTTTAATGTCACAAATTTAGGGTCATCTCTCAACAACAGTATATATTTGAGCACATGTCATTGTTTTTTATTATGGTGTGTGGGGGGGTCCTGTCTTCCCTTTTTCTTGTTTGTCTGCTTAGTTTGTGGATTAGATTGTACCATTACATATCATCTTCATTAAATAACTGAATATTGTTATTTTTAGTGAAAAGACAACTTGCTTTACATATATATATATATATATATATATATATATATATATATATATATATATATATATATATATATATATATATATATAATCACAGGTGGAAGCCGGGTTAGGACTGGATTAGTGAAGACACCGAAGGCAACTGCGTTAATAAGATGTAACTCAACGAGAAAACACTCAAATGATGATTTTAACGAAAGGAATTTAAAACTAACGTGAATAACGACTTATCACCCGATCAACAAATAGAAGTATATGCATGAATTTACGAATATGTCGGCACACGTTTGCTACAACATGGCACCACACACAAACAGCATAGACAAGCCCCACGGTCACACACAAGGCAACAAAAATCAACACCTGATATCTTCTAATGCGGATGATGAGCTAATAAAAGGTTGTATAACATTGGTGTCATGTTTATTGCTGGGAGTGGCTCGTTTGGTAATTTCATCATATCAAAACTAACAGATCTAAACGATCTGTAAAGCCTTGCCCTAGGATCTAAAGGCCATAGGTCAATGACAAGGAATTTGGCGTCCACAGCGTCTTTAAAATACATCCCATGTAGATCTAACCTTTGAGCATAGCGTCTATTGATGTAGTCTACTAGTTAGTCAAGGTGTTTATGAAGAGTAAGTGAAAGTAAAATTCTACTCTAGAAACATTGGTAATCATGGTTAAATAGGCATTCGACCTCAATCTCCTAATGAGGTCATTATAGTCTGATCTTTCTTACCTATGTCAGCGTTTCGCTGTCTGTTTATTGTAACCTAGGACTCATCACTACATAAGCACGTCGTACATTAATCACATCGACCTAAATGTTGCTATCTGCAATTCAGCAAAGCTATTCATCGTATACTGCATCTGAACTCTATCTTACGTGTACAGCAAAGCTATTCATCGTATACTGCAGCTGAACTCTATCTTACGTGTACAGCAAAGCTATTCATCGTATATTGCATCTGAAATCTATCTTAAGTGTACAGCAAAGCTGTTCATCGTATACTGCATCTGAAATGTATCTTAAGTGTACAGCAAAGCTATTCATCATATACTGCATCTGAAATCTATCTTACGTGTACAGCAAAGCAATACATCGTATACTGCATCTGAAATGTATCTTAAGTATACAGCAAAGCTATTCATCGTATACTGCATCAAAAATCTATCTTAAGTGTAGAAAACATGATTCGTAGTGCAGTCTGTACTTTATTATAACTGTCACTATAAAGGTAAAACTTGTAGTTTGCAGTTTTAAAGAATCTTGTAAATACAGAAATGCTAAATTCCTGGAGAGTATAATTCAACCTATGTTCTAATGCATTGGAAGAGATTAGTTACAACATTCATTCATTCACTGATTAATACATGTACTATATCCTTGTTTTCTACCAAAGCCCATAACTTCGTCTGGCATCATGTTTATGTTTCCGTGTATGCACCTTCCCAAAGGCTTATCTCGGTTTCAGAGAGCCTGTTGTTTTACTGTAACGATGATGTTTCTAAGTTTTGCTTTCCTCGCAATTAGCCCAAAGAAATGCAGCTGATTTTTTCTTATACTGTGAAAAGGTGTTATTTTTGTTTTAGCTCTCAGTCCTTCATCTTCATCAGCTGTGTAATAGGAACAACAACACTCTAGAATTCTTCTCAGGGATCACATTTCTGCCGCTTCAATACGTAGTTCCACAGATGTTGAGATAACTCATTATTCAAATCCGTGCGTTGAAATGAAAAGTAGACATCAGTGCAAAACTCTCATTCGTACTTTCCTGGACAGTTTCCAGTTGATTAATACGTTCCTCATTGTCGATAGCATCTACTAATTCTTCGAATAATTTCATCGTCACATCTTGAGGCACATGAACCCTACTGCATACGCATTACCGATACGAATTGCAAGAAATGGAACAAATTGCTCAGGTCTGTTGGGACATTTCCGTTGTCATAGTTGTCGTTAGTTGTTGAAGCATGTTGCGTCCCGAACTCTTCTGGGCCGCTAACTATTTCTATAGCAATATCACCTGGTCATGTGAAATAGGTCAGTGATGTGTTCTATTGATCTATATAATATGATGTGGTCGTATTTTAACTCACTCTGCCCGCTAAAATGTTCAGTTTCTACTTGTGCATTGTAATAAAGACCGAATCTTTAGTTCTTTCATTTCTTGCATACTTAGATTGACCAGTTTTCTTTTCCATGTGATCACATTTGTATAATCCTTCTTTAGCATATATAAATGTGTAGATGTCATTGCAACACATAGGTGAGTGAACGTACGTTGCAGACGTCTTTGTGACACAGCCATTTCCAGATGAAGTATGTGATTTGTCGCGGATTTAAATCCATGACAAGTATGAAAATTGCTTACTTTCATGTGTGTGTTGGGAACATGATTGATTCCTAATGAGGTTCCGTATTATATCTGTATCAGGGAACAGGTCAAGATGAGGTAAACGGGTTTCATAAGGGTTGAAATTTTCAGGAAATTGAAGTCTAGAAGTAATTGTTTCGATGTTTTGTCTTAGCTTCAAACCGTTATTTTACACGTCTGAAGATAATTGTTTGAATTTATTTATCGTAAGTTCATGCCATTTTTGTTTGGTAAGATTCCGAAGAATTTGAATATCATTTGTTTTGTATATTATAGTACTCATGTATTCCAAGAATTTCTTACAGAATATTTTAACAGGCCATATGAGATTATTGTTTTAATTTGCTTGTTATATGTCATTTGAATCATGTATGTTAGAAATTGATTGTTATTAAGTCTGAAGGATGTTTATGACCACGAATTATTAGCTAGCAAATCAGACAGTCAGGACATGAAGTGTGTGTGATAAGGATTGTAACGTAGCTTTAACAATTTTTCAGTCATATCGCTACGATATATTCAGTGAGGCAGTTTATAGTGATGTCTACCACTGGAGATTCATGCCGCTGACATGTAACATCATGTCCCACCCGGTCACAATATCCTGACACCAGGCCGACCAGTCCTAACACTAACATCTTGATGCTGAATGCCAAGTGAGGCAGCTGTTAGAAACGTTTTTGTAAAACTTTTGTATGACTCGGTCGGGGATCGAACCCACAACCTCCCGCTTCTGCTGCGGGCTCTCTAACTACTAGGCTACCAGATCGGTCTAGGACAAGAAGTGAATTGTGTTTAATTCATTTGTTTAAATAAGATTTGTATTCTCTTTACCTATGAATCAGATGAACTAGCACTGGATCAGTAACAGTAAGCATACGGCTTTTGTGTTCATGTACTTGACATGTAGTCAAGATGGTTGATTGCAAGTTCACACTGCTAGGTGTTAATTATAGGAGGCAAGAGCGAACTATGCCTTCGACCAAGTAGTAATGGTAACTGACTGTATTAGGGGAATACATTATGTTATAATACAATTTAATGAAGCGACATATAAACAAATTAGTCAATGCTATTTAAAGGTTATTTTCTAGAACTATGTTAGCGATTTGCGTTTGTTTGTAATACGATATATGAAAACTGAAATTCATTATAGAGAGAGAAATGTATTCATTCGGAATTCTAGATCGTATCGAATTTTAGTGAACGTATAGTATTTATCAGAATATTAACTGCCACATCCACCTCAGAATGTCAGAATATAAGCATCCGATTTGACTATGCATACATGTTGGGCAATTAGGTGGAAACGCTCGCGAGATTTTATTACGAAATTTGTCATATCTGTGTAAATGTAACTGCTTTATAGCATTTTTGAATAATGTTTGGTATTTGGTTTCTAGTACAAGTGGATCCTACAAGTATCTAGTTCAATTTTATTTTGTTGATCTAATTGATTAAATTGTTATTAAATTATATCTGTATACTGGAACTCGTATTTGCAAAGGTCTCAATTTATTCCATCTATTAATTTCATATTTTGATTATTCATAATAACATCGATCATTTCTCTAGACATCGATAACAACCACCACAACTGCCAAACACTTTTGTCTAGCTGGTGGTATTTTCACTAGTCAGTTTACTTTACCTTTCAATTTCTTTCATAAGATTAACGAAGTCGTCAATCTTCCGTTTGTTTTAGCTTCTTGTTCAATTGGTGTGATCACTGATTTTGCTGTTTATACCAAAGCTTCCTGGAACGTTTCCCTCCTAAAGCATTTTCCTTGTCTTCTATCTATTGGAACCTCTTTGGCCCTTCAACGGGGTACTTCCATTCGATCTCGATCTTCAGTTATACATAGGTTAGCATCTTCCAATATGCTTGGTTGTTTAAGCTTCCTTCTACTGACCCTAATTTGTACGTTCGCCATTGCTGCTCTATGACAGGTGGTTTGCTGAAAGGTATAATCTTAGAACTTTCATAATGGTAATGCAGTCTATCTAATTATGGCGGATGTCTTCAATCTCTATTACAAAATAGACAGCCCTTGGCGTGCTGTTATATATACTGAGAATAAATATATCTTAGACATAAACTAAAGCAGTCTTACATCAAAGCAACATTTACTGGAAATAAGCACATTTAAAGTGAGGCTCCAAATATTATGTGACCTCTATCTAAATATTGTGAAGGTCATGGAGCT
The DNA here is from genome assembly GCA_030141615.1 of Unio pictorum. Lineage (NCBI taxonomy): Eukaryota > Metazoa > Mollusca > Bivalvia > Unionida > Unionidae > Unio > Unio pictorum. The sequence continues at coordinate 2,558,254 of JARLTB010000289.1, forward strand.
GACCATACCTGGTATACTCGGTCCCATTGGATGAAATTATATGTCAATTAGTATAGATTAGTATAGATTATAAGACTGAGCATGCCTGATACGCATGTTACACTTATTATCATAGGTATTCATCGCCTGAATTTTTTCTGGCAGCCAACTATGATACTTTTGCGCTATATGTTCACCGCATTGACAAATTCTTTACAAATGTCGTGGATTGCAATACTTTTTTATTTCATTGTAAATATAGAGGTTTTACATACTACATCAACAGAGGAATACAGATATTCATCGATGCAACAACTGTTGAAGTTCAGTAACGGTAAGGCAAGCAATAGATCAGTGAAACTAGTCAATAAAAATCAATTTAAGTGTAATATAAATACAAAAGCTGATACTCATTTTATATCGAATGGATAACAACTAATATTGTGATGGAGGGAGTAAGGCTTCTTTGGGGGCCTGGCTCTTATATATTTATATATATATATATATATATATATATATATATATATATATATATATATATATATATATATATATATATATATATATATATATATATATATATCAACATGACCACCATGCAAGCTTTCAACTGCCCTCTCTTTGTCTAAAATTATTATACTATTATAAATGCAGTGTTAACCGATGACACCTATATAAGTCTTTCCGTTTTAAACACAGTCCACTTTATCCACGCCAACCAGCTGGTGATGTGGAGGCTATGTCGGGAAGGGAGTAAAACGTATTGAAACGTTTATAATCCTAATGATGTGTATTGAAGGTGTATGTACCTTTATTGGTCATAGTACCATATATATTGACCATATGACTTTAAATAAGCACATGCAGAAACTATCAAGAAGTGGAATTAATTCTAACTAATAAGTGTATCTAACTGATATTGTTGTAATTATAAATGTGGATTACAAAAAGCCAATGTTTGTTTGAATGCCCAAAACATTTCGTTATGAAGTTGAGATTATACATCCGTATTCATCATTACCACCAGTAACCCTGATCGTCTGAGTTGATGATTAATATTGTTTGAGTAGATAAACATTATGGTTTGAGTAGAAGAACACCAATTTTTGAGTAGAACACCTTGGGCTGAGTAGATAAACACTAAAGGTTGGGTTGAGAATCCGGGTAACTTTTTCATTTCCGGGCATTTTCAGTGCATATTTAAGACCGCTGAGGTGAATGAAACCGCCATTGTTGTAGCAACTTCAGTAACGTGTAGGAGGCATTTATACAACATTATAAGATATTTGTAAGATTTGCAGTGTTGGTGGGTGTAAAAATAATCATCTTCAAAAGGAAACTTATTATAAACGCAGTGTGCATAAATGAAGATCGGCTAAAAATATACACAACTGGTAGTTCTTATTAATCAAGATTTAATAGGACAATTAAAGAAAAATAATAACGAGAAAATATAAATGTTTGAGAACTTTCAAGCATAATTAGGATTATAGGTAATGCCGACTGAAAAATTAAGATTTTGATATAGTTTATTTTTTTAAAAATAGGTTTGAATAAAGGTGTAAAAAAAGATTTTGTTTTAAAAAAAAGCTTACCAGGTGTATCTGTAAAATAGTTGCAAACATCAGGCCATGTCACTTCTTTTTATTTTTAGGCAATGACTCCAGACAGATCTCCCACTTAGCCAAAAGAGTATTTTACTGTGTGATTTTATCCCTTTTGGTGTGTATGTCTGTATGTTTATAAAAAAGATAATTTCGCAGAAAACATTTATTTGAGATAAATTTTTTATGAGTATTTATGCTAAAGGTGGTTCGTCTGATCTAGGTTTGAATCCTAGTCAGGGTCCTCTGCCTTTGTCTTTATAGGTGTCGTTTGCCAAGTGTCTCCTATGTCCTATGTGTGCCGTTTGTGTCTGTGGAATATTGTATGCATGCTATAAAGCTTTGTGTAAGGACGGCATGTTCAATCAAAATATGAATCAAAATATATATCTCCAGTTGTATTTTCATTAATATAAGGATTCTTTACAAGGTCTTGCTTACGTTTATTTAAGTGACAATTTGAATCTGGATTAGAAACGGTGTTTTGTATATTTTGAGTGCGTGATCATGTATGTCGTTTCTCTTTTTAAATTATAGATGGGCTAGTCTTGAGTAAGATACCATGAGTTCTTGATTTAAATACGCTTCTTTTGCAACAAGCTTTTGCCCTTCCTTTATTTATCTATTCTTGCCAAAGGTAAATATTCCAAAAAGGTTTTTTGAAAGAACAAAAGATATTTTTCTTAGTAGTAGACATATTAAACAAGTTAGTATTCTAACCCCGTGTGTTTGTATTGTCTGTCCATGTCCTGCGTGTGAGAATTTCCGGGACACTTTTCCAAACCTGTTTACTTTGCGCAGCGTCTAGTGACATAGCTCCATTGCTAACATGCAGGTTCCCTGTTCCCTCTATAAACAAAAGACAATAAAATAAACTTTAGCTGTTTTAGGCACCAGATAATCAACATTCTCTCATTTAGCATACATGGGGTGAGCGAGATGAGTTACGGACTCCAGTTCGCGCTTTCGGAACAGCGCCTCTAGTGAACGGTAAACTGGAACCTCCTCTACTATCTCTCTTCCCACACGTTTTCTTTAGATCAAAATTAAAATTTGAGGTTTATTTTTTTAAAACAATTTTGAAACAATTTTAGTTGATTTATCTCATTTGGCAGGAAGGCGAGTCGGTGACTCCAGCCCGCACTTGACGGAACATCGCCCCTAATGGGCGGTAACTGAAGCCTCCTCTCACACTTCCTCCTATCTTGTGATATCATCCCATTAAAGACTACTTATTTATTTTTATTATCTGTCTGCATTCCATCATGATCTCATTGATGTATTAAATGGCTTTGAAACGTGTATTTTTGTCAAAGTCTTCATCTAGGAAGAGTATGCTGCTCCCCCGGTACCAGTCTGTGTTTCAAATCTCCATAATTAATTGAACTCTTTGATTATCAATTATATATTATCACACTGTGTGATCACATGGTCGTTGGTGAAGCATGCTCTTTGGTATGAAGGGAATTTCGGTATGTCTTTTATTATCTCTTTTTAGAGCTACCTCGCCGATGAACCATGCATTATGAAGTTATTTAAAAATAAGGCCTTGCCATTTTAATTATTCATTTGGGACCAATGCCCCAACACATATAGCGAGTTTAACACTCAATTTTCTTATTTAATTTTATATCTAATGTTTTTGGTAATTTCCTCACTTATCCAATCATATGTTTATTCTTTCTGTTTGTTCCATAATTCCTTCTTTTCTATGAATTTAATTATAATGCCCTCGATACTTCTAAATATTCTGGGTACTTCTGATTTTTTCACTTATTTATTGTTTTTGTATCTATCCGGTCAGTCTTTTAGGCTAAAACCAAACCAGTATTTATATATATCAATATACGAAAAAATGTTTTCCGTGGTATAGAAGTGTTAGGGACCAGCTTAGCACTGCTAAAAGACACCTCCGTAAAGCATAGAGGCTTTGGCTTTCCACCAGACTCGATATTCATAAACAAATATATGAAGCCGCTAAGAAGAACGTCACAGAGTCCATTTAGGCAAATTATCCCACTATAGTACTAAGATCACTGTGAGATCCAGCTGCAAAGAGCACTTTGAGATAACTAACAAACTAATGTCAAGGAACAAATGAACACCACTTCCAACTACTTTCTCTCAAGTAGACCAAACGGACCTATTTGCAAATTTCTTCCATGACAAAGTACAAACCATTAAAGATACGCTTGACAACACAATTTCAATTGACTAGCCGTCACCATATAGTCACGATAGAGAATTTCAGCGACAGCCATTAGGAGCATTGGAACCTGTCTTTATGGATTTAGTAAGGAAACTCGTGAAGAAGAGTGCACCAAAGTCTTGTGAACTTGATCCAATTCCAACATCACTGCTGCTGAAGTGCTTAGACCCAATATTGTCTTCACTAACTGATGTTATTAATATATATATATATATCTCACCCATCGGAATTCCCATCATTTTTTCAAAACTGCCAACGTAAAGCCTCTGCTCAAGAAACAAAAACACTTGACCATCACTATTTAAAGAACTACCGCCCAGTTTTTAATCTCCCGTTCATATCAAATATCTGCATATCACCCTTGCCGCTGTACTGAAACTACTCTTCCGAAAGTATTTAATTACATTGTCTCTGCTTTGGATAGCGGAAAGATTACAATCCTCTCCATCCTTGATTTGTCTGCAGCATTTGACAAAATAGACCATGGGATATTACTTCGCCGTCTCCAACAAATATTTGGCATTAACAATACAGCCTTACAGTGGTTCAAGTCCTACTTGGTCAGCCGGACACAAATTGTATCTGCAAGTGAAATACACTCCAACCCAGTTGATCTATGTTGTGGTGTTCCACAGGGGTCACTTCTGGACCTGTTCTCTTCATTATATTCATTGAGCCGCTATCAAATGTAATAGATCATCACCCAGTGTCTCACCAATTGTACGGTGATGACACCCAACTATACAAGTCTAGCCACCCAAATGAAGTTGATGCTACCATCCAAGGAGTAGAGAGGTGCATTTCTGATGTGAAATCATGGATAACGTGTAGCAAACTGCAGATGAATGATGATAAAACTATGGCCATTTTGATCACAACACAAAGAATTTCTCATTAGCATCCTTTACCTCAAACAATAGATTTCAGCAACACCAACATTAAATTCATATATTCAATAAGAAACCTATCTATCACTCTAGACAGTATTCTCACATTGCACCTACATGTCATGAACTCACGCAAGGCTGAGAATCATCAACTCCATTCGCAAATATCTTTCAGTTGATGCCACTAAAACACTTGTGTGTTCATTAGTACTTTCAAGAATGGACTAGTGTAACTCAATGCTGTGTGCTTGTCTTAATATCTACTCCAGAAACTTCAAAAAGTTCAAAACACAGCTGCTCCGATCATCCTTGGAGTACCACGATCAGAGCACACCTACCCGCTGCTCTGTACACTACACATGCTATCCATTCGATTCAGAATCAAACACAAAATTTGTTCTCTGGCTATGTTTCACAGACGGACTCCATTCCAGCATAGCTATCCGGCCTTACCCATGTGTTCACACCAGCAAGATATTTACACTAATCTTCTGACAGTCAATACTCATTATTCCCACTATGAAAACAAAGTCATATTGACAATGTTATTTTGCATACCAGGGCCCAGCAACGTGGAATTAATTGCCCATTGAAATTAGAAGAACAAACTTAAAAACCTAAATATTTTCAGCATTTTCTTCCCCAATTCTATGGTATTTGTTTGGGGGGTTTATGTTGGTTTTTTGTATTCAAATCATTATAGATGATGTACAGCGCTTAGAGCTTCTAAAGATTAGGCGCTATACAAAGTCGTCATTAATATTATTATTATTATTATTATTATTATTATTATTATTATTATTATTATTATTATTATTATTATTATTATTATAAAGTTGGTGCAATCATCTGCATGCTTGATCATTTTATTCTCATATCGTAAGTTGGGGATCTTTATCTCTTCAATTTCTGTATTGTTTCTTATCTTATGGCTTAATATTTCAATCGCTTTTACGTACAATAGCATAGATAGTTGACAACCCTGCCTCACAGATCTTTGTATTTCAAAATGTTTGGTAGTCGCGCCATTCACCTTTACTTTTGAGGTTATCTTTTTGTACAGGATTTCAGTCCAACTTTGTAAATTTTGTCCAAATCTAAATTTATCTCAATTGCTTTGTCTATAGTTGTGTTCTAATCTGTCAAAAGCGTTTTCTTGATCGAAAGGTGCTATGGCCAAGCGCTTAGAGCTTCGAAAGGTTAGGCATTATACAAAGTCTTCATTATTATTAGTATTAGTATGGCACTATTTCATTTATGTAGTCAATTACTGTTCTTATATTTAAAATGTTATGTTGAATATCTCTACCCTTTTTTTGCCTATCCACCTTTTTTACCCAATTCGCTAAAATCCTACTTAATCTTTTAAAATATATGTTTATAAGGGAGATTGGCATCCATTTTTAACGATCTTTTCTAATTCCCTTCCCTTTGTATATAATAGTTTTAATGCCCTCCCTCGTGGTTTTCTTTTCATTGCTCCACTTTTTTAAATATTGTTCTTTAGCATTTCAAGGATGGGCGATAACACATTTTGGAACGTTTGGTAGAATTCCGCGGGTGAGTCCATCTCCATCTGGCGATTATCCCTTAGCTAATTGTTTAATAGCTGTATTAATCTCTTCTGTTGAGATGAAATCGTTACATATGTCTCTGTTTTGTTGACATCATCTCGCACGGTGCTTCACCTAAGTTCATATGGTGGCATTATTTATTTGTTGCGTAGTGAATAGAGCTTTATAGTAATTTAAAACATAGTCCATAATATCTTTCTTTCTCGTTAACTCATAATTGTTAGAATTTATTGTTTCTAGTCCCCCCCCCATTTCCTCTCTTTTGTATATACATTTAGCCTTTTTATATAACTGTCTGAACGTACCTGCTCTAATGCTCTTCCCTTTACTTTCCTCTTCTTTAATTTTTTATTTTTTTTCCATTATTTATTTTCTTTCTTCAATGTTGTTTTATCTTAGCTCAGATTAAATGGTCTGTTTTCCATATGTATTAGTTCGTTCCTTCTTTTTGAATAGCAAATTTATCTAAACTACTTGCTTTACCTCCATATTCATATGTGTATTCTCTTCTTTAAAGATTTAGTATTCTTTACACATCTATTAATTTATGCTTAGTTGATAAGTTCTCTACTTCCTTCAAGAAAAATAAATCGTTTCGAGTTAACTCCCCTGATCTATCTATACTTTTCTCCCACCCAATTATAATCCTCCTTTTGAATCAAGTTATTCATAGAAAAGTTTAACAAACATTTATTCAAGTTATCTATAAAATCTCTTCTTTTGTTCCCCTTGACATGAATGTAGATATTTATTAAGTGAGTTTTTTTCAATATATGCATAATTATTCATCTAAACTTTATCTCATCATCCTTTCTATCTCACGTAATATTCCTCTTTTTTATTTTAATATAATTGCTACACCTCTCCTTACATCGTCTTGTAAATAGTCGTTAGTAATATCGTTTGCATTTAGTTTCCTATCTATTTTGCGTCGCATTTTTTGGGACAGTTTGTTATGAGTTTCATGTAAAAATATTGTGTCGTATTCAGTTAGTTTCACTAACTTGTCAACTTGATCTTTATTTATTCCATTTTAATCTATGGAAGCTATACATAAGTTCAAACCATCCCATTTTGATTTCATTCGACCAGGTTGCCGTTTAACTTCCTATCCAATTGTATTTAAAAGTGTTTGTTGCAATTTCTTTATTCACTTTATTTCTATGTTCAGAATTATATATTAAGTATATATTAAGTTGGGAACCTTGGCCCTCTGATGGATTTGAGTTATCTTGTTCTTGTTCCATTTTACTATCCGTTTCATTAATTTCTGTTACCAGATCCGTTGTTGTGTCAGCTCGTTGTAATTCTTTATTTTATTTTCAGCGCACAGAGTCTCTGTTATATCTGGCGAATTTTCAGTAAAGGGGGTTTCATTCTCTCCCGACAAGGAGGTGCTGGAGGTAAATACTATATTTTTGTTTCCTTATATTTGTTTAGGACCTCAGTTTGGGGGTTGGTGTGGAGATGAGGGGTTTCAGATAACTCAAGTCTGAATGCTATGGCTTGAATAGTTGAACACTAGTGTGTTTGACTAGATAACCACTATAGTGTGAATAGTGGCGGATGCTCATGAAATGCACGCACAAGCCCATACACGAGTCTCCTGCTGCCTTGCAGGTCGGCGTTGGTTAGCCAAAAGCTAAGGGAGTAAACCATGAAGGAAAATCCGGAGTGGAAACCCTAAGGCAGTTGGACGATGTACTACATCCACTTCTGGCAACTCCTTCGTCTGGATAGGGATGGGCTTCGCCAGATGACCTTTGATCAAGAAACAATGATAATGCTGGACATATCTTAAGTTACCATATCGGTTCGCTTGTCGCCCGTGGTAACAAGGAGGTCGCCTGCCTTTGTCAACCATAATGGAGATGACAAGTATGCTGCTGGTACTTTGCATACAATCAGAGTGAGAGACAGCATCGCCATCGCCACCTTGAACATTAGAACTCTGTCGCAAATTGGAAGACTCCAACAGTTGGCACATGACAAGGAACACTATACATGGCACATTATGGACTCTGCAAAGTCAGATGGAAAGCCCTAGGAAGACACCATAGTAAAGATGGGCATATATTCTACTATATTGGAACGTTTGGACAAATCCATAAATGGAGTATGTTTTCTTGTAAACAAAGCCAATAAGGGGTATGTGCTTGAATGTCGCCCCGTATCTAGCAGAATCATCTCCATTGGTCAGAAAGCATCTCCGTTTAGCATCACAATGATCCAAGTCTATGCTTGAACTACTGATTATAATGATTATGAAGAAATAGATGAATGTTACAAAGAACTCCAGGGTATTATAAACATGGTTGGTAAAAGAGACATCATCATCATCCAAGGAGATTCGAATGCCAAAGTTGGCAAAGATGCCAAAACACTGGGACGATCATTGTGGACCTTCTTGCAATGAGCTTACCAATGAAAGAGTGATACGGCTGCTCGAGTTCACAAGCTACAACAACTTGGTACAAGCCAACACCCTGGGCCAACATAAAGCTTCACGATGCCGGACATGGCATGCAGAAGATAAAACATAACTAGATCGACTACATATTGGTTCAAAACCGTTAACATTCTTGCATCAACAGAGCGAAAACAAGAACGTTCCCATGTGCTGACGTTGGGATTATTCACGACCTCGTGATTATGAACTTCGGAGTAAGGCTAAAGAAAAATACATGCCAAAGAAAATCAGGATCAAATTCAACCATGAACAACTGAACGACCATAACATCTGCAAATCATTATAAGCAACAATTAAAGGTAACTTTGCTCCATTTCTTGTGCTGGATATTGATGTTCAAGGGATGACAGAAACTTTCAACACAGGTTTGACATCAGTTCCCAAGGACATCATTGGCCTCCATCGCCCAAAGAATAAATCATGTGTTACAGAAGAGATTCTTAATATTTATGTTGCCTGAAGAGACCCCAAATTCACCAGACACACAACAGGGGCAATGGAATTTCGAGGACAAAACAAGAATATCAGTAAACAATTGAAGAAGGCAATAAAAGATAGGATTGGACAAAACTGCACAGAAATAGACAGCAGTCTGATAAATAATAACAGCAAAGAGACATTCCAAATTGTGAAAGACCTCACTAGACAAAATCAACCAAGAACCAGAAACATTCAAGACGAAAATGGAAAATGCCTCACAGAAGCGAGTGACATTGCAGAATGATTTACTGAGTATTATAAAGAACTATACAACAATCCATCCACAGGGGACCCAAATATGCTTGAAGTTCTCAACTCCACAAATGAAGAAGATGAAACATAACTAGATCGACTACATATTGGTTCAAAACCGTTAACATTCTTGCATCAACAGAGCGAAAACAAGAACGTTCCCATGTGCTGACGTTGGGATTATTCACGACCTCGTGATTATGAACTTCGGAGTAAGGCCAAAGAAAAATACATGCCAAAGAAAATCAGGATCAAATTCGACCATGAACAACTGAACGACCATAACATCTGCAAATCATTACAAGCAACAATTAAAGGTAACTTTGCTCCATTTCTTGTGATGGATATTGATGTTCAAGGGATGACAGAAACTTTCAACACAGGTTTGACATCAGTTCCCAAGGACATCATTGGCCTCCATCGCCCAAAGAATAAATCATGTGTTACAGAAGAGATTCTTAATATTTATGTTGCCTGAAGAGGCCCCAAATTCACCAGACACACAACAGGGGCAATGGAATTTCGAGGAGAAAACAAGAATATCAGTAAACAATTGAAGAAGGCAATACAAGATAGGATTGGACAAAACTGCACAGAAATAGACAGCAGTCTGATAAATAATAACAGCAAAAAGACATTCCAAATTGTGAAAGACCTCACTAGACAAAATCAACCAAGAACCAGAAACATTCAAGACGAAAATGGAAAATGCCTCACAGAAGCGAGTGACATTGCAGAATGATTTACTGAGTATTATAAAGAACTATACAACAATCCATCCACAGGAGACCCAAATATGCTTGAAGTTCTCAACTCCACAAATGACGATGATTTCCCCATTCTCAAAACGAGATGGAGTCAGCAATAAGAGCAATGAAGAAGGGGAAGGCAGCTGGAGTAGACATCCCAGCTTAACGTATTAAGAATGAGGGTGGATCATTGATAGAGCTACTGAAATAGTCTGCAACAAGATCTGGCAGACAGGTGAACGGCCAACACAATGAACCCAATCACTGATTATACCACATTGCGAAAAGGTAATCTGCAGCTGTGCCAAAATTACAGAACTATCAGTTTGATCAGCCGTGCTGTTAAGGTGATGAAGATCATCTTGCACAGACTGAAACCACAAGGAGAAGAAATAATCGCTGAAGAACATTTTCACCAAAGTGAATTAACGACCACACTAGGTCAAAAGACTGATGCTGCTGCTGATGATGATGATGATCATGATGATAGTGTGAATAGACCCGTAAATATGCTGACATGTACATTTATAGCAATTGTGTCAAATCAATTTTAAAATGGTTTCCATTATGTTAATTTTTTACTACGTTTTAAAATCTAACAAAATTTATCTTTCTTGATTAATTACTAGTTCATTAAATACGTTTAGTTATTGAAATTACAATAATATTACCAGTTAAAATGAATTACAATATATACATTTTGATGTGGTCGTTCAAAGTCATGTGATCTAAACCTATAGTGTAATGACAATAATGGGTATATAAACATTAAAACCGATGCCAAATCAGATTGACATCAATATATTATTATTGCAACATATTCCTATCTTGACAAAAAGAAGACGAATATGGATCCAAACAGTTCGAGAAGGAATTTCTGTATGGGACATTTCCTGAATGTTTCACATGGGGAGCAGCTACGGCAGCCTATCAGATCGAAGGAGGATGGAATGAAGATGGTATGTGTATACAAACACAACAATATGAAGGACATTACGTTGAAACTATAGACAATTTAAAGATGGCATCATACGAATTGAAAATATAATTCAAGAGCTTAATGTACGTACAATTAACTTTAAAATATTAGTATTATACAAGGAATGGCTCTTGACCGATTCAGTACCTTGTTTTACTGACCTGTGAATATATGATATTGGACGACGCATGAATAACTTAATCAGCGCAGTGGTCCAAATAAGCCGGTGCGAACAGGTACCTCGAAACTGTTAACACATTCTTTAAAATCTACTTACCCGACAACTAAGAGAGAGGATATTTGCTTGAAACCTGTGAAGAACGGATATTTTTCATCCAGTGGGTGAAAAAACAGTACTTTCACGAGTGGCGAAGCCGTAAGTGAAAATACTTTAGTGTTTCACCCGAGATGAAATATGTCCGTTTTATACTTATAGAATGGATATTTTCTTTTCATTTCTTTTCATTTTATGTTCAAACGTATTGGCTAGCAAATTAAATAGCATATTGAGCTAGCAAACTGTTTTGCATATCGCGCCATTATTTGCATAGAAAATATAAACAGTTGCATAGTTATCCTTCTCAATTCAATGTAAAATTACACATTAAGAAAACAAATAATATGTGTTTTGTTGGACTCAAATCGTTCTAATGATGGCCATACATAACTTTCGAGTACGTAAACGTCTAAGAATAACTTCAAATTTCACTGTTTTAATGTTATTCGTGCCTAATGACAGCCAGTGAAAACATATATTGCTTTCACGCTAGTGAAATATCAGGATTATTTCTCTTAAAAATTCCAGAAATTCACGTATGATGCCCCATTGTCAGATAACATTATAAACTGCCACATTGCAGACATTGTAATGATCTGCTTAAATTTCTAAAACTACGTTAAAAATCCAAATCACACACACAGAGAAATCAGAATATTTTTTATGAACGTATGTATTGAATAGAAAACTGAGAAAGATTTGTTTACGATAAATAAATTGGAAACGTTATCTGATGGTACTTGTTTATTATAGAATTAGAATGAATTTAGCAAGAAATGTTTCAGCTCAGTAATGTCCTAAATAAATATCCAAAATGTTTCTTTCGTTAACTTTGCATCTGAATTTGTGGTTATCGATCCAAATCTATTCAGTTAAACGACCTAACTGCTCATTTAACTGTAAACATGGTTATAATTTGCATCTTTACTATAAACTGCTAAACAAACATCTAATTATGAATTTATAACCAGCAAAATGTCTTCTTCGAGGAATGGCATCTAGAATAAAGTGCAAAACAAACTGCTGATTATTTGCGAACTTGAACTTAGCGTATATAATTGTAAGTTGTGACCTTTTCAGGAAAGGGTTTAAGCATATAGGATACTTTTTCCCATGATCACAAATGCCGCATACTACATGGGGACACTGGAGACATTGCTTGTGATAGTTATCACAAGTACATGGAAGACGTTCTGCTTCTGAAAAAGTGCCCAAAAAATATCGCAGAACTTTTCATATTTAGGTAGCTTTAAGAATTCCTGAATAAATATTTGTAATATAGCCATATGTTAAAAACGACTATTATAGCCATATGTTAAAAACGACCTATATTGCTATACAGTCAAATGTATAAAATAAATTTGTAAATTTATTTCCACATTATAATTATTTGTTGCAGCATTTTTATGCATATAATATGTCTACATAAGTAATATGTGATGTAACACGTTTTAAAACAGCTAAACATGTTTCTTTCCCACATAGCAAAAGTGTAAAAGAAACGTTTGCCTAATTGATACATGGCATAGTGTGTGTGTGTGTGTGTGTGTGTGTGTGTGTGTGTGTGTGTGTGTGTGTTTAACACGTGATGCAACTAGGTTCAACAGGACTGGAATTAGTTTATGTTTTGCATGTGTAAATCATCCTGATTTGTGTAGTAATTTTACCTGTGTGGAATATACTTTGCTTCAATTATTTGAAAGCTAGTATTAATAACTGAACAACGCGTAACTATGAAACGCTTAAGATCAAAGTTTGCCTGGATTTTGAGTCCTTCGAAATGTGACGTGATGAAACTAAGCGATCTGCTGCGATCTGGAGAGTTTTGTTTTTACATGTGCCGTCACAAAAACAACACCATCGCCAAGGAAAATGTAAACTACGTAACAAATGAGAAATAAATTCAGCAGATGAGATGTGTACACCAGTATTTCTGGGACTTTAAGTCAATTTCTCAGTATTTTTTTACAGTAGATTTCAAGAGGACTATACCTGGTTAGATGATCGGTCGAAATTGCGTGACGTCATATCTAGATGATCGCTTTGTTAAAAACAAATTTAATATTATGTATCCCCTTACTTTGACCACCTCGCCGTCAGTAGGAAATCAGCGTATGTGACATATATCTTACAAACAGCAGGTTTCATCAAGCTAAAAACTGCTGATAAAGCAATGGCTTTAGTATGATATCAAAGATTTGAAAATGTATTGATATTAAAAGGTGCTATCAACTTCAAGTAGGTATTGATGCCACTGCCTTACCGTAATTGACGTTTTAGCATGTCGTTGGTGGTAAAGAAGTTCAAATATTTACGATACGACAAAGCTGGACATTCCTACGCTAGAACAGTCAAAGGAGAATGAGAAATCAATATTTATGTGGTTTATATGGCAACTTGGAAGCAGTTTGTGAAGCATTACTAAAGCAGAGGTCTACTTTATTCTTAGTAATAAATTTGGAAATATTTTTTCAAAGAGTATTTTAATCACAATCACAATTATGCTTTAATACTTGGGTAACATATCATGTGAGTCGCAACTGTTGTTAGCCTATAAATAAACATCAAGTGGTTTCAGATAGTTGATGACATCCTGTGTATTAATGTCAAATGGGCTCCGTTGATGTTATCCTGTGTATTTCTTGTCCAAATTCAACTCGTATATTTTCATTTTCACGAGCTTCTCCCAGCACGCTTTTAAGCGTATACAGACATGCATACAGACACATTCAAGTGCATGAGTAACAGGTGGTCTCGATCGATAACGCTTCATCGATCGCAACAGTAAAATGAGTCCAAACGTAGCTTCAAGTGTCTGATTACGCCGTCTTTCCATTCACTTACAGGTAAACCACTATCGGTTCTCCATATCCTGGACACGTGTCTTACCCAAGGGAACTGCAGACGAGGTGAATCCCCAATGGATCACATACTATGAAAACCTGATCAATGCACTTGTGGACGCTGGAATCACACCGATGGTAACCCTGAACCACTGGGACCTGCCCCAGGCTCTCGAGGACCAAATGGGATGGCTTAATAATTCTATTGTGGACATATTTACAGACTAAGCCAGAATCTGCTTAGAACATTTTGGTGATCGAGTAAATTTTACACTCCCTTTGTTCCCTTCTGTAGATAATATGGATATACCTTCTTCCTAACTCTCCAGTCTGAAACAAAAACTCTCTCTCTCTCTCTGTCTCTCTCTCTCTCTCTCTCTCTCTCTCTCTCTCTCTCTCTCTCTCTCTCTCTCCCTCTCTCTCTCTCTCTCTCTCTCTCATAATGGCGTCTTTTGTTACATTTCATATTTTCAAGTATATGTTTACGCAAAGATATTTGATTCGTCCATTCTACAGCACCAGTCACGACATTTCATGTAATATTATGAATTAATTCCAACATTAGTATTTACCCGAAAGAGTTTCTTAGAAGGATTTAAGTCTAAATAATTTGAAAATGTGTATGATCAAATACCGACGAAGTAATACTGCTCATACGATATCTAAATTTCTTAAAGGGTTTGCTTAACAGTCTCTCACTCTCTCTCTCTCTCTCTCTCTCTCTCTCTCTCTCTCTCTCTAACTATATATATATATATATATATATATATATATATATATATATATATATATATATATATATATGTGTGTGTGTGTGTGTGTGTGTGTGTGTGTGTGTGTGTGTGTGTGTGTGTGTGTACCAGGTATATATGATAAAGATACACATATATTTAATAGCACTTCTTCAAAATTAACAGTTTCACCGGGAGTAAATATACATTATTTTTATGGGAACAAGTAAGAAACTATGTAGTACAAAGTACTCTGATTACAGGTTTCATAATTAGGTCCATATATCAAGCACTTGTTTAATAAAAGAGCAAATATAACTAAAATAAGGCATGGTACTACACATAGAAACCCTTGTTTGGAATAAATATATGATAATGTTTCATTACACTAGTAGGGCTCCATATTTCATTCCTGTTTACGGGAATTACATCAAAGTTTATGTAACTATTACATATGATACCAACTAGATAATGTATTATATAATCTCGGTTATCAACAACCTAGATATAAATGCCGTGGTGAATAATATTAATTCTGTCAACTTGATACATAATGAAAAAGTTTTTCGGTTCTGTCAACCAGCCGCTTAGGTTTTTATTACAAGAAAACTGAACAAGATTTAACCTTTAAAGGACTTAGACTTGCATGCAATTGGCAACACGCATGTAATGTTATATATATATATATATGAGAGAGAGACGGAGGCTTAACTAATAAAGAGGACTTTGTATAGAGCCTAATCTTTAGAAGCTCTAAGCGCTTCACAATATTTATAATGATATGACTACAGAAAAACAAAAACACAAAAACCATGACATTGGAAAACATAAAAACCTATGTAAGGTACAAACATTATTAGGTCTCTAAGTTTGTTACTGCAGTCGAGAAAGGTGAGTTTTCAGAGCACTCTTGAAAAGTTTGACTGTGTCTTTGTGTCTAATTTCAATAGGCAGTTAGTTCTACATCTCCGGGCCCTGGTATGACGAAAAGAGCGTTGTCCATATGACTTCGTTTCCATAGTGGAAACAATGAGTATATGAGTGTCAGAAGAGGAGCGTAAGTATTTTGCAAGTGTATACATATGTGGGTGAGGTCGGATAGGTATTTTGCACTGGCGTACACTGTATATCAGTGAAACGAAGTACAGAGAACAAATTTTGTGTTTGATTCTGGATCGAATTGACAGCCAGTGTAGGGTACAGAGTAATGGTGAGGCGTGCTCCGATCAAGGTACTCTAAATATGATCCGAGCAACTGTGTCTTACACGTGTGGAAGCTTTTGGAATAGATATTGAGACAAATCAGATAGAAATGAGTTACAATAGTCCAGTCTTGAAAGTACTAATGAACACACAAGTGTTTTAGTGGCATCAACTGAAAGATAGTTGCGAATCTGATGCGTCTCAGCTCAAGATATGTACCCCTGCATATGTTCGTGACATGTTGGTGCATTGTGAGAGTACTTTCTAGAGTAACACCTAGGTTTCGTACTGACTGTGAATTTAATGCTGGTGTTGCTGATATTCATTGCTTGAGATAAAGGATGTGAATGAGAAAGATTTTATGTTGTGATCAGAATGGCCTCAATTTTATCATCATTCATATGAAGCTTGTTACATGTCATCCATGATTTCACATCAGAAATTCACCACTTTACTCCATGGATTGTAGCATCAACTTCAATTGGGTGGCTAAACTTGTATATTTGGGTGTCAACAGCGTACAATTGGTGAGACACTGGGTGATAATTTATGCCACTTGAGAGCGGCTTAGAGTATAGAATGAAGCGAACAGGTCCATGAACAGACCCTTTTGGAACACCACAACATAGATCAACTGGGCTGGAATTTATTCCATTTGCACATACAATTTGTGTCCTGTTGACTAAGTAGGACTTGAACCACAGTAAGGCTGCATTGGGAATGCCAAATACATGCTGGAGACGGTGAAGTAATATATCATGGTCTATTGTCTCAAATGCTGCAGACAATTCCAGGAGGGTGAAGACTGTAATCTTTGAACTATCCAAAGCAGAGAGAATGTCATTAAATACTTTCAGAAGAGTAGTTTCAGTACTGTGGGAAGGGCTATATGCAGACTTACATTGCTTAAAAGACTGTTTGAATTCAAATGAGATACAAGTTGGGTTAGAACAACTGTTTCTAAGATTTTTCATATGAAAAGGACATTATAAACTGGGCGGTACTTCTTTAAATCGTTATGGTCAAGTGTTGATTTCTTGGGCAAAGGCTTTACGATGGCAGTTTTGAAAAATAATGGAAATTATCCGGATGAGAAAGAGCTATTAATAACATCAGTTAGAGAGGACACTATTGGGTCTAACATACATATATAGGGGCCCCGAGTGGCCGAGTGGTCTAAAGCGCTGTCCGTTACGGACCACTGACATCTCACCTCTGTCTACGTGTGTCCGAGTCTAACATTCGGCAAATGTAGTTATGTGAGAAAGCTTGCCAGTAGCTTCTCGTGGGTCGGTGGTTCTTTCCGGGGGTTGACCGGGTTCTTCCTCCACCATTAATACTGGCCGCTATGTATAGCCTATATTGTGCTGAAAAATGGCGTCAAACCATCAAAAACAAACATACATATATATATATATATATATATATATATATATATATATATATATATATATATATATATATATATATATATCTTACATTCATTAAATTTGGTACAGTTAAGCTGCAGAGAAACAAAATCTTTTTTTTGCCAACTCGCGTGTTGAAGACAAACCCAAGGGAAATCATCCATTTTAATAAGAACCAGTCAAATGTTTTGTTTTATCAAATGTGTATAGTGAAGAGAAAACAACGGGAAACTACCCGTCTGAATACTTAAAGATTCGTAGTGAAGGGAGAACAAAGGGAACTCATCCATTTTAATAATAACAACTCAAATTGACTCCAATTTTAAAAAGGTGAAACATATGGTTCCCTTTTGAGTTAGGTGTATGCATATCCAAGTGATCGTCTGGATGTGTTTCGGGGATGGTAGTAGTATTTATATTATTTGTAGAATTTATAAACAACAAACAATTAGTGCTCTTTACGAAATTTGATTATACTGTGTTTCATATTCATTATGGTACCTGGCATTTTATACCTTAATGAAAACTTTTTGTAGCAATCTGCACTGTTGTGTTAGGATGACCATGAAGCTAGTAGATCTTCACAAGCTTAGGACGTATTTCTTTTTACAAGATCCAACGTCAAGACGAAGAAATACATTATTACTTTCACAATTTGTTATGGAGTGGGTACATGTTACACAACCGACCCCCGTTTCCGTCAATTCTTATAATTCATATGCGATATATCTTTAAAAACATTATTCAAAATCCATATGATTCAAATAATTAATGTTATATTTCAGGAAGTATAGGAATCGCCCTTAGTCACATGCAAGGATACCCTAGAGTGAAGAAAGATAAATCCGATATCGTGTCGGCAGAGCGATACAGCCAGTTCTCTCTGGGTTGGTTTGCAAATCCTATTTTTGGAAATGGGGATTACCCAGATGTCATGAAGTGGCATATTGGAAACAAGAGTCAAGCTATGAACCTAGGCGAATCGAGACTTCCAACATTTTCTAATTCAGAAAAACAATTAACTAAAGGTAATTATAGTCTTTTTTATAAGTGACGTCCTATGTAGTGTACTACTTGCCAAATCAGTCAGTATCTTCATCCTCATCGAGTTATCTCCTCGGTATCAAGGCGTTCATTTTGACCAAAGTCTTTTGACAAATATAATAACGTTCTTCTAAACTATGACAAGTATCAAATTTGGGTATGATTTTTATTTTAATATTTCTTTGGTTTTAGTTTATTTGGGGATAGGGGAGATTCGGCTGCGGTTTAAAATAAACTATCTGGTCCCTATTGGTTGTTTTTATAAGTATACAAATTCTGTCTCGTTATAATTATGAAGTAGTAAGAAATATGGTAGAGCTCGCAACCCGACTATACCAGAACATTAAAATATAGTATAATATATTTTCAAAATGAAACAAATTCAGTTCATTTAATTAATTTTAATTTTATTTATTTTTTTTCAAACTTTTTTGTCCATGTTCTTTGAGTTAAAGAAATAGTTTCAAAATTTCGTTATCTGTTATTTTCTTCATCTCACTTTTTTTGCTCTTCTTCTGGTAGTATGTAATCTCCAAGATATATAAGTGTTGTGCTGTTATTTTCATCCGCATAAGAAACACTGTGTTAGGAAAGAGGCATAGTTACGACATAACCATATGACAGTTGGAAACATAAGCATAGTAATAATGCATGACATAATCCCGTCCACAAGCTTTAAACAGTATTTATGCACATAGTGGATGAATTGTGCATTAATATCAGCAGTCAGATACGACGACTGCACAGCACATCATCATTTTTCATTTCAGGACAATTACTTAACCGGCATGTCAAGGGCAAAATTTCCCATGTGTATTAAAAAGGAAAGGAGAGTTATTCCACACAATTTTGGAGTTAACATTTTTGTACTTCATAATTTTGGATCAAGGGCGATATCATGCAATGGCTGTAATGCATTTTCTATGACTACTGATTAGGAAACATCTTTCAAGAATGAACCTTTATACTGAAAGATCGATACCCATTTTCATTGATTTATCATACTCAGCCCAACATAATCATCCACAGTTATATCTGCCTTTGATAATTCCCTTCAGGAAGTGCCGACTTTCTCGGTTCTCGGCCTGAACCTTTACACCGCAACTCTGGTAACCAAAAGGGTCCGACCTCCACTAAACGCTTCCTACGACAAAGACAGGGATGTTGAAATTGGGCCTGATCCAAAATGGCCTAGGTATAATCTTTTCTATATCTACCAGATTCTCCAAAGCGGATCTCTATACACAAATAAATATAAGAATAGATTTGACATAACGATTTTGTTGTGCTGTGATTGTGCGCTTTCGTAAGTTCCTTTGCACTTTGATCACAATATATAGTTCATGTAAGTATGTATCTTTAATATTTAAACATCTTGCTTTATGTACATTTAGGCTCCATTTGACATTAATTTGAATTGTCGGTTGACTTGTGATTATATGACTACAAAACACAAACAATACTATATTCTTTCACGAAGTATAACATACGAATAAATACTGACCGACATTTATATTTTATCTTGTGCTGAGAAATGGCGTTGAAACAAAAACATCAATATCTCCTTGCATCAATGAAAAATAACATGTGAGCGAAGAAATCTAAGAAATCAGTCACATATGTATTATGCCAATTTTGTTTTGTATACTGTCAGAGAAACGGTTACGGTAGGGTTTTGCATACGTTAATTTGGTAACTCCGTGAGTTTATTCCAATACCGACTTCATCATGCTGACTTTGTTACAGTTCTGGTGCTGACTGGATGAAAGTGATTCCCTTTTACTGTACGAGGAGCTCTCAACTGTATTAAAGACCACTACAACTGCCTTGTCTTAATTACAGAAAATGACGTCTCTGACAACAACAGCGAGCTCAGTGATGCACATCGTGTAGCTAAATCAGTGATTACATTGATGAGGCAGTGAAAGGTACTGTAGGTTTTTTTTCCCAATGGTAGGTTACGTTTCATCCTACGATTGCTTGTTTCACTTGGTTTTGATGTTAATTTCAAATTCATTATTTTTAATCATGTAAAACATTTAACTGACTAGCAGTCTATTATAATGCTTGATACGAAACAATGGGTTAAATCAAAAGAGAATAGACCCATCCCCCGCCTTTGTTGTACGATATACTGATATTTCGTTTAAAGGAAGACTATATTTGCATATATTTATGTTCATCGTTTAGTTTTCGTATTGTCTATTAAGTGAAGTTTTAAGCATGAGGAAAATACATTTTAACATGTTGGTTGATGAATTAAGTAGAGTAGTACATCAAATATTACAATAACTGTATGTCACTTAGTTTGAATCGAGTGTAAACAATAGCAATATAATGTAAGCTTCCTAAGTATGGTATCAACTGTATCTTTAATATCATGTAGCTATACGCATAGACGGCTGTGATGTTAGAGATTATAGTGTGTGGTCGTTTTTGGACAACTTTGAGTGGATATAAGGATATTCAGAAAGTTTCGGTTTGCACTTTGACAACTTTTCTGATCCTGAGAGACAAAGGATTCCAAACTTTTCGGCAAAATGCTACGGATCAATTATAGAACATCACGGATTCCTAAAGAACCCATATACTGAGACTCAATCGCCAACCCAGTCCACAAAAGAAAACATCGTAAAATATTCTTCGACGAGGACAACTATGAAAAATAGTGGAAATTTTATCTTTTCGATTATACACGTCGGTAATTTCTCTTCTTATGTCTCAAATACTTTGCCAGAATCTGATATTTTGTAATGTGCCTCATTTAGGCTTTTCATTCAGCAACGGCATATATTTCTTCGCATTTGTTTGTCACTAAGGCGATCCATCTTTATTAAATAAATGAAAATAACAAGGAGTACTGATAATAGTAGTGTTTGATCATAGTATTTGTGTCATCATGTTTATACATTGTTTGTTCTGATTTGTTTGCTTTTGTTGGTTTAATGGTACTTAAGCACTTTAATGACTATATCACGCCCAGAAAATGGAGTTTAAATGTTTTTTCAAATAACACACCAAAGCAGCCGACCCTGGTTAGCCTGGGCGGGTATGAAACTTGGTACCCATGGATTACAAATGGGTGTTTGTGGGTGTAACGCCAATTTTCACCTGAATACATGGCAGCCAATAGATGAAGAAACCCAAAAATTATAACACTAACGAGGATTCCAAATATATTATTACCATTCTATATTGTCACAACATGGAATGGTAAAATAAAGTGTCAAGCTTAGCGTGTTTACACTATGTTTGCTAGGGCAAGGATAAATGTGGGACAGAGGGTATCATAACATTTATTATCGTGTTTTAGCAAACATGTCTGTAAAATATAGAAACAAAATATTTTCGTACTTGTACAACTGTGCTTCTGCTGTAAAGGTGTGGGTTTCAGCAACAACTTCATTCAAAACTTCCTTTCAAACCGGTTGATTTTCCAGGCATTATAACTTTTAAAAAATATAATGGGTAAAATTCGTCTTAAAATCACTCAGTAAATGTTAACATATAATGGAGATGTTTTGTAGAAAAATGATATACGTTATGAAATCAGGATTTCCTTCACATCAAACACTTCCATAAATTTGCTGGTTTAATCCTCAATTTTAACACATAGGTCTGAAACTAATTCCTCCTTTAAACTTAACTAAATCTGCATTAAAATCTTAATCTAAAATTACTCATGAATCCAATAATTATGTACAAGACCGCAAACAAATTTTCTGTACATTTGCATTTTCACGCCTGCTTTGCAGGGTATGCGTTCATTCATAGTAAGTTAACATCCAACGGTCATACAGAAACTTGTAAATGAATGCATCAACAAGAAAAACAATTCCACCAAATACATATCACTATTAAAACGCGTGTACTGCTAAATGATTCATAAGCACTTACAGACTTTGTAATAATTTATATGTACATTGATAACAAATCAATCTAAAGCTGATATCCAAGTAAATGTCTTTCAGAACTCCACATTGTGTTTGAAAAACATAATGGTCAAACTAATATCAAAAATAAAAACAGAATAACATGACAGACTTTGTATGTGTTGAAGGGAAAGTTCTCTTCTTGGCTGGCTAAAATCTTGGATCTGGCTGGAACAACAGCCTAACAAAACATCTGATATAAAAAAAATAACAGTCACGGCTTTCATTCCGTCAAACTGTACACGTCAACTTTTTTAAATATTACGATTTTTTAATATTTATTATTCAATTAAATTTTATTAGAGTCGCTAAAACTTGACCAAACTAACTAATAAGTTGTGTATTCGTTATTTATTTTCTTGACCTATCTGAATGAATGTAATTTATTGTTCTGGACCATCACCACCCGGCCTAAACAAAAACATTGCTGCAAAAGGGGCATGCATCAGTGTTGTGTCACCTTGAATAGAGTGCTCTACACCATATAAATTCGTCAGTAAACTGAAATATTTGAATATTTAAATAAATATCCATAACAAGTTTTATTTCGATTATATTATTTTTGTTTCAAATATTCTTAATCTGTCTGAAACATTTTCAACCTGTGCTTTCAAGGGGTGGCGTGTCATCGTGCCGTAGTTTCGGAGTGGCATGTGTTTCAGAACGGCCACTTTATTTCCTTGATGACTTAACATGTTACAGATGACGTAGTTTTATTAAAGTTTTCTTGACAGATATGTTACACTTTGCTGCAAGTAAAGATAATGATTCGACCTTGCTTATTACAAGTTCCATAAGAGGAGATAGAAAGCAGGTACTAATTAACATCTGTTAATGAATTGACATGTCCAGAAAAACTCCGCGATCCGGATTTTCTATTACAAGTTCCATAAGAGGAGACTGTCAAGTGCTCATCGATATCTACCCAATGGTGTCACAGGATATTCGACCTTCCTGACACAGCAGATTGCTTTGAACACCGAATAACCGACCTTAAACACTGCCGCACACTTCACATTGGAACATGCTTTCATGTTGAATAACGAAAGATCTTAGCTTCGGTCCATGTATACAAGTCTCGAGGGCATTTCTATATATAGCCCCCAACTGAAGTTGATGCTACCATCCAAGGAGTAGAGAGGTGCATCTCTGATCTGAAATCATGGATGACATGTAACAAACTACAGATGAATGATGATAAAACTGAAGCCATTCTGATCACAACACAAAATCGTTCTCATTCATATCCTTTACCTCAAACAATAAATATCAGCAACACCAATAATAAATTCACACATTCAGTACGAAACTTTGGTGTGACTCTAGACAGTACTCTCACATTACACCCAACTGTCATTAACATATGCAAGGCTGCATATCTTCAAGTTCGACGCATCATCTTCAATCGCAAAATCTTTCAGTTGATGTCACTAAAATGCTTGTGTATTCATTAGACCTGGACTATTGTAACTCAATTCTGTCTGGTTCGTTTCAATATATATATATATATATATATATATATATATATATATATATATATATATATATATATATATATATATATATATATACCAGAAACTTCACAAACTTCAAAAGATAGCTGCTCGGATCATTTTTAGAGTACCACGACCAGAGCACACCTCACCACTGCAGCGTTGTGTCGCTTATTCAGTTTCATGGACTTGCAGAGAACTTTGAAAGCATTAATCATTCTCCCTTCCTGCCTCAGACAGTAAGTCAAAAGGCGGTGATAAGGAATACACACAGTTACAGTTATGTTGTACTAAATGTATATTTGTATCATTTACCTATACAGATTGACCGTCACGAGATTAGAGGTTATAGTAAATAGTCGTTATCGGGCGACTTTGAGATGCTATAATGATATTCAGAACGTTTCAGTTTACAATTTGTCAACTTCTCTGACCCTGATATACAGACATTTCAAAAATTATCGACAAAATATTACAGATCCATTATAAAACTTCACGGATTCCTGAAAAATCCATGTACCAAGTGCCAACACAATCAGGGAATGATTATTAAAGAATGATACATTATCGACAAAATATTACAGATCCATTATAAAACTTCACGGATTCCTGAAAAATCCATGTACCAAGTGCCAACACAATCAGGGAATGATTATTAAAGAATGATACATTATCGACATAATATTACAGATCCATTATAAAACTTCACGGATTCCTGAAAAATCCATATACCAAGTACCAATACAATCTGGAGACTGGTAGGAAATTTCAATGTCCTCTCACCTCTAACCAAATTTTGAACTTTTGCAGTGTAAACATAATGCTATGAAAAAAGCATAATTATTTGCAATTTCAAACAAATGACTTTGTCATTATTGGAAGTGAATACACTCGTTATTTGTTAATAATAATACTAATCAAAATTTAGAATTGACTGAACCGACAGTAACACAGCACAAGTTCCCTTATTTAATGATGTATAGTTCTGGTTATTGGCTGGAAAAAGGCTCCAAAATCACTGGAATTTTTCCCATGCAAAGCAATTCTGAAATTGCCTACTGTTATTTGCATTAGTGATTTATATAAATAGCACATCCTATACCAGCTCAATGTAGGTAAATATGCATACATTTATGTTCTGCTACTGTTGTAACTTTCACTATGGCAAGTAATTCATAATATAATAATAAAAACACAAAGAAGTATTTATTTTGTTCATCTCACTTGTGATTGTGTGTTATTATTGATGACGTGCAAACAATTTCAAATTTTTTAGTTAGATATAGTTTGTACTGTTTTGCATTACTCAGCACAATAAAACACATCTCTGCATATTAATTTTAGTTTGAATGGTCAAGTGCATTTTTATTATTTTTCAAAAATATTTCGGAATTCTGAGTCGTCAAGTCATTTTAAAATTTCTCAAACTACAACCAAATATGACTTGTCAAGGAATGTTTGAGTAGTGTGCATTTTGAGTATTGGTGCTGATCCTATAGAAAGTCATTAAATCAACATTTATCTAAAACAACAACTTTGTAAATAGTTAACATTGTGATCAAACTGTGGTCCATTCAGTTAATGCTGTACATTACAACCATCATAGGGATTTATCAAGCCTGCTTGTGTATAGGATTTTAACAGTCTACTGAATATATCAGTAAAAAATCATTGTGACAGTGATCAGTATCAATATTAATAGCAGAGTGACATCAACTGTATAAATTAAAATACCGTGATGTCCCAGAGCTCTCTGTTCAAGTTTTTTTTAACTGGTCTGATGTTCTTTCTCACATAGTCAAATGGGTGACCCGACAAAAGAGCTGACGACAAAAGAGCGCAATACCAAAAGACCGCCGACAATAGAGCGCCGATTAAATTATGCAAACAAGTAGAGTTTACAAACAAGTAGAGTTATACTAACAAGTAGACAAGTTTTCAAATGGTAGAAGTTTTAGATATAAAATATTGTTGAGCAAAAGACTTATGTTTGCAACTACACAATCAAGTATAAAAGACAAAAGAGCTTAATACCAAAAGAGCTCCGATTAAATTATAATACCAAATAGAGTAGAGATCAAGTATAGAAGTTTGTACAACGTTGGTACAAACAGATTTTCTATAAAAGAATCTGTTGGACGTGTATATATAGTTACAAATTCCTATTTAAGTTCAGCTCATTTGTCAGCACTCTTTTGTCGGGCGCTCATTTGTCGGCGCTCTTTTGTCGGGCGCTCTTTTGTCGGTGCGCTTTTGGTATTGCGCTCTTTTGTCTGGCGCTCATTTGTCGGCGTTCTCTTCTCGGCGCGCTTTTGTCGTGCGCTCTATTGTCTGGTTGCCGGTTAAATGTACTAATTGGCGGAGAATTACACCAAAGACCTAAACAAACAGGTGTGTGTGTGTGTGTGTGTGTGTGTGTGTGTGTGTGTGTGTGTGCATATATGTTTGTAAATACTGTTTATAAGTCTTGATTGGCTATGAAAACAAATTGATTTAGCCCAATGCAGGCATAGGATCACTAACAGCACAACTGATATAAAACAATGCCATGTTGTCAGATGATTCAAAGTAAAGGTCACATGGGTTAGTTTTGTCCATGTTATTAGATGACTTATAGTACAGGTCAACAGTGTTATATGTGTCTGTGTTATCCGATTATTCTTAGTAAGGGTCAACTCTCTCATAGCAAGAGTTAATTGGGTTAGTCATGTTTATATTGTTAGATGACACATGGCATGTGTCATCTGGGTTTGTTGTTCCCATCTTGTCCTATGACTACAACTAAGATCAAACTGAGTTAGCTGTGCACATGCTGTCGGATAATTCAAAGTAAGTGTCAAATGTTTTGTTCTGCCCATGTTTCCACAGAAAGACAAGTGAGTGCATCTCAAAATATATATGGAAAACCATGCGGTGCAGAAGTTGATTTTAACAAACTAAAGATTCGTTTCAGCACTTTAATTGCATGCATTTGGTGTGTTTTTGTATTCCATATTTTCTATTCATGAACCATATAAAGCAAACATCAAGTGTGCCATGCACTGATCTCAACTCTTTCATTTTAAGAGAACATATCTAGATAATTTAGTTACACAATTGCTACTGTAAGAAATGTTTTAAAAATAGAATTTAGAACAAGTCCAGGTCTCTCCCTGATCGTATAATCTACAATCAACATACATGTAATCAGCAATGCATCCATTGTTAAATTTAAATAAAATTTGGAAAGTAACAAAATAACATCAACATAACAGATCAAGCAACATTAATATGGATAAATAAAACATTACCATAACAAAGATAAATTTTATTTGTATGAGATTAGGAGATTTATGTTTTCCAAGAATACGATTTTGACAATATTAAATAATACACATAAACATGTACTCACTAGCTGGAAGAAGATACAGCTATTAAATTATCAGCGTGTAATCCACATGCCTCTAACTAAAATTTGATAAAAGCATCAAGAACTATTTCCCAATTTTAAACCTCTTTCGCCTCTACCTCTACAACCATCTTACAATGTCACAGAAAAATGTATGGCTATCATGGCTTAATGACAGAGAATGTAATGTTTGAAAATGCCAATTGACCTAGGTTTCAGTTCAAGTTTTCTGTTTCAATTTAGCTCTCTAAGAGATGCAAATTCTAGCCGTGAACTTTGTGTAAAAGCTGGTGCATAGCGAGCTGATATGTAGATTTCTGTGAAATTAACCAACCATACGCCTGATAATGGAACCAAAAGTAACACCAAAAGACTTTTACGTATGAAGAATTAGGAAGAATGTACATAAATAAATTATTAGTAATTCGACTTTTGTGGTAACCCCAACAACTGGTAAACACTTATACGTTTCCACAACTTGATATAGCATTACCAAGGTATAATTTCCAAATTAAAAAAAATCAATTCCCATCCATGATTCAGTCAAATTCAAAGTTTGTAGGAACTGATTTATTGAAACAACATTTACATATAAAAAAAACTTACATTAATTAGTACCACCATAGGATTTAGAGAAGGAGAGATTGACATTCAAGGCCAGATGAATATTAACAATTGTATACATACAACGATGTTAAGCACTTATAATCAAAAGAAATGGAAATAAGTAATACAGTACAAAAAAAAAACACTGAAAGAATACTGAAAAATATGTGTGCATTCTGATATTTATTCTAAAGAGTAATGTGGACTGGCTCCTAGAATCACACTGGTATATACGTATGCGTAAACAAAACTTGAGAATAATGGAATTCAATCAATTATGAGATTCTTAGGACAATATGGTAATAGTATTGTATTGACTGTACATGAACAATCTCCAGAGCGATTCCACAATGAAAATCAATATGTATTATAAATGTTAATCATATTAGCTCTTGTCAGAAAGATTCACTGAGCAGCTAATGCCACTAAAATCTGCAAAACTTATAATAAACAATCTTGCAAATTGTATTAAAAAATGCAAATTAGGCGCATGCCTGCTCAGAGTGGACGAGATCATTTTCTGCATTTAATTGCAGACTTGCAAGTTATCCGTTCAGTAAATATAACAAAATATATAGCTTTGGAGATACTATTTTTTTAAAAATATTACCAATGTAATCCAAGCTCTCGCCCAGCATTATCTAAACGAGGTTGAAAATGGTTTTTATTACTGGCGTATCGGTCTTACGGACTAAAACCATGATAAGGATGCACCGGAAACTTCAAAAAAAATTTGCTACAAGGACGTTTTAAGAAGCATTCTCTGTAACACTACCACTTCCAGACTTTGACCATTAGTCTTAGTACCAAATATATATAGTTGTAAGTTGTATATCACCTTTTTTGTTCTGGAGAGGAGTGCTCATTACCTCTATAGACCCTTACATGTGCTCAGTAAAGTATACTAGATCAGATGGTGTAATAAAAATAATTCAAATTTATTCACAGGGGATCTGCTTTCAAAATTTTTTTTAGAATCAGCCTTGCGTATTTTATTTGTCTACAGTGGGAAATTTAATCTGACTGGTTTTATAGTTGATAGCAAATACTATTTTAGTATACGTCTCAATATGAGTGGATTATTGCATACTGTTGTAACCGTTTAGCAATATTATTCATTGACCAGTAGAACGAGAAGATAATAGTAAAATTCAGCCTGTACTTAATGACGTTTTCTTCGGGGTCAAAGCTACAACCGTTCAACGGCTACATGACACGAGTGTATATATGAATTTATCATGCGATATGTGTGTTTCCCAGGCAACAAAAGATAAACATATCCCCGCTTCCCATATAAATCAGATGATGCTATTTCTCGTTTTCATTGGGACAAATTGAGGTGGCTAGCATACCTCCAACAAAGATCCCAGACAAAGTTATATCATTTCTTACCCTAAAAGACTCTCATCTTTCGACAAGCTCTTTGTCAACAGACGTTACCAAATATACTTGATTGTTTTAGATTGTTCCAATCCATTTCTGCAATTGAAGTAACGATAGCATGACCAGACATATCAACTTCTTCAATTTACAGCCTAACTTTGATAAAGTTTCCAGCCTCAACGGTTGGCACGTACAAGACTGATATTACTTATCAAGAAACCATATTTTCTTGGGTTCACAACGCCAATTGGTTATAGTAAAATTCCAGGGACTAAAACATAGTGTTAAAATGAAAATTGTTTGTACCTCACTAATTCTTGCCTTCTTAAACAAAACTAACTTAGCTTTAGGCTTATATGAATCTGTTACTATTTGCAACAGATATTATTTTGGCCTTTATTGAACGTCTTAGAGTAAATAAAATTACACCCCAGTCTCGTGAAACATATTAGCCTTCTTTACTGTGTTGATGTTTCGATAAATTATAGTGTGGGTCATAACTAGTATACATAGAACTGGAACCTCCAAGATTAACCATAAAGGTATCCACACATATCATATTTTTACAAGCAGTGGGCATTATTTCCCCTCGTTCAGCTGTCTTATAGCAACACTATTTATAAATACGTTCTTGATTTATACGACTACATATATTCATTTTATAATGGTATGTTTCTAGAACACATTAATATAAGCATTATATGTAACTAAACTAGTACACCATGTTCGCTTTCTTTTCTTTTGTTCAGTATGCCGAAATTCCATTTCGCACTATATATTTCGAATATATGGTCTTAAAACAAGTAATTCAAAACGAGCAAGAAGAAACAGGCTTTGTAAAATTCAACAATTATGTAATTCCCTAGAATACACAATCAAAATCTTAAAATCTAAACAAAGAACGTATGGTATTGTAAGTAATCAAATAACCCTAGTCTGACACAAGTCTTAATGTTTAAAGTTCTGAAATAACCTTCAAGGAAATCCAGATAGAAGTGCCGATGTGCCAGTATCACCCGTATAGTGGTGATGTGCTAACGGTCTTTTGTTGAATTATAATAATACATACAATTCAAAAAGATATTCCTGTTTAAAGTTTCATAATCGATAAATGTTAATTTGAGCATTTTGTATGTCAGAGCAGAATTATTTAATAACAGAATTATTTAATAATTTAACTTTATACAAAAGATCATCCCAAATAAAATACTGGACAAATTAATAATACAATGAAGTCTGCTATTAACATAAAACACGAATAAATAATTTCTAGAAAAACATGAGTATACATTCCTCTACACGTTGTTCCCGAAACCAAACTTAACGATTCGGTCAGGTAGAAAATTAATGTATGATTTTTTTTCCATTTAAAAACATAACAAACAAAGCAAATTAAATATACATTTGAATATGCACTTTTAAAAATTATGAACATTTTGAAATAAACAATGCATAACTTGAACGTTAATACTATACAGTTCATAATTTTACTAATTGACTAACTTAAGAAAATCAGAAACAATAAATGAATGCTTAATTTATCATGCCAATTTTTCAGATTCCAACTCTAATTAATATGAAACAGGAATCAAGGTGATGATTGTTTTTTACATTAATATTACAACTAAATATTGTGTGCAATACGTCGTAGCTGAAATAACAAAAATTATATTTTTTAAATGTAAATCGAAACATCGAATTTCACGTCTCGCGAAAACGGTTTGTAATCTCTAATATATCTTCATTTTTATGTTGGTCAACATGTAGTTCTTCTATTTGATAAAGGAAGAAATCGTGTGTGTGTGTGAAAGACACGAATATATAATGTGAGAAAAAGTTAAAATATTCTAATATGTCTTGTCAAAACGGTACGAAAAATTAATTTATGCAAATTCTGCTCAATAAATTTGAAATAAATGGATTTTCTAAGATGTATTATAGCACAATTACATTTCCCGTAATTCCGTTCCATTTCAAGCAATTTCGTCAAATACCTGTCTTTGTTAGGGTTACGTTTAGCTCATTGTGAGGACTCTTGTTTAAATACGTCAGAGCTAAAAGTTTGAATATAAAATAATTTTCACAATACTCTCTGTGTGTTTGTACATTACCTTCCCAGAATGTAAACTTTCAGATTTGTCTGATTTAAAAGGATATGTGAAATAAAACTCTACGAGTTTTATACTTACATGAAGGAAATGAGCTTTTACATGCAAATATAAGGCCAGAATATAGTACTTCTTTCCCAGCAGAGACTTGAGCCTCATTTTCGAAATTTGAGATCGTTCGAGATAATGCGAGAACATGATTGAAAAGTAGAGAGCAAATGACCTATTAATGCATATTTAAAAAGTATTGAGTTCATTTTAAGAAAGACACTAGTTTCCTTAGATCAGTGGCAACCTCAGTGACTAACAAAATTTTCTTTATACTGGTCCACATTTTTGATCACTTGATTGAACCATTGCATTTGAAACATGATTTCCTACAAAATTTCATTAAATCGTACAACCAAAATACTATACAGTGGAGCATGAATGTTACAGTTTAAGGTTATATATATATATATATATATATATATATATATATATATATATATATATATATATATATATATATATATATATATATATATATATATACGCACACAAATATCACAGAATTGAAATCAGATTTCTTTTAAATTGCTAGAAAGACCAATATATTGTACACCACAATTTGCTCATCACTGTCCACCACGAAAAGCAGCATTAATGAGAGTAGATATGTGCCATTTGGCAGAGTTGTGTCGGTTTTTCAGTTTCATGGACTTGCAGAGAACGTTATAAGCCTCTCTTCTTCTCCCCTCCTGCCTCAGAATGTAAGCCAGTAGGTTAAGAGCGGTGTCCTTATAATCACGATCTTCATGTTGGATGACATCAATAATGTAGTCTAGAGCAGCCTGCTTGTGGGACGTCTTGTTCTGCCGGGAATAACATAAGAATTCAAGGAAATGGCGATACAAGTTTGGGTCAATCATGGCCATGTTATATAGGCAAGTTTTATCTGGATAGTCTTGATCACCGGTACTACGAAACACCTCTGGGATTAGTGCTTTTGGACAGCACCTAATTTCTGATGGCTCATAAACTGCAGGAAAGGCAAACCAATGACTTATTCTTTCTGATAATGATAGGTTTTCATTTAATTTGGCTTCAAATATTTGTTGAGACATTTTGGCATGTATTTTATTCAGTACATACTCAGACTTGTCAAGATTGTCTATAACCAAATAAAATGCAGCTAGTTTTAGTTTTCCAGATGTAACATCAGAGGAGGATCCCAAAAGAAGAAGCTTATGGGCCATATCCATACCAAACTGGCAAGGGGATTCAGAAGAAAGGCATATAGATGCCAGTTTTGAACCAATAAAGGAAAAATAAAATTTCCTCAATATGGTTTTTATTTCCAGTGTTAGTTTCTGAGAGAGAAGCAACCGCTCGATTGCACGGCGATCGCAAATCAAAAACGCTAGAGAAAACAACTGAAAAAAAACTGAAGTTAACAGAATTGATTCGACATCGGGATTTTCTAATTCAAGTTCCGTAAGAGGAATCTGACAAGTTCTCACCAGTTTCTGTCCGATGTTGTCACACGACATCTTGGTTAGGTATCTACCCTCCAGACTCAGCAGACTGCTAAGAGCACCGAGTAACCGACCTTGTACATGGCCGTACACTTTACATTGAAACATGTTTTCATCTGGAATAAAGTAATTTGGGCAGGTCTCAGTTTCAGTCCATTTATACAACAGTCTCAAGCACAATTCTACACATAGCAGCAGATTATCCGGTTGCCACATGGTGGTTGGGGTGTTTTCCAGTAGGTAAAATATACATGTCTTGCAATGATAGCTGCTTAACACATCATTACCTACAGTTGGCTTTATAAAGCTTCTGTTTATCATTTTCAGTAGAATATAACACTTGTATTGCGTTGAGTTCAACTGCCTGACAAGACGCTTCTCCCCAAATGAAATAGATAATCGCCATTCCAGATGTTTTTCTGGGCTATGTTTATGACCCACGGGAACCAAGAGTGCACCAGTCTGCTGAATGAGGTCAATAGTTCTTTGTGACGGCCAGTTGTGGCGTCTGTTCCTTGTTAACCAAGCTGATGCCTTGTACGGCCACGTACGGATTCGCGCTGCATAAACACAGTCAATTGTTAAATCTTTAGAAACAAAGTTTGTATTAGCAGGACCATGATGCTCATCAGCAACGTTAAGTTTAAACCATTCGTTGCATAATACAGATCGACCGTATGTATCTACTTTCATCCGATCGTGGTTTTTGTTATATACAGGCAGTGGTTTATGCAACCGTACACCCTGTAACTTTACATATCCTGGCGGTGTGTTCTCATCACTGACTACAAGCAAATTGCGAACTCTTGGAACCCAGCTCTCAAGATTCTGTATAACTTTGTAGCGCAGAGGCAAAATGGTATCAATGTCAGATTGTAATCCAGGCGTCGTAGTTGCCTCCGCCTGACTCCCGAACAAATATCTACCACGTAATTTACCAAACTGCATCTTCTGCGCTTCTCTCCACATATTTATCCTCCGCCATCGAATATCTTCGCTCAATCCGACTGTATCCAGAACTCTATTTAGCCTCAAAGACACTTCTTTGTAGTATTCAGGAGTGTTCAGAGTCATCTTGCAAGTTGCATTCTGTAAATATATAAAACGAAAGTATGTTCATTAAAATCAAATTAATATTTTGCCTAACTTGTGTATATTATTGCTGATTCAGTTCAATTTAAGAAATAGATATCAAAAGTATTGAATATGTAGCTGCTTTTTAAACTGTTGCTACAAATGATGGAATCAATTCTGTCTAGTTTGTCTGAATATCTGCTCCAGACACTTCAGAATGTTCTTAACACAGCTGCACGGATCATCCTTTGAGTACCAAGATCTGAGAACACCTCCCCGCTGCTCTGTACCCTTCATTGGCTATCCATTCGATTCAGAATCAAACACAAAATTTGTTCTCTGAGCTACGTTTTACTGATGGAATCCAGTCCAACATACCTATCTGGCCTCATCCATGTGTATACACTAGAAAGATAATTACGCTTCTCTTCCGTTAATCGTGTACTCATTATTCCTTCTATGAAAACGACATCATATGGACAACGTTCTGTTGAATACCAGAGCCAGCAAAGTGGAAAGAGTTTCTTAGACACAGAGACACAGTGATCAGTGATCCCTTTCAAAAGTGCTCTTCCAATTCAACTTGTAAAGACCAAATAATATTTTCTACCTTAAATATTTGCAGCATGTTTTTTTGCGTGTATAACGTACAGTTGTTAATTGCTAAGTGCACAGTGCGTATCACTGTAGAGAGTGTATAAGCCAAGGAATCATAGAAAAGAAAAACTAGTCCAGTGGCTGTGAATACAGTGATAGAGCTTACAGTACGTACTTATAGTGTGTCATTGTGTAGGTTGCTGATGACGAAGAAGTTGAGAGCAATGATTGCTTCAAAACGACCACGAATAAAAGCGGCAACACAGAATTTGATGGCGTTTACATATACTGAGATTCCGGAGTATGTGTTGCAACTTAACCTTGAGCACATGCAACCACCCAAAGAAACAAAGCGAAAACCTAGTGCAAAGAAGAATATAAGTGAATTGTAGTTAAGACAGAATGAGTCTAGTTGGGAAATGGAAAGAGCAAAAAAAAAAACGATTGGAAATGAAGCGTTTCGAAATTGAGTTAGAAAGAGCAAAACGTCAACAAAAAGCAACGGAAAAAACATCTTGTTTTTGCCATTTAAAGTAAAGCTACAGGCATATGACCATGCACGAGGAGAAAATATTGTGACTTTCCTATCAGAATTTTAATCAAGTGTAAAACATCTTAAGTAGTCTGACAAATTGAAGATAGTGCAGCTAAGAACTCTTTTGACAGGAGAGAGTAGAATTGTTGCAACTCAAACTTGTGGCGATTACCTGGAACTCATGAAAGGACTGATAGATCTCTTTGGAATGAGACCGCATGAATATTTCACTGCGTTGGTGCGCAAGAAGAAAAAAAACCGAGACGTATCGTGGTCTGATGGACAGGATTAATCACCATATAAAGCATTTTTTGGATGATCGTGACCCAGTTAATTGCCTTCGTGAGGTATTTCTCTTGAAAGCGTTGCCACAAGATCATGCACAGTGGATTGGGAGGAACAAGGACTCTAGTCCAGTTGTCGAGGCTGCGGAAGATTATATTTCCACCAATGTACAACAGCAATGGCAGAAAAATAAGTTTCGTCCGATTATAAATGGGAATAGCAACAAGACAAATATTCAGAACTTACAGCAGCAAGCGAAACTAACATCGACGAATTACTAGTCTAGACATAAGAATAGGCAGTGTTATCGATGCAAGCAATGAGGATATATTGCAAGGTACTGTCCAACAGATGACATGAAACATCGTGGCAACCCAGCAACTTGTTTTGTTAAGCCAACAATTGGTGAAAGGCTTATTTTGGAAACAGGATGTGTAAATGGGCACGAGATAATGTTTGTGAACGACACTAGCTCCGATATGACCTTGATAATTTAATATCTCGTTGACGAGAGTTACAAGTTGGAGGGGCACAAAGTCACGTTATACACAGCAGTAGGTCAGCCATTTACCGCACAGTTGGCTGTGGAAAACATCGATACTACGTATTATAAGGGACCAGCGCAACTGTGTCTTGTTTCACATTTAGCCGCTGAAGCACTTTTGAGGATGGATATTCTAGTAGGAAAGGGTCATATGTTGTTACAAGGTCGATGAAAAAGGACTCGATGATGAGAGGACTGTGAAAAATACAGACCAATGTGAGGATGAGAGTAAGAATGAAGTTGACAAAAACAGCATCGACACAGCAGATACTGATCATCGTGATGACATTGAAGTTACTAAACTTTCAGCAATGAATGCGGACCTGTTCTCAAAACTACAGATTGTGGATACTTCACTGCAAAGTATTAGAGAGAAGTCCTTTGCTACTCGTGCCGTGGCTGAGGAGGAGTTAATGTCATTCTACTGGGAGAATGATATTTTGCGACGTAAATGGCAATCTGGTAATGGTTCGCGTGGAGGGGAGAAAATTGTTGTACCAGCAAGATTACAAAAAAATGGTAATGGAGCTGGCACACGATCGACCCCTTGCAGGCCCCTTGGGTATGGAAAAAAGACAAAGAAGAGGATTCTCCAATAGTTCTTTTGGCGTGGAATGGTTTCTGATCTAAAGACCTATTGTACATAGTGTCAAGAATGTCAGATGACAGCAAAACGGACTGCAAATGAGAAAGCACCAATGGTTTGCCCACCAGTGATAACAGAACCGTTCTCCAGATGATAATTTCCTGCAAATGTATGGAACTGGGAATAAGCGTACGTAAGACAAAATCACGTGTCACATCAGGCAATTTCACAAATTGCGTTTGACGTCAGTCTGTCTTTAAACGTCTGACATGCTCGTTCACATGCGTCTGTCCATACTAATTTCGTCGGACCTTTTTTCCAAGTCGAGTCAGTCAATGGGCTTGCAATAGCGCTGAAGGTAGCAACATATCGTCAATAATACCCTGCAAATCCCAAGAAAGATCGAACTTCCGTGTTAGTGGTCGGTCGTACTGCGTCCATATGTTTCTCGACCTTTCTCGACCTTTGAACTATCTGGGACCAACGTTTCTTCGCTAAGGGTATGGCCTAGGTAGGTTAGTTTCCTAAACCCTATATGGCACGTAGATGGTCGTGTTGTCAGTATAGTTTGTCGAAGTCGCTCTTAAACGTTTCTCAGTAAAATGATATGTTCGTCCCATAAAGCTGTCGCTAAGAGTAAATCGTCCATGAAGTTCGAGACTCCAGTCCCCCTTAATGGTTCAAGTAATGTACTCTTCATACGGGTGAAGACGCTCGGCGCATTCTGGACACCGAATGATATGACTACTCACTCGTAGGTCCCATATGGAGTTGCGAAGGAAAGTCTTCCTCTGTCTTCATATCGAACTAGAATTTGCCAGTATCCCTTGGACGGATCGATTTTTGACACCTAGTTGGCATTGATCACTCTGGCAAAAATGGACTCAGCATCAGGTAAACGCTCTACCTGGAATTCCGTGATCCTGTTAAGTTTTAAGTGCCCCTCGTTAACACTTGTCGCATGACAACAAAAAACACTCCGAACATTCCCATGCACACCTGGCCAGTAGAACTCCTTCACCAACCTATCTCTGGTCTTCGCCACGCCCATGTGGTTTCCAAGAAGACCCTCATGTGCCAGCCTAAGCACTTCTTCTCGCTTCGCTACGGGCACCAAAACTTGCTTGAACGTATCGGTCCCTTTCTTGACGTATCGATACAAACTACCGCGTTTCGTCGCGAACTTCACCTCGCCGTCTGGCAATTTCCGTATGGACCCATCTTTTGCGTACCTGCGTACCTTGTTGAGAGACAAATCTTCCTTTTGAAGTTTCCCCAACTTAAAAGGTAGCAAATTG
This sequence comes from Unio pictorum, assembly GCA_030141615.1. Taxonomy (NCBI): domain Eukaryota; kingdom Metazoa; phylum Mollusca; class Bivalvia; order Unionida; family Unionidae; genus Unio; species Unio pictorum. The sequence continues at coordinate 2,596,290 of JARLTB010000289.1, forward strand.
TCTATGGGCGAAGTCATGGGTCTTAGCGCTTTTGACCCTGACCTACGCTTCATAACCCTCGTCTCAACTGACCGCACATGTACAGGGGTACACGTCAAAGGGTTAGGTTGGGGCAACACATACCTACACCCTAATATTTCGTCATGAGACAGTCCCGACAAACACGCTGCTTGAATTCGTCTTTTTACCTACAGCGAATCAAGGTCAATACTAAAGACCGGAAACGAATCCTTCGTCTGGTTAGCAACTGAACTTCAACCGCCTCACCTGTGTAATCTCAAAGCTTGACATACCTACTATCAACCAAGGCCGGATAACTCCAGCCGGTATCATACAATATGGTCGCCTGCTCACCATTAACCAACTATCGCTGTATTAGTCAACTGCACTGTTTCTCGATTCTTAACAGTATTCAGAGTTACCAAATTTATCGTGGTCGGATGATACTTTATACAGTCCTTAACGACATGGCCTGGTCTGTTGCAGCCGTAACACACTGGCTCACCTTTCCTCCCCGAGGTATCCTTCTCTACAGCCTAAGTCTTTCTTGACCCAAGGAAATGTCCTTGGCTGGTATTTCCGGCCCCTGGCCTCCCACCATTCTGACCACTTTGTCTCTTGGGTGCCATCTAAGTGGTCCTTCTATGCTAACCGTTTCCAGGTCGGTCGCTACCACTCCAAGTGGTCAGACGCACGTGTGCGCTCTCATAGCGCTCCGCCATCACGCTTATTTCATCTAAGGTTGAGAATTCACCCTCCGCAAAAAATACAATTAAGTCTTTTCTGTAAATAATTAGGACATGCCCCTTCAAAAATTCCTCACGTATTCCTTCATAAGCTAACGCGGTGCCAGACGTTTTTATCCATTTATAAAACATTACGCGTACTCGACCATGAAAATGCGCGTGTTTCGGTAGCCCTCATCGACGAGTCTCTAAAAAGTTTCCAAAAGTGGACTAAAATCCTGTACAGAGACATGAACTTATATGTACATGTATGCTATTATATGTAATAGCGATATAAATTCTAATTGTTAAAAAAATACTCAATAAAGAAATAAAAGGGATCAAAGTTTCAAATATCCGAGAATAGGTTAAAATGCTATAAGATGCAGATGATTGAAATAACTTTGTACAAGACCATAATTCCTATGTAAAACTATACGGGAATTTGAATAATTTTGGAAAAGTATCATTGTCTAAAATAAATCCTGAGAAAACGGAAATTTTACTAATAGGAAACTGGAGAAGTAAACAACACGGATTACCAATCCCATTAGTTAAAGACCAAGTAATGGCCCTAGGGAGCTATTTTGGAAAGGGCGCGGAAAAACAAAACCTATGAAAACCAGGGAAAAAATAAATGAAAATATCAAAACCTGGGCACTTACGGCATTGGGCCTAATGGAACGGGCCCAAGTAACAAAAAAATCATATAAATGTGTACTTGAACTAAATTTTAAAATCAACAGACATAAAAATCGAAGATCTAAAAATTATAGATGTCGAAATTATTAAATATTTATCGGGGTTTAAAACGAGCAGCAGAGGGAGCGAATCCTACAACTTTTAGAAGCGTCGATTTAGCAAACTGAGGCTTCCTCGAAATTCTTAACAGAATTCTCCATTCAGTAAAATAAAATTTAAAAAAAAACGCTACCCACCCCCCACCCCCAGCTGCTATGGATTTAACAATTTATGTAGTTAACGATGAGTTATGAGTGGCGAATCCTACAACAATTTTACAGACGATTTAGCAAACTGAGGCCTCCTCGAAATGCTTAATAGAAACCTCCATGGGGTAAAAAAAAATGACGCCAAACCTCGTTGTCGTTCGCCCCTCTGCTGCTATAGATTAACAATTTATGTAGTTAACGATGAGTTATGAGCTATTCAGCAAAACAGAATTTAAAAAACGACGCCATTGATATTGTCGCGTCGAGTTAATAAATTATTTCAACCGAACATTTCATCGAGTCCGATACGATATCGTGTTCGAGGGTCATGCAAATTTATTGTTATAAATCCGTGTGGGACCGACTGAGCGTGACTAAAGAATTTTCGAAATTGATTGAAGTCCATATCGGAGCACCATGTCTGCCAAATATTTCGTAGCGTATGTGTATCAACGCCGTTGAATACAGCAAGAATATTACAGTTATCTCTGATCACTTTTGGAATCTGACTGTAGCCTTGAGTGACATATATCACGTCAGTGTTTTTGTGACGCCCCAGGGAAAATATCCTAGCTGGGTTGTTTTGATTTTCTAACATTACATCATCGTATACAACTAAATTGTTAATGCTCCCATCAAGGTCATCCACGGATGGTGCATCATTGATATCGGTTATAAACTCAATGACGTTCTCACCTTTAATTTCTAAAGCGTTTTCGTTAAAGTCTTTTAATACTTCGTAGCATCGCTGATCATCTACACTAGGAGCAACTGAATACAACTTATCCCACTTCCTCCATCTCATTATTAAATTGAGTAACAATTGCGTCTTGCCGGATCCAGATGGTCCGATTATAATTGCGCGGATAGAGTTTGGTAGCGCTGCATGATACTTAACTGGTTCTCTTGTTTTAATCGCTGAAAAATCAATTACATTCATATTATTATAAATAAATTATGGATCTATAGTGTGTGAAGTGTAAAACGCGTACTAGCACAAATGATGTGACGACGATTACAACTAAAAATAACAGATCAGCACTTACTGGTAGGTGTGCAACATGTGGTATAAAAAAAATTTAGATTTGTTTCTATGAAATCCGGAGATGTTTTAAAAAAAAACGAGGAGGTGATATTGAAGCCAAGTTAGCAAAACTCCCTGGAACCCCATGGGCAAAGTATCCAGGAGAAAAGCACCTTCCAGGATATAGCTACTGTGGCCCCGGAACACGATTAGATATCAGACTCGATGATCAAAATCAGCCCCGACGTGGTGAAGAACCAATAAACGCTATTGATAAAGCGTGTCATGCTCATGATGTTGCATATAAAAGTAGTAATTTGAAGCACAGACATCTCGCGGGTGTGAAATTAATTCATGCGTTAAATGCTATTCTTGACTCCGTCAAGGATATATCTTTCAAAGAAAAATTGGCTTCATGGTTGCTAAAATCAGCTACGAAAGGCAAATTGATGATGGGCGCTGGTAATAAATAATATGGAATCTATTTATTATTCTCCGAGAGGATACTGGAGGGGTAGAACTGCAATCAGTAAACTCGCCAACGCCGCAAAAGTGAAAAGGGCCACTGCGGATAATTGGTTATCCAAACAGGCTATATGGCAAATCTATTTACCGCGTCCTAAACAAATGAACTTCTCACATTTTGATGTTATCGTACCCAATGAAGTTCATCAAGCTGATTTATTATTTTTACCACATGACGACGGTTATAAATACACGCTAACCGTAGTTGATATTGCGAGTCGATACAAACAAGCAGAACGCTAAAAACAAAATCGGCCACTGAAGTAGCTTCTGCATTTGAAAGGATTTATCGACGAGGTCCACTACGCTGGCCAAATCTATTACAAGTTGATCCTGGCAAGGAATTTCAAGGTGTGGTTACATCCACAATGAAATATCACAATGTCACCATCAGACGAGGGCATACTGCGCTACATCGCGATCAGGCAATTGTTGAACGATTTAATCGGACTCTTGCTGAGCGGTTATTTGGATATCAATACGCGAAAGAATTCATCCAAGAAAAAAGATCTCGTGAATGGGTCAAAAGGTTACCAGGAGTAGTTGCAGCGCTAAATAACGAGATTACCAGAGCAATCAATATGAAACCTAACAACGCAATAAAAAGGAAGAATATATCACAAACACGAAACGCTAGCGTTTCTCAGCCAATTCTCGGCAATGTTACCGTGAGATATTTATATGAACCAGGAGAGCTTGAAGGTGGTAAAAGAAGGGCTACTGATCCTATTTGGAATATCACTACGCATAAAATATCTACTATAACACGATCAACTGGTTGACCGTCAATCTATAGATTGGATTCAACCGCTCCTCAGCGGGGGTTTACATGCGAACAACTACAAGTGATTCCTGACGATACTCAATTGCCACCGCATTGTCTTAACTAGCGCCGTTGCGTCTGTTGCACTCAAGACAAGTCAACATCACATTGTTTCTGACATAACCGAGACTGTTATTTTTTCTGTCTACGGTAAATTGTCGAGGATCTTTATCAGAATACTGCCAGCGCATTATACAATTGCAACTCGCGCAGTGATTATTCTGTTGTTGTTTCAGTGCAATTATTAATTCGGCATCAATATCAAATTCTCGTTGTTTTCTTTCGTCTTGTTGTTTATATCCGGAGAGTTTTTTATAAATGATTTTAACATCAATATCATCCGTTGTTGTGTCGTCTTCGAAAACAATTCTTCGAAGCTGATTTATTCGCCGTACTCTGGATACTGCAAGATAGACTAAATTCGACCACTCGATGCGATTATCAACTATCCAAACAATTGTATCCGTGATGGTTAATTCCCGAGAGGAATGTATTGTTGTTACATAACCCAGCGTCCATGGCGATTTATCAGCACGCAAAGCCTCTTCGACAACACTGATATAAACCAGCACAATATCATTTAACACTAGAATTTGTTTTTCTGGTCCTGACTCTGTGAACCGGCCTGGAATTTCAACTTCAATATTCTGCTTTCGTGTATCCGAGAGTCTATAACACAGCGGCGTTGGAAATGTTGGAAAGTTTTCTTTGTGTAATTCAAACAACTTTCTCTAAAGTTTGTCTCTGACTATCTTTCTACTTGCCACTACAAAATCATTTGGTCTCCATGCTTCCCAAAATTCCTCCATTGGAGTTTCAGGAATAATTTCTCTGATTATTTCACATTGGATTTTATCCGGTTGTAATCTAATTAATTTCTTGACTTCACGTAATTGTTGATCAAGTGCTCTATAGTCTGTATCGATTTCTTCATAATAGTCAACAAACCATTTCAACCAATCATGTGGACTCCCACCGACAAATGGTGGTGGTTGGCCATGATCTCCACACATTATCACTTCTGTATTCGCGCGCAGCAACCAATCAAGAAACATTTTTAATACATCCACCGAAACAGTACATATCTCATCCCAAATAATACCCTCGGGAATGAATTTCTCACCCATTTTTTCCGGGGTCCATTCATCGCCCTTGTATCGAAAAAAGCTGTGATAAGTACAAGCTTCAACGTTTCGTTGTTTTATCTCTCGCGCTAATCTATGGGTTGGTGTCAGTACAATCATATTTGCTCGCCCACGATATAATTCAATTGCCCGAGTCGTCTTTCCTGACCCGCCACAGCCGTTTAAATAAACTGTTTTATATCTACAAATTGGATCAGATATCAGACTAGTCACGCAGTGTTTCCGTTTTAATTCTCCATGTACCCCAGCGCTCTTCGCCAGTAGCTTCGCCAGTAGCATCGCTACTGTCAGTGAATTTAGCCACCTCGTTGATGTACTTTTTGTCAATGTAAAATGAATCAATTGAAACTCTAACCGCAGTGTCAGGAAATATATTTATCATTGAAAATAAATTGATACAAGCATAACCAAGCATAGACGACCTCAAATGTGAAGAATATCTTTTATAATCACATTTTTTCCCTCCCTGAGTGAATTTTCCAATTATTCTTCTGCCGAGATCTTTTGCTTCACTGTTTCGTTGATTAAATACCCGTTTGGACCACTCAATGATGTATTCTTCGTCGGCATCAATATGTTTTCTGGATTCGTCAATTATACTATCAAGACGTTCCGGTTCTGGTTACCAGACATTAGTTTGTTTCCGATATGATATAATTGCTTCACTGACTGTCAACGAAATTAACATTTTTGTATCAATCATGAACTGTAATAACGCTATTGGCAGCCACTTCTTTTCAGACATGTGTCTACTAATCCAAATATAACAACAGCGATGAAGTCCCGCAGCAAATACAAATGATACTACACGAGCGGCAAAACCGGTTAAATCAAAGTCGGGTAATGGTCCATTAATTGCAACACGAGTCATTTCATGTAAGGGGTGCCAAAATCGTTTAAAATACTCAGCGGCGGATCCATAACCAAGAAAACTAGCTGAATAACAAGCAATCATATCAACTGAAATGATACTCGAGGAACCTGTGGTTCCAGGGTCGTATGTTTGGTTCCATAAACCGCCATGATTAAATTCGAGACAACTAGACTCAATATCTGGCAAGAATTCAGTTCGTGTTGGTTTCCATGCGTTTTTCTTTCTCGCAAAATGAGCTGCAACCGATGGAATCGTAAAGCAGTTTGTCAGTAATTGTTCATCATTGTTGATGATTTCATCATTGTTGGCTTCGTCGCCCATCGTTAAAAAACCACTAGCTGTTTTTTTCATTTTGTTGTGCAACGCTTTAGTGCGGTATAATTCACCATTTGGTCTTACAAACTGTTCAAAAGTATCTGTGCTGCGAAGTAACCACACTGACACGGGGTCGTTTTTACTCAAATGCAGAATAGCATCGAATAGTTTTTCTTCTCCGAGAAAATCATCTTCTCCCAAGAATTCGTCGGGTATATACTCTACTGCTGTGTTCCGTGGAAATATTGTGGCCGCGGATGTCCATGCGTGTTCGTTATGATCAATAATTTTAATTGGGGCTCCATTTTTGTTATATTTCGATTTATATAATACTTTTCAGGTTATCGTCATAACGGTTATTGGAAATCTCAGTGATGTTTCTAATTTCGCTATATCGCTAATAGTTGCTCCGCGCACTTTGAATGTTAAACCCCATTGAGCTATTTTGCTACGCCGTAAATCAGTTAGTTTGTTCCCTCGGGATGCATTTGTAAAATGCTCTATTATTCGTTCTGCTACACAATTTATCCTCGTTGATTGTTTCATCGGCGCTAGTTTTCCTATATCAGGTTTCTCATTTAACGGATATATCCCATAAACAACTGCTGTTTCAGGGTATGCTCGTTCATAGTATGGTTTGTCAATTCCAGTTAACAGACCCGGCTTAGAATCACGGCTAGCAATGACTGTTTTCTTGTCTTTGAGAATTGGTTCAAATTTGTCTGGTATAATCCAATCACCTGATTCTAAACTGACAATGAATTTCACTCTAAAAAAATAATTTTTACTGTCAAGTTGTGATATTATCGAAGCTGCGTTTTCGTCGTTCATGGTGGCATCAACAACGCCATCAATTCGAAATGTTGACCAGCTATGAGATGCTCCATCACGCTTGAATTCAACAGCCCAGTCACGATTTTTTTTATCAAGCTGTTATCATTTATTACCCGTTTTTGGCACATCTTTGAGGGTTCTATCGAGATTGAATTTAATATTTTTGCAAGGCTTAATTGATGATAATCTCTCGAATTCTTCATTCATATAATTAAAGCATGTATTTAAATAGAAAATTTATTATATAATGAATCACTGCAAATGGCTTATGATTGGATCAGCGACTCCGTGTAACAAATCATGCAGAATCGAATTCTGTGGGTACCATTTACAAAGCGTGAAAAACGGTTCGAAAGGGCCTCTCCCATGCATCCGATGTGGGATGGGCGTTAGGGGAAAATCACAATTATGTCTCAATTGTGGCGGCAAACGATACAGAGAACTAAAACGCTACTATGACAAACGAATAAAAAATACCGTCATTGACCCCAACGATGACAAAATCATAAAACCCCTCAAGACTATATTGAGAGGTTTATAATTAAAGTAAATAATAAATTAGACAAGTAGTATTATTATACAAATGAGCCAAGACTTCAGACCTCACCCCATGCTTGTTAATTACGAATCTTCTCGCGATGGTGTTGTTAGACACTGCAGATTGAAGAAACCGGTTGGATTTCTGAATAATCAAGGGTATTTGCTGTTCAGTGTTGGAAATAAAACATATCTCTGTCAGAGAATCGTATATGAATCATTTAATGGATTAATCAAAGACGGATTTGTGATTGATCACGTTGATGGATTTCCTCAAAATAACAAATTGTATAACTTAAGAGTTGTTACTCAAAGTCAGAATACAAAAATGGGCGGAACCGGCAAACACGCAGAACAAGCAAAGAGAGTGAAATCATTTGATACAGAAACTAACGAAGAAAAAATATTTCAATCAATGAATGCGGCTGGAAAATATTTCGATATTTGTATGCCTTCAGTACGATTTCTTGCAGAAGGAATATATCAAACAGCTCTTTCAGAAAAGACAACACACATGATGCAATTTTCATATATCAAGGGAGATAAATCCTTTATGGATAAGTCCATATGACAAAGTCGCATGACATAGTTTTACGTGACATGGAGTCCATTACGATTAATTAATTATCCGTTACGATAAAAATCGCTATGATTTCACAAACAGACTAATTTGTAAAATCTCACCTCGTATATTAATCATTCAGATTATTGGACTGGTCAGTGAGTCTGAAATTAATTCTCGTTAACGAATCATTATGGCATCGCATATAGACCGGATTAGTTGGATCCTCAATTATTAGAAATCCTGGAGGAGCTGTTGGTGCAAATGAATATAGAATATATCCCTGCTGAGCTTGATTTGATCGCTCGAGATTTATTTGATAGCTTTCTTCGATAACATCACATACTAAATTTAGTGCAATCACCGAGGATATATTAACGTTGTTCGGAGCGATATGCCTACCACCGCCGTTTGGGTCGTTATTATGTCTGAGGATTGTTATTTGTTGTCGTGATAATTCCTTCCAATCATCGTGGATTCTTTTGAATTCAATATCAATGGCATCACTGAGAGATTTTTTTTAATTCATTGATGTCATACCCAGGAATGTTATGTGTTGGAATATCTTCTACGCGTATCTTATAGTATGTTGCAAAGTCTATTCTATCTTCACCATCTTCGGCATTTAATACTGCTTGAATAAGTCGTGTGTGATGTAATTCTATATCGTGTATAATTTGATTTAATATTTCAATGTATTTCACCGCTTGGGATAAATCTTGAAAACTCTGCCTTAATTTATCTAAATGATTCTTATATTCTCGGTTAAAAATATCAAAATGTGTCGAGAAATAACGGAGGAAATATCCGTATCCCCCTCCCTCCTCCATTTGAAAATGCCAATTGCCTTTTTTGTATGTAATTCTATCTGTTAAAAAATTATTTATAGGAATCCCTTTGAATATTTCAAGTTTAAAATCATGATATGATCTAACGGTTGTAATATAATTGGATTTTTGTGGTTCAGGTGGTATAACAATTTCTCGTCTAAGTAGTAGTTCAGTTCAACCTAACACTGATCTGATCGAACTGTTATAAATATCTACAACATACCCGGGAGAATTTATCTCGATCGCAGATGATAACGTCGGCTCGTGAACTGTTATAGCGATTTTCGATTCTTTCCCAGTAATTGATTTTATTCTACGTGCTAATTCGTTATTGATTTGTTCAATTTGATATGACCCTGTTGGTAACGAGACAACGTTCCAATCTGGGGTTCCGTCTTCACGATTTTTCCACGCAAACACTAAAGAATTATTCGGTTGTTGACCACCAAATGCTACTGATCTAATATTAGGCCAACTATGATACACTCGTAATTGTGCCAGCGCGATTTCCTTCACTGGAATCGGAGTTGGGAAATTCACGCTAAATTCGGGATTCGTTGATGTTATTGATATCATGCTTGTCCTCACCGATGTTGTATTTTCTACTATTTGTTGAAGCAGTTCTAGCGGGGTTGTCATTATTATTATTATCCTGCTCTAATTTTAACATCGTTGACTTGTACAACTGAGCCATCGCTGAGAATTCACTATCTGATATTGTTGTGTCATCGAGTGACGATGAAATCATCGAAGATAATTGTGAGTATGCGGCGGATGCAATATGAAATTTAATTATATAATCGTGAAGTTTACTCTGGCTACACGATGATAATTTTTTTGTGACCCCGGTTAATATACCAACGATTGTAGCTACCGCGGATATACAGATTGGAACAACGACTGGAGCAATCATTGTAACCGAAGATAGTATTATTCCAGCAGCAGTGATTACTCCAGATACCGAGTACACGATAACATCAACCGCGGCGCCTCTTCGTCGGTATTTTTTTATTTTTGTTTTGATACTTTTCTGTGAGTGAGTTGAGTTTAGTTTGAAAATCTCTGACCTGATCATAGCGATATTGAGATACTGAAGGTACCGTTGATGACATTTTATTTCCAAATCAGTTTACGATTTCAATTGAAACCGGTAGCGGTTTAATTATTTACTTAAATCCGCTACGAATTCCACGTACCATGATACTGAAACCCTAATCAAATTCTTATCAGTGGATGCTATCGTGAATTTTTCAGTTGTATCCTTGTCGATGATCGTTGATATCATATTGTTGACCCCCAGATGAACTCAACGATGATATATTAAATTGAGTCGGTGTTACTAGTGTTAATCGATAAATACCCTTGATGGTTGCAGTGATACTTAGTATATTGTCTGTAGGAGTCCACGCAAATGATCCATGCTGAATCGTGTATACGATATTGTTGGTTTTCTCATGTGGAATTTTTGTTTTTTCAATGACGCTTATCATCTTCGCTGCATCAACTTTCATTGCCTCGATGAAGTTTTTCATCTCATCGATGGATTTCTTAATATCAGGTAGTTTTATGTCTATTTTATCGAATGTGGTTCCAAGAAATTTAACTATAATGTTTTTACGAAGTATTGAAAACTTTTATATATTCTTCATATCGGAATTGAAATGTTACAAATTCCAACATAGTTTTTTTTATCTCTGTGAGTTTTAGTGTGATCACACGTGGAACACCAAAGAAGTTATTTACAGGAGTTTCGATGTTGTTAATGATATCCTGTTGAAGTTGATTAAATTTAATTATATGATCATCATATTTATCGTTGAATGTTTTTAATGAATTCGTAACAGATATATGGTCTGTAATTGTTGATATAAGGATACCGGGTTTGAGTTTACCCTGATCGGAAAATAGCGCGATAGTATTCTCTGTTGCGTTTCGTCGTTTAACTAAAATGTCATCAAGAGAAACATTACTAGTTTTCAATTTACCCTGACGATCTTGAAATATAACTATTTCACCGGGATCAACACTTGCTAAGTTCAACGTTTCAGCTATTTCAGCTTCGATTAGTTTTTTTACACCCTTGATTTCAACACCATCAGGTTCGGGTTTTCCCAATGATAAAGGTCGTCCCCAAATATCAATCATTGTTACTGTACAAATCTTTTCTCTGTCTAAATCCAGCGACTGCTAGTATACTGGTTCACAACTATATGAGGTGGTTTTGATTGAGGAATCTTTGATTTCTTTGAAATAGCATCAAGGACATTTAGTACTTCATTGCCACATATTGGTGGGTCAATCATCGTTTGTGTTGGTAACGTAGAATAATACCAAGTCTTCATTTCATGAAAGGTTTTTAATTTGTTTATATAACGCATAAATTCCTTCGGAGGCGCTAATCCATATGAGTCAAAATAAATAATCCCACGTGGATCAATCGCGTATGCATCCCAGTGGGTTCCAGGTCCGGAGCTGTTATCTAGATTAATAATAACGGTTTCAACATCATTGGGTTGTGCCGGTAACTGATCTTTCTTAAAAACACCTCTGAAGTTTTTAATCGCGAGTTTTTTTAGCGGCATCGAGTAAATCAAAATTAGACATTGGTGAAAAATTTGTAGAATTTTCAACTAGTAAACCGTTCCTGGGATTCTCAAGCCGCTTCCCTTGTACCACGTGTGTGGAGTTCCTGGTAGTCTTAGACCCTTTCCCTTTTTTATACCCCTTTCTCGCTGCTTTCTTTAGTGCCATTCCTGCCGCGGTACCAACAGCCCCTAACGCTGCCGCTTTAGCTACCGCTGGGGCGGCCGCAGCAATCAGCGCTGGAATCGCAGCTAACAGCGGGAATATACCACCGGTTTGAATCATGTTTTTATTCGCAGTTGCAGAAAGAGTAACCTGGACGCCTTTTTTTGCTACAAGTGCATCATTGAAACGTTTCACTTGACGAGTTTGCCCCTCCATTCATTTGATTAGGTTTCAGGGTTATTGTGGATCCACATTGCTTAGCTGATTTGGATTGTAATTTTTTTAACTGACCAGGTGTCAACGTGACATTGATATTACTATACCGACATTATACAAACACAGATTGATCTAATTCCTATAAAGTTTCAATTGCATATTTTCCACTGGTGCATCAATGATTCTCAATCGTCCACCAACACCTTCGAGTAGCATTGATTTATCACTGAGAATGACAGCAACTGCTCTATAATTAGCAATACCACCAGGACGGGTTACACGAGCTCGAAAGTGTATATCAACGACGGATTGCCTTGTTAAATCGAGATGTTCCAGCGAAAAGTAATAAATCGGATACAGATTTTTAAAATGCAACTGAGATATTTGTAGACCAGTATCAACATTCTGATCGCGTCCCATATACGACAATAGGTTATGATAAACTCGTGCAACGTGATTGTTTTCATAATTAAGTTGTATATCCTCAAATGGTTCTTGCTGTCCGTTTATTCTCAGTGAGACTTCATTACATCCAATTTGATCAAATATCATATGGGAACGTTCTTGATTATTTAATCGCGCAGTATTCTGTAGCGCAACAAATATGTGACGTGGAGCTGAAATACCCTGTTTTGATGCTAGATGCCATATAAGAGTACCATCAATATTAGAATCCATCGTATCTGTGGACACTGATAACCAACTCAACAATGACTTTCCTCCTTGATCCATAAATGATAGTAATCGTTCTTCTGCTGACAACGACGGAGTCAACACTGGCATCGACAGTGATAATTTTGATAAAACGACTTTACCCGCAGCGCCGCGAGTACGCCAGATTGCATTATCATCAGTACCCTTTCTCACTAATGCTACTGTATGCTTTGCTCCATAGATAACTTTTCTGACGTTTCTACAAAATCAAAATATGTGATGCAACGGAATCGAACATGAAAACCGTCGATGTTTTCCCTGCAACGTTGCTACTCGTGTTGCAAATCCTAGGTTGTAATTAGGAATATTATTTATGACATCAAAATCAGCAGCTGGTCTTACATACCCGGCTGGTGCTGGATTAACTGCAGCAGCTTGTGTTGCTTTTACTCTAGAATACTGGACGTGTTCGGCGTTATCAGTAATATCCTTCGCGAACATCATAGACGGACCTGCCGATCTTGTATAGTCATCAGAATATCTTGCTAAACCGATTATTCCCGTGGCAATATCAACTTCACGCTCAATAGATTCGATTTCTATTCAATCAATGAGATATCTTGCACTTTCAAATAACGCCATAATCCCGTTGTTAATAAAACCAACTCGGATAGTTGGGTCATTACCGTATGGTGTATCATCTGCTTGTAGAAGTTACCTTCGGTTTCGATAAAGGCTTCACATTGCAAAAAGTATTTACTGGTATCATTAACTTGAAGTTCAATTCGTGATCTAAGATCAGGTTGCACTGCGTGATAAGAATAAAATTGATAATCACTTACAGAATCATCTTTAAGTACTGGGGCATCCATATCAAATGCTCCATCAGGTACCCGTTTGAACATTTTTTATTATATATCTGCAGGTCTAAATTGTAGTTGTCGTGGGTTTTTTAAACCACTTCCCGCTATCATTTTTGCCGTTATATTATTCTGATCGAAAACTCTTTGATTGGAAAATCCTTCGGATTTCAACAACGAAGTCGCCAATGATGCTAGTTTTTCATCTACTGCGTTATTTATTATTTTACTAACACTTGCAGGCATCACTGCCGTAGATGGTAACGGTGATGACTGTGAAGTCATTTGTGGTTTCTTTCGCCGTCGAACTAACGCTGTTAATTTATCTTTCGCGGCTGAAAACGCCTTCTCGGCAAGATCACCAACTAAATTAATACCCTTATCTTTAATAACATCAATGGCTTTCATTGATAGTTGTTTTGCTATCGGAGCTACTTTTGGTGCCATTCTTGCAAATAATCCCATTATAGTATCACCGAGACCATCTCCATAGTATGCTCGGTATTCTGGCAATCGTGAGTTTACCACATACACGCTTGTTGGTTTATCATGGTTGTAGTGTATGATCATTCTTATAAAAAAAATACTGGTGTTGAATTGTTGTACGATTTTCAATCACTATAATAACTATGATGATTTTCCGCTAATTCGTCAATGAAATCTCGATATGTTGCAATATCCATGATACCACCCTGAAATAACCTCCTGCAGATATCAGCTGCTTCATTAATTATTTCCGGTGAGTTATTTTCAGCTCGTTTCCCTGATATGAGAACTTCTAATCGTGCTATATCACTGAGAATATTGCCAGGACAACTACGAAACGTCAAGACGTTTTGACCACTACCTGATATCCCACTCCCAGAAAATTCCTCCTGTGTATCATCATCGTATGGGTCTTGTTTTTTTTGTGTCTTGGTGTTTGGCGTTTTCTTTCTTGTTGTATATAGTTATCAAATTTTCTTTTGAAGTCTCTATATTTCGTCATCCTTCTATTTAAACTCCCAGTATTTTTTTTATACAATATATCAGCCCATTCATTATGTGGCATTCTATAATCCGTATAATTGTCCGTGAAAAACTTCTCTTGTGAATTATAGCTGTTAGCAGCAAATTCACTTAAATTGTCCTCCTTCTCATTGAGAATTTGTTTTTTAGCGCTATCGGTAAATATATCCGCTAATTGTTTTGATTTAGGTGGTCCACCAACTAGTGGTTGTTGTTCTGAAGCGGTTATTATATCCTGAGGAAGTGATTGTAAGGATTTTTTTGTTTTTTTAGTTCTTTTTGCTATTTTTTCTAACACAGGGAGAAAAGTCTCTTCTTGTTTTATTCCTTGTTCAGAGATTGCTGACACTACCTGTTTCGTTGTTGTAGTTATAGGGGAAAAAAGTTGTTCAGAGCTTTCTGTAAAATCAGTCTGAAGACTGTCGCTGCTGCAATATTTCACGTAGAGAGTCGCGGATTGGAATAAACATTTTAATAACATTCAATCTCTCTCGTGCTAATTTAGTCGTTAATGCTTCTTCGATCATTATTGTAAAACCCCACTGAATTTTCAAATATGAAATCGTGAAAATCTTTGTTGTATTGCATGACTTTACAACGAAAAAAAAAAAGAATCCCCCCACCTATAAGAATTTCATGTATGTATGTATGTATGTATGTATGTATGTATGTATGTATGTATGTATGTATGTATGTATGTATGTATGTATGTATGTATGTATGTATGTATGTATGTATGTATGTATGTATGTATGTATGTGCTCCTTAAAGGTAACGACGTTAATGTATGCTAGGTGACTCCGTTATATGGTCGCGTGGGGGGTCATTTATCAATTTTTTAATGTTACAAACTTTAGAGGCTATCTCGGATCTAATCTGGTACTGTTGCCCTAGTTTCTGTCTAATTGATTCAACGATACTGAATAACTGTATGAATACATTAACGTCGCTCCGATACAACGAGGCATTAATAGATTTTTGTATTCTTTTTATCAGAGAATACATCTAAGGTAAAACGTAACGACCTCGTTTTGATTGATCATCGATATGCTCATATTCTGATATAATGCGTTCACAGTCTAGATTTTCAGATAATACTATTCCGCTATTTTTCAAATCTGAAATTTGAACAATTATATTATTTACATCTTGGATATCCATTATTATTATAATGTATTTTATCTCTAATTTGAAAAAAAAAATAAAAACCCATTTTCGCCTTGGAATTAATTCAATTTATTTCATTATAATACGGTTAATATTTTCAGAATTCATTATTATAATTATTATACTTTTAATTGCAAAAATAAATTTTTCAAAAATAAATAACACAACTTGCGGTCGTCAGTCATTTGGCCCCCTTTGTGTCATTCATAGGGTTCTTTCTATACACCTGAAATTGCAATTTTCATTTCCATTTTTCATTTCCATTTTTCACCATTTTTCATTTCCATTTTTCAATTCCATTTTTCATTTGACCCTATGACCGTTTCTTTTGGCCGGTAGTTCATTCTGAACAACACTACGGGGCTACCCAAACGTGACAGAGAGCTAATTACATCCAAGGTTGTTATTTATTTTAACGTCCATTGTATTTCCATGGGCGTCACGGGGGTGGGTCTGTTTACATTCACGTTACGAACTTAAATGCAACCCATAAATCGAATCCATCGTTGCATAGTTGGAATAAAATCCCAACCACGTCGCCGTAGATTTGTTTTATAGGTTGCATTTTAGTTCGTAACATGAATGTAGACAGAGGGGTTCGCCTAATAGAAAAACATCACATCGTTATCACCAGGCATTTGCCCGCTGTGAGGCGCGAACCGTAAATTTCAGCTATGGAGTTTCCACAGCCAACCACGTTTGCATAATGATGCTTTTTTAAGATATATATACTGTAATTACTCACACCACACACTACAGTCAATGCTGTACAAAGTAATACTATTTCACCCAATTCATTGAAACAGAATTAAAAAAATATAACTATTTGTAAATAATTTCATGTTTGATTTGTTTACAAACAGATAATTCCACGTTTATTCACTCTACGAGAATGATATACGTAAGTAATTATTCACCACACACACGCGTGGGTATTTTACTACAGTCATTGCTGTACTATTTTACCCAGAAACAGAATTACAAATATAACCACTTGTGTAAATAACTTCATGTTTGATTTGGTTTTACAAATAGATATGGGACGGTTTATAGTAATATCTAGTGTTGGGAATCCTGCCGCTATATAACAGCAGTCAATCGTGGGAAAAACCAGTACAATCACGTATATATATATATATATATATATATATATATATATATATCATTCCAAACCAAAACAGCCTTGGGCTCTATTTGTAGAACATGACTCGCGTAAGATTTCTTTTGATCATGGTCGTTAACTACATAAATTGTTAAATCTATAGCAGCAGAGGGGCGAACGACAACGAGGTTTGGCGTCATTTTTTTACCCAATGGAGGTTTCTATTAAGCATTTCGAGGAGGCCTCAGTTTGCTAAATCGTCTGTAAAATTGTTGTAGGATTCCCCACTCATAACTCATCGTTAACTACATAAATTGTTAAATCCATAGCAGCAGAGGGGGTGGGGGTGGGGTGGCGTCGTTTTTTTTTTTTTTAATTTTGTTTTGCTGAATGGAGGCTTCTATTAAGAATTTCGAGGAAGCCTCAGTTTGCTAAATCGACGCTTCTAAAAGTTGTAGGATTCGCCCCCTCTGCTGCTAAACGCACTACATAAACAAGGACACATTATATAATGACAGAAAGAGGGTGGAGGCCTGGCCCTCCCAAACCCCGTCCTTATAAATACACCAACATTCTAAACACAATTAAGAAAATTAAAGCAAAGCCAAAAATACCTTATCATGTTCTATACATATTTTATTTCGGATTCTCCATGAAGCAGAGAAATGACATATATATAAAAAATAGGTTATCGAAACTACTAGAAGACCCTTGAAAATTAAGATCAATAAAAGAATTACTAAATAAATATATTGGACTATATAAAACTATGGGAAATACATGTAAATACAAAAACAGCACACAAATGGCTTACAGATAACACAATAAATAGGATTAAAAAAAACAAAGTCTAACATGAACACATAAACATCAATTAGTGCTTGAGGAAACTGGATCAAGTTAGGGTCATTAAATATACAAAGCCTCTGACTCAAATAAATGCATGATGCATGGTTGACGGGAGAGGTTGCATTGAGACGGCATGTGATCCACTGTGTAAATATTCACACATTTCAAAAAAAAAATTGTCATGGTTGAATGAAATAAGAATATAAAGAAAAGAGTTGACATAACACTACAAATAAGAACAACTCAATTATACAAACAAAAAACATTATATTCAGACAGAAACTTTAGCAAGATATTAGTATACAACATCGCAGAGTTTATATTGGAACTATGAGGGCAAATCATAATTATTGGAACATATAACTTGGGAAGCAACACAAGGGAAGGGGGGGGGGGCAGAGAACCTCAAGTGAAAAGTACGAGATGAGAAAGTCAATGGGCTAAATCAAATGGCGCTACGCGAAGTGGACAGGCCCGTGAAATAGTCGGGGGAAAAAATCCACTCAGAGAAAAATGATGCAGACAACACACTAATACAATAAGTATAGAGTAGCATAGGAGTTTTTAAATTTTCCCAATACGCATGCCCTGAAAAAAACAAGGTAAAAGTCGCTGGTGAGTACTATTGAAAACCATGCAATCTTGCATTAAGAGCCTAAATATAAATAGGTTGAGACGACCAACCTCGAGGCGGTAAATGTACAATTTAAATTTAATAAATGTTTGTTTGTTTTTATGGTTTAACGCAATTTTTCAGCGAAAGATAGGCTATACATGGCGGCCAGTATTAACGGTAGAGGAAGAAACCGGAAAACCCCGGAAAGAACCACCGACCCACGAGAAGCTACAAGCAACCTTTCTCACATACCCACATTGGCCGAATCCTAGACTCGAACCCACGCAGACAGAGGTGAGATGGCAGTGATCCGTAACGGACAGCGCTTTAGACCACTCAGCCACTCGGGGCCCCTTTAATAAATGTACGGACCCGTCTCGAACACAGTTGTTCTCAAAAGAAATAAATATGAAAAGGACAAAGATCGACACAAAATTAATAGCCATTAAAAACAGTAAATTTTATAATTTTTTGGTAATTTTTTTAAATAAACTAAGACTTAGTACACCGGACATTGCCGGAAATTCAAAATTCCAAATAAAAAGTAAATATATTAAATGAGAAAACAAGTAGCAGCAGAGGGGACGAACCCTACAAATTTTACAGGCATCCTTTCGGCAAACCGAGGCTTTCCTCGTAAATCGTAAAAAAAGGACGCCAATGTCGTTGTCGCTCCACCTCTGCTGCTATGGGGTTAACCAAATTAACCATAAATACGATCTAATCCAATACGATATCGTGTCCGAGGATCGTGTATATTTATCGTTACAAATCCATGTGGGGTGGCTTTGGCACCACTAAAGAAATTTCGAAATTGGTTATATCCATATCACCGTCACACTAATATTGATAAATATTTTGTAGTGTGTATTTTTCAGTTCCGTTAAATACACATACTAAATTGCAATTTTCTCTGATTACACTTGGAATCTGAGCGTATTTTTTAGTGACATATATCACGTCTGTCTTTTTATGGCGCCCTCGGGAAAATATTTTGACAGGGTTGTTTTGTCGTTCCAACATTACATCATCGTACACAACAAGAGTGTTAACGCTTTCATCCAGGTTTTCCACGGACGGCGCGTCGTCAATATCTGTGATAAACTCAATAAAATCTTCGCCGGCAATTTCTGCAGCATTTTCGTTGTAATCTTTTAACAGCTGATAACAATGTAGATCGTCTACGCTCGGGGAAACTAAATATAATTTGTCCCATGTCATATTTTTCATTATCATCGTGAGCAACAACTGCGTTTACCACTTCCTGAGGGTCCGATGATGATCATTCTGATAGAGGTAGGTAACATTGGATGATGTTTTACTTGTTTTTTCTTTAGCGCTGAGAAATCAATTACTTCCATTAGATATACTATATATATTATGGATCTATATTGTGTGAAATGTAATAAGCATACACCAACTATTGACCTGACAAATGTTACCACAAAAAATAACAGAGAAGCGGTTGCTGGTAAGTGTGAAGTGTGTGGGATAAAAAAAATATCGGTTTGTAAAACAAAAATCGGTGGTGATATCGCCGCCAAGCTAGTTAAACTCCCAGGAACGCCATGGGCAAAGTATCCAGGTGAAAAACACCTTCCTGTGTATAGCTATTGTGGACCGGAAACACGATTACATATCAGACTTGATAGTCAAAATAATCCTAACCCGGAAGAAAATCCGATAAATGCAATTGATGAAGCGTGTCGGGTACATGATATAGCTTACCGGAGCGGTGATTTACAACGTCATCTCACAGATGTGAAATTAATTCATGCGTTGAATTCTATCACTGATAAATCATTCAAAGAAAAATTAGCTTCATGGTTGATAAAATCGGCAATGAAAGGTAAATTGATGTTAGGTGCCGGTAATTAATAACAACATGGAATCTATTTATTATTCCCCAAAAAGATACTGGAGGGGTAAGGTAGCAATCGGTAAACTCGTTAGCGCAGCAAAGGTGAAAAATACTACAGCAAAGGATTGGTTATCCAAACAGGCGATATGGCAAATTTATCTACCACCGGCTAAACCAATTAACTACTCGCATTTTGATGTGACCGTTCCTAATGAAGTTCATCAAGCTGATATATTATTTCTGCCACATGATGGTGGTTACAAATACGCGTTAACCGTAGTTGATGTTGCGAGTCGATACAAACGAGCAGAGCCGCTAGCGACGAAATCATAAACTGAAGTTGCTTCTGCGTTTGAAAGGATTTATCGAAGGGGTCCTCTGCGCTGGCCAAATCTATTAAAAGTTGATCCTGGCAAGGAATTTCAAGGTGTGGTTCTATCAACGATGACGAATCATAATACCGCGTTACGACGAGGGCATACTGCACTACATCGCGATCTGGCAATTGTTGAACGATTTAATGGACACTTGCTGAGCGGTTGTTTGGATATCAATATGCGAAGGAATTCGTTCAGGATAAACGATCTCGTGAATGGGTCAAGAGCTTACCAGCTGTGATTACCGCGCTAAATAATGAGATAACTCGAACAATCAACATGAAACCTAACAACTCTATTAAAAGGAAGTATATACCTGAAAAACCGTAAAAAAAAATTTCAAAACAACCAATACTCGGTAATGTCACTGTTAGGTATTTATATGAACCAGGAGAGTTCGAAGGCGGCAAAAAAAGAGCAACTGATCCTATTTGGAGTGTTACTGCACATAAAATATCTAGTATAACACGATCTACGGGTAGACCAGCAATCTATAGACTGGATTTAACTGCTCCTCAGCGAGGATTTACTCGACAACAATTACAAGTGATACCCGAGGATACTCGATTACCACCGCGTGGTCTTAACTAGCACCTCTGCGTCTGTTGAATTCAAGACAAGTCAGCATCACATTATCTCTGGTATGACCTACACTGCTATTCTTTCTATCCACGGTAAATTGTAGAGAATCCTTATCCGACCAACGCCAACTCATTATACAATTGCAACTCGCGCAATGATTATTCTGTTGTTGTTTCAACGTGGTTATTAATTCGGCATCAATGTCAAATTCTCTATTATGTTTTTTTATCCTGTTGTTTATAACCAGAGTTTTCTTTATGATTATGTCAACGCTGACAATATCACATATTGTAGTGTCATTAGCGTCTAGAACAACTCTACGAAGTTTATTTATTCTTCGTACTCTGGACACCTAAACTAAATTCGACCACTCAATGTGATTATCTGTGATCCAAACAACTGTATCTGATATAGTCAATCCCTGTGAAGAATGTATTGTTGCTGCGTAACCTAGCGTCCATGGTGATTTATCAGCGCGCAATGCATCTTCGACGACGCTGATATCAACCACCACAATATCATTTAGCACGAGAATTTGCTTTTCACTTTGTCCTGGAATATGAACTTCGATATTTTGTCGCTGTGTATCCTTGGGCCTATAACACAGCGGGGTTGGAAGTGTTGCAAATTTTTCTTCATGTAATTCAAATAACTTCATCTGAAGAGTGTCTCTATTTTTCTATTTGCCACTATCAAATCGTTTGGTCTCCACGCTTCCCAAAAATCATTTAATGGGGTTTCCGAAATTATTTTACTGGATATTTCACATTGGATTCTATCCGGTTGTAATCTGATTAGTTGTTTGAATTCGCGTAATTGTTCATCAAGTGCTCTGTGGTCGGTATCAATTTCTTCATAGTAGTCTACAAAATTCTTTAGACAAATCATGTGGAGATAAACCGACAAATGAACGTGGTTCGCTATGATCGCCGCACATTATTACCGCTGTATTCGCTAGCAATAACCAATCAAAAAATCTTTGTAATACATCTAACGACACTGTGCATATTTCATCCCAAATAATGACTTCCATTCGTCGCCTTTCCATCGAAAGAAACTGTGATGAGTGCGGGCATCCACCCCTCGTTGTTTCATCTCTCTTGCAAGTCTGTGGGTTGGTGTTAGCACAATCATGCTCGATTTCCCACGAAATAATTCAATCGCACGAGTAATCTTCCCTGACCCACCACAGCCGTTCAAGTAAACTGTTTTATATCTGCATATTGGATCCGATATCTGCGGTGCATTAGATAGTTCTGTTATCTGATCGTTTTTCAAGTAATTGTTTTCAATCGTAATAATCATGCAGCATTTCTTTTTTAATTCTCGATGATCCCCAGCTCTCGTCACAATTTGTGAATTCGGCCACTGAGCTGCTGTGTTTCATGTCTATGTAAAATGAATCAGTGGCGATTCTAACTGCTGTGGCAGGAAATCTATTTATCATCGAAAACAGATTAATAGAAGCATAGATGTCCTCAAATGTGTATACTGAAGAATGTATCTTTCGTTGTAAGTAACAATTGCACCCAATTTGGTTCCATCGGATAAAAATGCGTCTTTACGATCAACATATATACCCTTAGATGCTACATCAACCGTGAAGAATATCTTGAGTGAATTTACCAATTATTATTATTCTTCTACCGAGATCTTTTGCTTGTCTTTTCTAACTTCAAATAGCTGTTTGGACCAATTCAAGATATCTTCTTCGTCGAGATCGGGAAATTGTTTTTTGTTTCCACTGATTATACTATCTAGATTAGGTTATGGTAACCAGACTTCAGTCTGCGCTCGATATGATATAATCGCTTCACTGACAATCAACGATATCAACATGCTACAATCAATCATATATCGTAATAGCACTATTGGCATCCAGTGTTTTTCAGAGATGTGTCTACCAATCTAAACATAACTACACGGATGAAGTCCTGTAGCCAATTCAAATGATACCACGCGATTGAATCCGGTTACATCAAAATCAGGCAATGGACCATTAATTGCAACACGAGTCGTTTCATGTGTGGGGTGTCCAAACCGCTTTAAGTACTCAGCGGCTTCTCCGTACCCGAGAAAACTCCCGGGATAACACACAACCATATCAACTGAAATAATATTTTCATGGGTGTATTTTGTATTCCATAGTCCGCCATGACTATATTCAATACAGCTTGATTTGATGTCTGTGAGAAATTCAGCTCTTGTTGATTTCCACATGTTTTTCTTTCTAGCAAAATGAGCTGCAACTGACGGAATTGTAAAACAGTTTGTTAGTAATTGTTTGTCATGTTCTGTTGAAAAAGTACTAGCTAGTTTTTTCATTTCATTGTGCAAGGCTTCAGTGTGGTATAATTCTCCATTTGGTCTTTACAAATTGATCGAATGTGCCCTCTTAGTGCTCAAAACTATGAAGTAACGACACTGACACAGGATCGTTTTTACTCAACTGGTGAATAGCATCAAATAATTTCTCCTCAGAGAAACACTCCGCGGGTAGATATTTTATGGTTCGTTCCCGTGGAAATATTGTTACCGCAGTTGTCCACGCGTGTTCATTATGGTCAATAATTTTGATTGGGTGTCCATTTGATTTATATTTCGGTTCGTGCAATACTTCACCTGTTATCGTCGCTACTGATATTGGAGATCTTAATGTTTCTAATTTGGTTGTATCCTGAATTGTTGCCCCTCGCTCCTTCACTGTTAGTCCCCATTCGTTTATTTTTTTTGCGTCTTAGATCAATCAATTTGTTTCTACGCAACGCATTTGTGAAGTGTTCTATTATTCGTTCGGCTACAATTCAACGATAATAGTTTCATTGGTTATAGTTTTTCAATACTCGGTTTATCATTTAACGGATAGATTCCGTAAACAACTGCTGTTACAGGATAAGATCTCTCGTAGTACGGTTTGTCAATTCCAGTCAGAATTCCTGGTTTGGAATCTCGACTCACAGCGACGGTTCTTTTATCTTTCAGGATCGGTTCAAATTTATCTCTGATAATCCAATCTCCCATGTCCGATCGGATAATGAATTTCACTCTAAAAAAAAGAAAATACTTTTTTCGTCCATGATGTGAAATTATCTCGGCTGCGTTTTCATCATTCATGGTATCATCAACGCTAAAATCAATGAGATGCTCTATCACGCTTGAATTCATTAAAACGATCGCGGATTTTACTTATCATGGTTCTATCACCTATTAAACCCTTTGGCGTATCAGAGACTCTATCGAGATTGAATTTAGCATTTTACCAAGGCGTAATTTTTTATAATCTCTCGAACTCCTCCATGCTATAATTAAAACAAGTATTTAAATAAAGAATTTATATATAATGAATCATTGCAAATGGCTCATGATTCGTCAGTAACCCGTGTAACAAATCATGTAAAAAGGAGTTCTGTGGATATAATATGCAAAGTTTTCGTAGGGGGAGTTATGGGCTTTAACCCTGCCTACGATGTGGGGTAGGGGTTAGAGGAATATCACAGTTGTGTCTGGGTTGCGGTGGTAAGAGATACAGACAGTTCAAGCGTTATTATGATAAGAAGAGAATCAAAAACTCCATTAAGAATTCCATCAATGACTCTACCTCTGACTGTATCAGCGTCCCTGACAGAGTTATAAGAACATCTCAAGACTACATTGATAGATTCTCAAGTAATGTAATCATCAGACCAAACAATGAATTAGACAAATAGTATTATGTATATAAATGAACCAAGAATACCGACAATATCCTGTGATTGCAAACTATGAGCCATCCCGTGATAGTATTGTCAAAAACCGTAGACTGAAGAAGCCAGTCGGTGCTGACAATAGTAGGGGGTATCTGGTGTTTAGAGCCAGGGGGAAAATGCATCTTAATCACAGAATAATATATGAATATCAAAATGGATTGATCAGGGATGGTTTTGTTATTGATCATATTGATGGATGCCCTCAGAATAACAAATTCGATAATCCAGAAGCTGTTACACAGAGTGAAAACACCAAACGAAGAAACACTGGTACTTATAAACCAATTGGGATGAGACCTATAAAATCATTTAATAGAGCAACTAACGAAAAAAAAATATTCCGATCAAAGAATGAAGCCGGTAGATATTTCGATATTTGTGAACCCTCAGTACGATTTGTTGCAGAGGGAATAACCAAGACCGCTGTCTCAAAGACAACCGGACAAAAAATTCAGTTTTCGAATATTTAATCATGTTTTGTACTATTTTATAAAACATCAAGGGGAAATAAATCGTGCGGGTATGTATCAACCTAGCAAGGAGAGTTACAGATCTCAATGGGTTTTTTTGAAACATCGCGTCATCTGATTTCTGATTGGTTGATTTTAACTATCGTGATTCTCAGCTGAGATAATCAATTATCTGTTTTTGTAAGAAAATGAATCAAATGCGTGGTATTTACAAACATTTGTATTCTTTTCTTAGTGTTTTTTTTTTCAAGTATTCGGTGTTGCTTCAATGTTGTCAATAATCAATATCAAGTACACAACGGGTATAGCTGTCACACCTCTTCCTGTTTAACTTCCATGATTTGTGTTAATTATATAGGCGAAATTTTTCTCTATATAATTGGGCTTTTAAGCGAAGCTCAAGTTACGAAACCAACCCACACCGCCACGTGGTGTGAATGTTTTTCATTCAAGCCAGGTTGATTCTGTAGGTTGGTTTTGCGCTTGGGTGTAGGATAGCCCGTCATCCATTGTCATTTATCATCCATTGTTGTGTTGTATTGTCTCCATTGTTCATCGTTCATTGTATATCATCCATTCATTCTATAATCTATTGTTGTGCCGTCTCCATTGTATATATCATCCATTCATTCTATATTATATTGTTCTGCTGTCCATTCATTGTATATATATCGTCCATTCATTCTATAATCTATTGTTGTGTTGTCTCCATTATATATATATATCATCCATTCATTCTATAATCTATTGTTGTGTTGTCTCCATTGTATATATATCATCGATTCATTCTATAATCTATTGTTGTGTTGTCTCCATTGTATATATATCATCCATTCATTCTATAATCTATTGTTGTGCTGTCCATTCATTGTACAATTGCCATAAGACTCGAATGGAGTTCTATTGTATTATATGTATATATGTAAATGTGCCGTCCATGTAACCTCTGGGCGTCTCCGATGTAAATAACACCGGAGGGGTTCCAAACGGGTTCATCATATATAATCGCATAATATCCCCGGACGTGCTAAGATGACAAACACCTTATCACGGACGGGGTCCACATATCATCATATATAATCGCATATCTCTAGGCGTGATAAGATGACAAACACCATATCACGGACAGAGTTCATTTTTGAAAAATATATTAGAAATATGTAATGATTATATAATATGAACTCTGAAAATATCTATGAAATCATAACTGAAATATAAAATTTGAAATCTCCAAAAATACAACAATCAGATAATTTAAACTGCGATCAAATTATTTCAGACTTTCAGAACATCGAATTCGGTGTTTTGAAGAAGAAGTACGCATTAATAAAAAGAACTCAGAATTCTATCCATGACTCTCTTGTATTCAGTAAAGACGTCAGTGTATTTGTCCCGTTATTTACCATTGTGGAGCGAATAAGACGGAAACTGGGCCGGGTGTATGAGGTCAAACGCAAGGTTAATTCGAAAATAAGAAATATAAGAGCGCTAATCCAACAGAATGAAAAAACCCCTTACGGATTCCCCTGTTGTATAAGTTGAGATTTTACAGTATACAAATCCAAACAGGTATGTGAATCGACACATGTATAAATACTTCTTTGATGAGCGCACAGGTAAAATTCTTACTCAACAAATGTACGCTCAACCATAAAGGCGGTTTTAGTCAACAGTAGCGGTTGAAATTCTATACTGGCGTTTCCTATAAGGAAGTGGTGAAGTTTTCATAGTAAAATACTTTTTTTATTTGTTAATTACTGAAATACTTGTTGGGTCTTTTTGTTGCTTTTTGAGTGATTTTAGTTGTTTTTTGACTGATTTTAAGTGGTCTTGGTCGGGTCAAATGGTCCATTTACTCTAAATGAATCAATTAAAAGTCATTTATGTTAACTTCGTCATTACATTTAGATTGAAATCTCAGGTTAATACCCTCAGTAACTCTTCAATGTGCAAGCAAGAATGGACATATTGCACAATTTGATCGTAGTTACAACTAATAATTGTTATAGTATTTTGTTGCAATTGTTGCATTTCATCCTCAGTGAGCAAAAACTTATCATCATCGCCGAGATAATCAATAACTAGATCAACGTAAAAATTTGTAGGTGAAAATCCTAACGATGCTTCGTTTCCATGAAAAATTTTCTTGACTGCATTTTCAAGTTTATGTTTCTCGTGAATAACTATTCGAGTATGATGATACATATTGAAAAGGTCTACATGTTTCTAAATTGCAAGTGTGAAGCATCCATAGGGAAAAGAGACTTGAAAATCCCTTGCTGAAATCGTAAACGTGAAAACATGATTTCACATCTAACGTCATTTGTAATTGTTCCCCTCGGAGATCAACCAAGGAAAAATCCTGGTCGACTATTCTAAAATTCATCCTCATGATAAGATTGTTGGTGGTTTCCAAGTATGATAAACGAGGTGGATTCATCCAGATTAAACTCCCCGAGGAAATATTTGGCGAAAACGTATACAGAATATAACCTTGATCAGCCCTTGTTGACGTTGCTGTGTCATTGGAATAACTACCTAACACTACATCACAAATAACGTGGATGGCAATCGTGGATGATATGTCAACGTTGCCGGGTGATCTATGTTTGTTGTTGCGGTACACTGAAGTATCCGACCGTAAAACTTCTGTGTGGATTTATTTTGAACCATAACACGTGAATTTGTGGGAAAAATTCATTGATTAGATCCCGTAGCGATTTCTTCATCGATGGTACATCCCACCCTGGGAATTTCGAGTAATCTAAATTTGCGTCAGTGCGTGAAAATACCCGCTTGAACTTTTCCTTGGTCTCGCTAGCGCTTTTATCCTCGTAGACCAACGAGAATAATCTATCGTTGAGATAGTTCATATCGGAGATAATTTGATTTAGTTGTTGTTTGATCGCCGTACGTGAAGTTGTTAAATCGACTAACAGAGATCGTTGCAGATAATCTCGACGCTGGTTTAGCTTTGTTTGAAATAATTGTTTCATCGCGTTAAAGATCCCAAGCAAACTTTTCGCCGTGATAATAAAAACGCCTTGAGCACCTAGAGCAAATCGCCATATTATATTACCGTACTCGTTATACTCATAACGTTTACGTGTATCAGTTTCTGTCCCGTCGTAGACATCATACGAGAACATTTGATTGACCTTACTGTCTCGGAGAAAACTGATGTCAAAACTGTAATTAAATTTGGGATCTTGATCAGGTAATTCATCAGTGAAGAAATCCAATAGCTTCGGTTCCGGTAATTGAAAATGAACCGCAAGGAGACTATTTAACCACGGTTCGTGGATCCGTGGTATCACTTAGTTTTCCTCGCATCCATGGTACGTTATATCCCGGAAATTTAAACGTGGGAATATCTTCAACGCGGATATTATGATTTGTTGCAAATTCAGTTGTTGTTGCAGGATGATCATCAGCGAGACTAAGTTGAATCATTCGCAAATTAAATTCGTCCATGTCTGCGATAATTCGGTTACACACCTCTATGAATTTGGTGACGCTATCTCGGTTAGGTGGGATTGTACTGATTACTATATAGACTCTAAATCTTTCGAAATCGTTATTCATTTTTGTAAACTCTTCAGCAATAACTGATTCATCTATGTTAAAATGCCCAGCAGATTGGGCTTCCATCTGTGCTCTTAAACGATTAAAAACATCATCTAATGGTAGCACATATGTTAATTTAGAAACACCACCAGGATGAATACTACTACCACGAATACCACCACAAATATCACCAAGAATACTACCAATAAAAAGTTCTGCTGGTCCAATATAGTTTTTATTATAACCATGATAATCTTCCTTCGTGGAAATATAGTCGGATTTTAGTGGCTTACTTGGCAGATCTTTTATGTCAATGGTGCCATGGATATACTCAGGTCAACCTAACACATTTATAATCAAGCTATATATATACGGCGTAGTCAGGTGAATTTATCTCGATGGTCGTCGAAAGTAGAGGTTCGTGTCCTTTTATTTCAATGGGAGATTCATCCGGCTCATCCTCGACTACTATTATATTTTTTCCTGTGATTGCTTCAATGCCATTCATGATCGCCGCGTTGATATCTTTGATGTCATATACGCCAGTAGGTAAATGTAATGTGTGCCATTCCGGTTCACCTGCAGTTCCATCTAGGTTGACTTTATTTTCATACGAGAACGTAAAACTGTTATTGGGTGGTTTACAATTAAACGGTTCCCATCTGACATTAGGCCAGCTGTAGTAACATCTTAATTGCGTTAGTGCTATCTCGGATGCTTGTAACGGAGGTGTAAATTCAATGCTGAACTCAGGTGTTTTCGTTACCAGCGATATCAATTTTGTCTATCTCGGAGTGGTATTTTCCACTAGTCGTTGAAGTAGTTCTTGCGGTGTTTTCATTGTTATTATCATTATCCTGCTCTAATTCTAACATAGTTGACTCGTACAACTGAACCATTCTCGAAAACTCATCCTCGGTTATTGTCGTGTCGACGAGCGACGACGCTGTCAATGTAGATAATTGCGAATACGCTCTAAATGCCGCAGCATATGTAATAGCGTAATCGTGCAGTTTTTGTTGAGAACACGATAATTATTTTTCTATCGCGGAGGCTATTCCTGCGGCGGTTGACATCGCAGCTATACAAATCGGAACCTCCGGAGCGGTCATTGTAACCGATGATATAACAATACCAGCACCGGCAACTACACCAGACAGCGAGTATACAGCTACATCGATGGCAGTGATTATTCGTCGGTATTTTTTCATTTTTGTTCGGTACTCCTCAGAAAGAGTTTTGAGATTTGTTTGCAATTCTTTGACGGTGTAATATCGACATTGATTCGATGAAATCATCAGTGATGCCATGTTATTTTTAATTCACCGGTGAATTCAATTAGGTTGCTTACTCAAATCCGCTACGAATTCCACATACCATGTTACTGAAACCCTAGCTAAATTTTTATCAGTGGATGTTATCGTGAATTGTTCGGTTGTATTATTGTCGATGATTGTTGATATTGTATTATTGACTCCAGATAAACTCGACGATGATATATTAAACTGAGTCGGTGTCACTACTGTTAATCGATAGATACCTTTGACGATTGCAGTGATACTTAACATGTTATTTGTAGGAGTCCACGCAAATGATCCGTGTTGAATCGTGTATACTACGTTGTTGGTTTTCTCATGAGGAATTTTTATTTTTTCAACGATTGCTATCACCTTATTGCATCAGTTTTGATTTCCTCGATGGTATTTTTCATCTCATCGATGGATTTTTTAATATCGGGGAGTTTTATATCAATTTTATCCAACGTGATTGCAAAATAATTCTCAACGATATTTTTACGAAAAGTTGAAAACTATTATACATGTTCTTCATATCTGAGTTGAAGTGCTGCAAATTCTAAATAGTTGTTATCTCTGTGAGCTTCGGTGTGGTCACTGGTGGATTACCAAAAAATTCTAACACAGGCTTAACAATGTTGTCCACGATGGATTTTTGTAATTCAGTAAATTTATTAAATGTAATTATGTGAGAATTGTATTAATCACGTAGTTTTTTCTTTTAGATCCTCGGAGGAGATTTGAGTATTTTGTAAATCCGTAAACTTATTTATTTGATCGCGTATTTTGTTTAATTCATCTAAGTTTGTTATCGATGAGATAGCTCTCTTGATTATTCGTTTTACTTGCCCGATGGTAACCCCTTCTTCGGAACGACGTGATACTGATCTTCCCTAAATATCTGCCATGTTATATATTACATGTTTCTCTTTAAGTGATTCATTATTGTGTACTTGTGGATGACCTTATGAGGTAATTGCGACGACGTCGAGATAGCTGTCAACGCGTTAAGAGCTTCTCGTCCACATATCGGAGGGTCGGTTAGTGTCTGTGTGGGCAGCGTTGAATACCATATTGGCGTGTTTGACAACTGAAACACATATTTGACAAATTCCCGTGGCGGAGACAACCCATACGATTCAAAATAAATAATTGATTTGGGATGTATCGCGTAATACACCCAATGCGTTCCAGGTCCAGTGTGTTCATCTAGATTAATTATACCAGTTTCTGGGGTATGTGGTTGTTTCGGTAACTGATCTTGCATGAATACATCTCTGAAATGTTTTATTAGGAGTTTCTTTACTGCGTCGGCGAGGTCAAAATTAGACATTGGAACCACGGAAGTTATCCCAGCAACATTTTTGCCAGCGAGAGCGGACCTATGAAACCGCCCTGTTGAGTTCCCAACCCCCGTAAATAGTGTTTTGTGTACCGCCTTCCTTGTAGTCTGAATCCATTTCCCTTTTTTATACCCGCTTCCAAACATTTTACCTATAAGATTGCTACCAACAGCACTAGCAGCGCCTAGTCCAAGTGCCTTAAGAGCAGGAATAGCTAGTAGAGCCAGTGCAGCAAGAGGAAATATTCCACCGGATTTAATCATATCGTTGACCGCAGCTTGTGAAAAGTCATCTTAACTCCTGTACCAGCTTTTAACGCTTTATTGAAATGATTAAGTTGAGTTTTTATCAGCGATAATTTATTTGATCCATCTGTCATTTGTTGTTTTTTAGCGTTATTGCTGTGCCACACGCAGTAGAATTTTTCGATAGTAGTTCTTTTACCTGACCAGGTGTCAGGGTGACATTAACATGACTATACGACATTTTATTTCGATAGTGATCATCTAATTGTCCCATTACATGTTTTTAATGGGTGCGTCAATGACTGGCATTTTTCCACCACCACCTTCGAGCGTCATAGATTTATCACTGAGAATAACAGCAACCGCTCTAAACCCTCCAAGAGCATCGCCGATACGAGCCTGAAATTTTACATCAACAGTCGAATGTTTAGATAGATCAAGATGTTGCAACGAAACGTAATAAATAGGGTACAATTCTTTAAAATCCATTTGTGATATTTGTAGTCCAGTATCGACGTTTTGATCACGACCCATATAACACCACAACCGATGATACACTCTACCTATTTGATTGCTACTGTAATCAAGAATAAGTTGTTCTGCTGGTTCTTGCTGATTACTTATTCGCAATGATACCTCACTGACATTATACTTATCAAATATCATATGAGACCGCAATTATAAACTATCATCTGCATCCCCCACTATTTTTTGCGTCCGCGATACATTTTGTAGCGCAACAAAGATATGTCTCGGCGCGGAAACATTTTTCGTAAGCGTAAGCTGCCAAGTAAAAACACCAACAACATTACTAGTTATGGTAGCTGTTGTAATATCAGACCAACTCAGTAATGATTTTCCTCCATGATCCATAAAAGATAGCAACCGCGTCTTAACAGTCAACGGTGGAGTCATAATTGGCATCCACAGAGATAATTTTTTTCAATTCCACTTCACCATCAGCAACAGAAGCAGCAGCATGCCAAAGAGCATAATCATCAGTTTGTCTTCGCGTGAGCATTATTACAATATGACTAGCAACAAAGATAACTTTTCTGATATCTCTACAAAATCCAAATATATGCGACAACGGAATCGCACATGAAAATCTACCAAGGGGGTCTATCATCTTTTTTCGCACTGCAAATCCTGCATTGTAATTAGGATTATTATCTATAACAACATCTTCAACATAAGCGTTAGCGTTTTTAGCATTATTTTGTGGTCGTCTTATAACAAATTGATTATGATCAGCGTTATTGGTAGTATCCTTCGCAAACATCATCGAATGACCCGCAGACTTAATAAAATCGTCAGAGTATCAATCTAAACATATTATTGTTATTGCTACATGAACATCGTTATCTATGGATTCGATTCTAGTAGAATTGATTATATACTGCGCGTTGCTAAATAACGCCATTATACCATTGTTGACAAACCCAATCGGAATATTTTCGAGATTATCAGCAGCAAGAAATGGAGTATGATCGTATTTTACTAGTCGCCCCTCTACCTCGATGAATGCTTCACATGGCAAAAAGTATTTCGATGTGTCATCAAACCTAAGTTCAATTCGTGACCTTGTATTTGGATTCTGATCATTATACGAAAAATACTGATAATCGCGTATAGAATCATTTTTTCGTACAGGAGCATCTACATCAAAAGCATCATCTATCTCATGTTTAAACATTTTATAATATAGTCGTTGGTCTAAATCATTAATCGTTTTAGACCGGAACCTGCAATTAATCTCAATCATTGTTTTGCCATTTCATTGATTGCCCTAACTGCCTCAGGTGGCATTTGATTCATAGATTGTAATTTTACTGGTTTTCTTCCTCTCGCCAATGACATATGCTTTTCTTTTGCGAAATCAAACGCGCCAATAGCAAGATTACTAGCCCTGCTACCAACTTTAGTACCAATCCTATCAAAAAGAACCCCAATAGCTTTTGACGCTATTTCCTTCACGATCGGTAAAATCTTTGGAGCGACTCTAGTAAATAATCCAGTGACAACATCACATAATCCATCTCTGTATGTTACCTTGTACACTGGCAACCGTGAATTTACGACATAAACAGGTCTTGCTCTGCTCATACTATGATGTACTATAATTTTATTTAAATGCTATTTATCTAATCAATGATCAATCGCTGTAATAATCATCGGTGAGTTCATCAATGAAACTATGATATAGTCCCATATCCATTACACGACCTTGAAATAACCGTTGGCAGATTTCAGCCGCTTCGTTAATTATCTCCGGAGAATTATTTCCAGCTCGTTTTCCTCCGATGAGAACCTCTAACCGTGATATATCATCGAGGATACTTCTTGAACAGGGAATATTACCACCGTGATAACCCAGAACGGATTTTTCAGGTATATCTTGCGTGAGATCAGCTTCAGCATCTGGTTCTATTTCCTCCGGAATAGGTTCTTCATATGGTGGTAGACCTCCTTTTATTTCTAAAACCTTGTCTTCATATGCGGCAAAATCATGATATTTTCTTGAAGTTGAAGTTCCACCACGTTTCGCTCAATACATTTTTTTGTACCATTGAATAAAAGTTACATTTCCATCAAAACTAGTTTTATATATCCTTCCTTTCCTTTTTGCCATGTTTCAACTGCATATCTAGCTAGTTCAACATCCGATGAAGTATTTTTAATTTCATCCAACGTTGTTGCGAAAAAAATTCATTGGGTCGAATAATTCTCCCTTCTAGAAGTTGTTCGGGAATTGGTATAGGTTGTGCAGCTACTACATCACCGGGAAGAGTTTTTAATCTATTTCTAGTTCTTTTTGCTATCTTTTCAGTTTCTGTGTCAATCTTTGCAGTTGTTGTACCAACTTTTGCGACCTCTATACCAACTTTTGCGGTTTCTGTACCAACTTTTTCAGTAGCGGCAACAACTTTTTCAATTGCTGAAGTTACCGGTTTTAATATTTGTTCAGTATCTATGGTATAATCTAACCGCTGTTGTTGTCGAGCTTGCAAACTATTTCTGAAAGAATCTCTCACCAGGAGAAATTTCTTGATCGCAGCCAACCGTTCTCTACTTAATCTAGTTATTTGTGCTTCTCCGACGTTTGCCATTTATATAAAAATTATATCGCTAATTCATCATCTTAAATTGCTAGCAAGAATCTCGAAGAGATTCCATACAAGAATTGTTAACCCCATAGCAGCAGAGGGGGCGTGACAACGCAACTGGCGTCCTTTTTTTACGATTTACGAAGAAGCCTCGGTTTGCCGAAACGACGCCTAGAAAATGTTTAGGGTTCGCCCCCTCTGCTGCTAAAGTGATGATCTGCCTATAGGTTCAGATCACTAAATAGGACAACTGGGACAATTCGACACAAATGAAGCTCTCCTTAACTCTTTTCCCCCAATGCACTTATGGGTCTAGCCCATATGGAGTTCAAAACACCAGCTAGATCTTGCAAACGAGGATTTTGGTAAATAATAAATCAACCAGGGCCCAGATATATAATTGGGGTGTTATGGGAGTGAATGTTCGCACCCTCTCCCTATGTTCGGCCAACCCAACCCCCAAGCCCCTCCCACTGTGCTGCTCATGGGATACAGTAAGAAATCGGCTATCAATCTAATAACATTTCTAGTCAATACATTTGTGCATAAAATTAAAATAAAATTTGCTTGGTCTGAATGAATAAGTAAATAAAAGATACATTTAATCTCGCCGGTGAAAACCTCATAATTCGTTCCACACAGCGAATATTTCGTATCTGTAACTCGGCAAATTTCAGCGTCATTAAATGTAACTAAAATTACCTGATTCGTTTTAAGCACTTGTGTGACACGAATTGGTAACTTTTAGATGCATTTAATAACGCTGACCTGAAAATTAAGAGTTTTAAACAATCGCAAAACAATATGAAATGAACCTTTTACTTCGTCAATTGTTAAACTACACTTACCGGTAATGAAATATATCTTTTATTCACTTGTACCAAGAAAATATATATTTTTTTACTATAGACCGTAATAATCTTGGTAATTCACTATTGGAATACGAATTTTCACTGCTCGTCAAAATATATATTGAGAATATTTTGACCAAGAAAATTTACATGTTCTATATGTAAGCAAGTTTGTGTGGGGTTTTTTTTAGGGTTTAACGCCATTTTGCAACACGCAATAGGCTATACATGGCGACCAGTATTATTGGTCGAGGAAGAACGTGAAAAAAACCCTGGAAAGAACCACCGACCTACAAGAAGCTACTGACAAGCCTTCTCACATAACTACATTTGCCGAATCTTAGACTCGAACCCACTCAGACAGAGGTGAGACGGCAGTAATCCGTAACGAAAAGCACAATAGACCACTCGGCCATTCGGGGCCCCTTAAAAACACGTTAGTGATCTATACGTATATATGGCATTACTCATATTATCGAATTGGGTTAAAATCCAACAATAGACATACTATTCTTTTTAAATCTTGTTTTGTTCCCCTTTTTAAGTGCTGTTGTAACTTGCAGTGAGGTGGAGAAGTATGAGTTCTGGCTATATTTTCTATGTGAATCTACACAAAAACATACAGCTCCTAAACGGTAGACACTTTTCATTATCACGCGGGATGCTGCAAGAAATGTGCTAATTCAGCCTGTGATAAATATTGGAGCAAACTTTTAGAACATGAAATAAGTTCATTTGATTGCTTTCAGTGATTAATGGACATATTGCACTAAAATATATTTGTATCAACCCGATTAAACATGAAGGTTATTAGCTCATTTTAAGCATATTTCTAATTGAGGACACTTCAATATATAGGATGGGAGGGGGATTGTTTTCATCTACTCATTGGTACAAAACTTTTGTGAACACA
The DNA here is from genome assembly GCA_030141615.1 of Unio pictorum. NCBI lineage: Eukaryota > Metazoa > Mollusca > Bivalvia > Unionida > Unionidae > Unio > Unio pictorum. Next base: position 2,633,011 of record JARLTB010000289.1, read on the forward strand.
CACTTTTAGAAGGAGTTTAAAAAATAGTATGGCTTGAAAACAATAGTGCAGCTTCGGTCTTATAGTGTATTAACTGCCTATGACATTTTTAAAAATAATAACATAAACAAGTTTGGAAATGGATGAGCAGACGTTGAGTTTTAAAGGCATATATTTATGCTTTTGATAATCTAAATATACTGTAACTGTATTCCTTTGTTTTGTTTGGGATAACAATAGGACAGTGACAAATAATGTCGCCTTAATTCTGGATCAGACAGAATGTTTGTGAAGATTATAACGCCATAGCGATGCGGATAAACATATTTATTACAGTTGTAAAAGGCATATATTTATTAATCTGATCATCTTAATATATAATTTTAATTTAATTTTTTGTTTGGGATAACAATATTGCACTTAGAAAAATTGTCGCCTTAATGCTGAACTAGACAGAATATGTGTGTGAAGAGTCTGTCGCCATAAGGTTGTTGTGACCATCACAGTTGTGTGTTGACATTACGGCGATACAGTATAAAGGCGACACGTGTGTTTTCATTTTTAAATATTATTTTCAGTTTTAAACATGAATATTTAGGCTTGATAATAGGAATTGTAAATTATTTTGATGAATTCATATACAAATACGTGATGCAGTTTAATAACACAACATGATGTAATTCTGTCACCCTAATGCTGCTCTGTGACATGTGTTGCCCTAATGCTGGTTACATACTCATGTGTGTGTGTGTGTGTGTGTGTGTGTGTGTGTGTGTGTGTGTGTGTGTGTGTGTCCTCAGTTTTTGTGTGTAAAATGTTTCATTTTATGGGAGGCTGTAATCATTAGGGACATAAATTTTTGTATTGCTATTTCATCAATCATGCATACAATTATACTTTCCAATAAAATGCAATTATTTATATATATATATATATATATATATATATATATATATATACATATATACATACATATATATATATATATACATATATATACATATATATATATATACATACATATATATACATACATATATATATATATATATATATATACATATATATACATATATATATATATATACATACATATATATACATACATATATATATATATATATATATATATATATATATATATATATATATATATATATATATATATATATTTTAACCAAATAAATTTATTATCAACTCAGTATAAAAAAAATCAATCATTGCTGCTCTTTTTAACACCTTAACTCTACTAAACATAATGCATTCTTTTATGTTCTAAACTGTCTTACAAAATTATAATTTGACTGTAAAACAGACATTGAAATAATCATACAATTTCTCAACTTTGTCTTACCTTTGTTACCGATTAACACACAATCAGAAAAGTTTAATAAAATCAACAATGCTTAATACCATCCCCACACACACACACACAAATATTTAAAAAAATAACATCGACACATAATTTTTAAACGTATGGAATATATATGCAACAGTTCTAGATTCTACATTTAGATCACATCAACAAAGTAGAGCGTAATTTTATGCAGTTAAAAAATACAATAGTCACTTTATAATATACAACACTAACTATTTATGCTAAAACATAATAACATATAGGAATACTTCATCAACATTATTAAATTGGAGAGTGGAGGGGGGGGGGCTGTCAGTTCCCTGGGAATTTTAATCTGAATATATCCAGGGTATATCAATCGGTGATGAAATGTAAGGAATGTGTTTATTATACCGTTCTAGAAGATTCATCAAATTTCATTATATGGTTTATACATTCTGCAGGTTTTAGAACCACTGTAACTAAATATTGTTATGCACATTAATATTCAGATGAACAAATTTAACGCCTGGTACATGGTTTTAAGTAAGAAGAATAATAACACGGAAAACAAGACTGAACGGCATTAAGCCGGTTCGCCTTGTCCGAATGGCTGTGACGTTTCACAGAGGTAAAAAGTATAAACTCCATTCTATTTTTACAGTGAAAATTTACTACAAGCGAATTGGGCAATACTAAGACGTTTGAGCAAGTGATTTCCTGGAAATGTTCTTAAAGGTGTGTACTAATCAATAAATGATATTACAGAAATCTTTCAGTTGGAAAAGGACACAAAAAATCTCATCTTTTGTACTTCATGTCTCACATATGACGTACTTTCCATACTAATCTACTTCCGTATTCTTCCATGCAGATAACGTCAATATGTATAAATGTTATTCCATAATAATAAATATATCTTACCTTGGTGACACTGTACAAAGATGATGTTCAAAAATTAAACTGGAACTGGCTGCAATCTGTTGTCCTTGTGAAGAGACTGTACGGAGTTACCCGGTAAATTAAATAGCCTACATTGTATGGATCTGCTTATAGCTATTTGTATAGCGTAACCTTGACATTGAACATGGGCTTATATATTATGGATTACACAACACTGCAGAGGCGGTGATACGGAATACGCATCGTGACAAAGAAAATATTATAATAAATGTATACCTATATCATTTACCTATACAGTTAGACCGTCACGATGTTAGAGATTATAGTATAGAGTCGTTATTGGTCAACATTGAGAGGGTTTGAGGAAATTCAGAACGTATTGGTTTACATTTTGTCAACTTCTCTAACCCGGAGAGGCAGAGAATTCCAAAATTATCGACAAAATACTACAGATCCATTATAAAACATCATTAGATGTTTTAGATGTGAATCATTACACGATATGGCAATACAAACTCAATAAACTTTGCATATCAAATAAACTATAAATTTAACACTCACCACTATGGCTTATAGAAATACCACGTGAAAATACGTGTTCACTTCATCAGATCCAAAGTGACCACTCTTTGTTATACCTTAATATTGCTTAAATGCATAGGACAGAGAGTAATATTCAGGGTAAAATACCCATGCATATCATGATTATGATGTCCGTAGCCGCAAGTAGTTTCCAACGGCGAGACATATGTTGCTCCGTCGCTTGTCGAGAAAACACCTGTTCATCCAAGATAACGTTGGACGCATGCACAACACAGTCAAATCTGTCTCAGGCATAATAAAAAGTTTTTCCCCTCCTAGTTATGTGACAGTGCTTACTTTGGGGATTAAATTGTATCATTTCATATCATCCTCATTAAAAAAACTGAAAATTACTATATACATATATATATATATATATATATATATATATATATATATATATATATATAAATATATATATGTGTGTGTGTGTGTGTGTGTGTTTATATATACATATATATGTATGTGTGTGTTTGTGTATGTGTGTGTATAAATGTGTGAAGATATGTGTGTATACGGAATGCGCATAGTTACAATGAAAATATTGTAACACATGTATATTTGTATCATTTACCGGTCGAGATAGACCGTCACGATGTTAGAGGTTATAGTATATAGTCGTTCTTAGTCGACTTTGAGAGGGTGTAATGATATTCAGAACGTTTTGGTTAACAATTTGTCAACTTTTCTGATCCTGAGTTACAAATAATTCCAAAATTATCGACAGAACACTACAGATCATTTATAAAACATCACGGATTCCAGTATAAGGCATATATTAAGTGCCATAAGTATCTACAACGGAGACATCATATTATTTGTTTGGACGCTGACGACTTAGAAAAGTATTCAACCTAGTGGAAATTTATCTTTCCAGTTCTATTATTCAGGAATTTCTCTTTTGATGTCTCAGATACTATAGTTGACTTTAATGATATATTTACTTTTAATGTGACTCATTTAAGGTCATCTATCAACAACGGTACATATTTGGCAACATGTAATTGTTTTTTCCATTAGAAACACACTGCAACAATCATAAGTTCACTCCTCCACTCCAACGGGGACTCAAGGAGCACTGCGTGATATTGGGATCTATGGGGATAAAGACCCTGAGCCAAAAGTATATTTTACACTAATAACAATTGTTTCTGGTGCAACCTATGACCAAAAAATAAACCTAAATGATCAGTTGAAAAACTAAGAAACTTACCAAAAATGTTCTGACTTCAATAATTTCACAATATTTATTGTCACATGAATTTGTTCCCCAATACTATTGATGCTGAAGTTATTTCATTGCCTGTCATCATAATTAAGTCACAATAATTAATACGTTTTTTTTCAAGAAAGTCATGGGAAGATAGACTCCTGGTTATTGAAATAATAAATGATTTTGTTCAATTACTCTTAGTGCTGATTGTAGTGAATTGATGACTCCTGGAATATGCATGTATTAACTCATCAAAATACACATATGAAACAAGCTTATATCAAATTGAAATTTGATTACACTTTACAGTTTAGAAAGGCAGTTTCATCAGAATTTCTCTCTTCTGGAAACTGGCAGGATATTTCAAAGTCCTCTCATCCCTAGCCAAATTTTGAACTTTTCCAGTGTAATCCATAATGCTATGAAATACAGCATAAGTATTTGCAATCTTAAACAAATGACTTAATAATTGTTGGCAATGAAAAATCCCAATAATGATAATATTTACGCTAATCAAAAGTTTAGACTTAACCGAACCAACAGGAACACAGGCTCCCTTATTTAATGGTGTATAGTTTTTGATGATCATATTTAACACAATGCAGATCAATAATGTTCAGTTTAAGTATCCTCTAGTTTTAACAGATAAACAAGTATTGTCATAAAGCTGCAGCTGTATAGAGTGGTTCCAACACAGTCCCAGGATTATTTTGATACTTTGTTTTAACTGTTTCTTTCTCTCCTAAATAATGGCCAAGGGAAAAGGTAAGATAAATAAATAAAACGAAACACAATTAAATAGGTAATTATTACAACAATACCAACAACAACAACAACTAATAATAATAATAATAATAATAATAATAATAATAATAATAATAATAATAATAATAATAATAATAAATATAATAATCTTATAAACGAACAAAGCGTAGAAGACTTGAAAAGTACTGTTGCCAGTTTTAATTCATTAACAATACGGAAAAATTATATTTTGCGCTTTTGAATCATGTCAAATAAATTTTGACTTTCTAACATATTAAACTTGGTGCATGCCAAGTCGTGCTTTAAGGCCTCTGTGTGTGTGTGTGTGTGTGTGTGTGTGTGTGTGTGTGTGTGTGTGTGTGTGTGTACAGCAATTGGACCTACAAGACTGTCTGATTGCAACAATATATATCAATATTCTCTTCATGCCCAGTGTGGCGTTCTGCAAAGGTTGGGGTGCTGTACTTCCAAAATATTAATTAAAATATTATAGAAGTTCCACCTGGCTCGTGAATTTAAATTTAGATTAAAGACCAAATAGTTATACGGCTCTGAGCCCCCAGTTATATATATATAACACGAAGATGAAATTCAATAATAACAATTTAATGAAACCTATAAAGTTAAATGTCACACAATCACTTGTCCTCTAAGTGATAGCCTATTTCATCTTATGATTTTCAGTGTGAGTTCGATTTTCCACCTGGCCTTTGGTTGTACTCATCTATTATCCTATCCTTCCGCTCTTCCTGAATTTCACCTCTCCCGATTTCTCTCCTCCCTTCACTTTCCTTCCGTTTCTCTATCCAGACTATTGGGACCACTTTCACTGGTCTGTCCCAACTTCCTCTCCAGGTTTCCCTCTTTCCTTTTCTTTCTTCCGTCTATAACGGAGACACTGGGACCACTCACTAGTCTGTCCCTCGAAGCTTCCTGTGAAAATCACAAGGCGTTAACATATGGTTTATCAAATCTCACCTCACACTAAATCATCCATTAACCATCAGATAAGGCTATTACCTTTTAGGACACGCATACATACACATCGAAATTCCCACACACTCTTCCAGGGGACAATGGCGTAATAGCATGATATCATATATCCATACATCATATCACATAAGTATATCTAATATATATTTAATCTCATTGTACTTACAATATTACGACAGCCAGACGTATGTCTGTACACTACACTTCCACAAGCGTACACAAATATTCAAATATTCATATTATTAAGTTCTCAAGTGAAATCATTTCAAAGATAACATTCAATTTCTATAATTACATGGATAATGTGCTATTGTACTATAAAATAACCACATAGCAAATTATAATAATAGTAATTCTTACGACGGCTAGCAAGCAATACGATTCTTTACAAATAGGAACTCATTCTTCAAATATACAAACATATCAACATCACAAATAATTATTCCTACTACGATTTTAGTAATAATACTTATATATAAACGATCTACAATTAAATGCAGTCGCAGAAAGCAAAGATCAAACAAATAACTCACTGACCTTTCTAGAAGCTATACTTAGAATTCTGTTCTAAGGATTTTCCGCCAATTAACGTATGGCTACGGAGTTCCAACTCTTTACAGACAATCCTCCTTAACGGGTAATCGGAAACTAAAGCTAGCCGGCCGGTTAAAGATACTATATTTTAAAATAAATCAGGGTCCTACCCCTTCCTCGATTCTGATTGGGTAGCGCTGGGGCCCTATCCACTCGACGTATTCAATCTGGCGGTCAGTCAGCGTATCCAGAAGATAAGGCACGCCCACTCCTTCTGGCAGCTTCTTTGATGCACAAAACATCCTTCCAGCCCGAGTTGCTAATTACACTTCTGACGGACCTTGGTCAGCTCCCTCTCTTAACTATGGTAAACTTACGTAAGGGATGGTGTTAGCCTGCGGTCATGTGTAACAATAAACAGTGGCTTGTCCGACTTACTTGATAACACATGGTCCTAATTTAATTTTGGGTCGGGCAACGCCACACCCAGAGGGACTTCTGGTATTCATTCATTTTAATAATTGACTTCTTATTCTCTACCAGTCAGCAGTTACAAAGCATGGGGTTGAAGACTATACTTAATCGTTTTGCATTGGCGTTAACTCCACTAAATGGTCCGATAGTCCTCCAGTTTTATATTGGCATATTGCCAAGTACCCAAATTTGGATGACAAAGCCATGAAATATAAAAGTGCATGTACACTTCGTGTGTATTTGGAGGAGAATAATGACTTTGTTGGGTCGCTTCATTCACCAGAAAAACAAAACTGTGCACCTATTACTTTGCCTGCCCTATACAAGTCTCAGATATGAGTAAGCATTGAGAAAGGCGGTTAATCGCTTAATCAATTTAGAACAATATCTGACCCTGTCTGACCTGTTGGGTCTGGATAGATTCATCTTTTTAGTTAATTATGGGACGCTAGGTTTATCCGATTACTTTTAAGCGTAGGTTACCAGTTTGTCTCCTTGGATCTATTAAACTTGTCAATTGTTCTAGACTTGTGGCCAATTTAATAGCATTAACTTTTGTCTTCTTTTTTCACTTTAGTTAATGAGAAGAGTGACCTGTATTATCTATATAATATTCTGATATCCACAGGTCAATGACGATAGTAATAACCTTCAATGAAACTAATTCACATATGCTTATGTTTTCTAATAGACTCATTTAGCAATATGTGTGTTGGTAGAGATGCCGTTCCTAACATCAATCACTAACAATCAAAAAGGTCTATCACTGCTGAATGATCGCCATTGACACTGACAAAGAAGCAGAGATAAGAGCGTGAAAGTCTTGTTAAATTTCGAAAGAAGTAGTCATTCTTTCAATTTAACTAAATTTGTATTATTATGCATTTAACCAAGCAAATAGTTTCACGACTATCAATATTTGCCAGCAGAGAATAACTTTATTCTGAACCTTGATGTATTTACTCTGGTAGAAATCGTAAACCAAAATAGATCTCTGCAGTTTTATAAAATTATCAATAACCAGTTCCTGAATCATATAATAATGGCTAGACACTCGAACAATATCATTCAATATCAATGGAAATGCTATTTCTTTGTTGCTCTTTTCTTTATTAAAAAAAGACCTCTAATAAACCAAAATGTATAGAATCATAGCATGATCTTCCACAATAAACAAGAAAATGTTCATATAAACTACACTTCAAAAGCAACTATTTTTCAATGGAAAAGCTTCTCTAGAAGGAGTGAACTTCATAACTCAATATGTTGTATGCATACATTAAGTATATGCGTTGTTGCATTCACAAATAAGTCCAGAATATAATAATAACACCAAGCAGTGACTTTAGCATCATTATTAAATTTCGAGATCTTGCAAGATATCACCAGAACATTATTTACTAGGAAAAAGAAAGAAAAAAAAATATATATATATATATATATATATATATATATATATATATATATATATATATATATATATATATATATATATATATATATATATATTCTGACCCTTATTTCTCAATGGATTGCAACCCGAATGCGATTTACAGAATTTGATTATTTTTTTTAGTTCCATATTTTTCTTCGCTTGACCAGAAAAATTATTTCCTAAATGATTTTCTAAAATGCGATAGTAAAATATGATACAGTGGAAAAAGATTTAAAATTGATCTATAGTGTAGGAACAAGGGGTCAAGAAAGTAAATATTCAATACATACTGAAGTCATAATTATCAAAACATAAACATATAACTGGCCACAATTTGACTGTTAAATAGCTAGAAAGGCACACAATCTTCTTCACTTCATTTTCCTCATTACAGTCCACCACGTAGGAATCTGAAAGCAGCATTAATGAAGGTAAATATTTGCCATATGGCAGCGTTGTGTTGCTTCCTCAGTTTCATGGATTTGCAGAGCATATTGTAAGCGTTTTTCAGTTTCCCCTCCTGCCTCAGACAGTAAGCCAGAAGGTTATGAACGGTGTCTTTAGAATGAAGATCTACATTTTGTACTCATAAAAACTGCTAACGGTCCAAATTATGACCATAAATAAACCTAAATAATCATTTGAAGAACTAATAAATTTACCAAAAATGTTCAACTTGACTTCAATAATTTCACAATATTTATTGTCACATGAATTTGTTATCCAATACTATTGACGCTTTAGTTATTTCATTTGCCGGTCAGTGTTCACATCATAATTAAGTCACAATAATTAATAAGTTATTTCCCAAGGAAGTCATGGGCACATAGACTCCTGGTTATTGAAATAATCAATGATTTTGAACAATTACTCTTAGTGCTGTTTGTGGATTATTTGTAATTCCTGGAATATGCATTCCTCAGCAAAATGCACACATGAAACAAGCTTATACCAAATTGAAAACAGATTACACTTTACAGTTTAAGAAAGCAGTTTCATCATTATTTTTCTTACTGGAGACTGGCAGGATATATCAGAGTCCATTCACCCCTAGCCAAATTTTGAACGTTTCCAGTGTAATCCATAATGCTATGAAAAATAGCATAGTTATTTGCAATCTAAAACACAAGACAGTAATTGTTGCCAGTGAAAACCCCATTAATAATAATAATCACGCTAATCAAACATTTAGATTTAACTGATCCAACAGAAATGCAGCACAAGCTCCCTTACTTAATGGTGTATAGTTGTGGCTACTGGCTGGGAAAAGGCTCCAAGATCAATAAGATTTTTTTTCCATGTAAAGTAACTCTGAAATTGCCTACTGTTATTTGCATTAGTGATTTATAAATAAAGCATATTGTATACCATAACAGTGTAGGTAAATATACATGCATTTATGTTGTTCTAATGTTGTTACTTTCACCCTGGCAAGTAACTAGTAATATCATAATCAAAACACAAACACAAAGATTTGTCTCCATTCTTCATCACACTTTTGATTTTGAGTTATTATTTATGACGTGCAAGCAATTTCAAATTATTTCCGTTATGTATATTGCTTTTACTGTTATTCACTACTCAGCTCAAGAAAACACATTTCTGCATATTAATTTTAGTTTGATTGATTAAGTTTTTATTATTAATAGGGCCGCTGATTTTGCGATTGCAGGGGAGTAACCTGAACACCATTTATTGCATCAATTAAAATGCTTAATCTGACGCGTTGTCAGTGATAGCTTATTCTGACCACCAGTGATCTGATCGTGTTTTAGCGATGTTGTAGTTCCATTTTTTTACCGAATCTGATTGTAGCTTTTTAATTTGACCACGAGTCAGAGTAACACTAACGTGGCTATATGACATTTATAAAAATACGAGTGATCTAATTGTGTTACATACTTGGAAAACATGTACATGTTTGATACTGGTACATCAACGACTCTCATTTGTCCACAAACAAGTTCGAGTAACATCGATTTGTTGCTGAGTATAACGGCTATTGCTTTGTAATTAGGGATATTGATAACACCTGCTGCATTAGTCGGAAAAGCCACACGAGCTTGGAAGTGTATATCAACAACACTCTGTCTGGTTAAATCAAGATGTTCCAACAAAAATTAAAACAATTGGATATAGCTTTCTAAAATCTAATTGTGATCTTTGCAGCCCGGTATCTACATTCAGACCACGTCCCATAAATGTCAACAAACGATGATACGCGCGTTCTATTTGGTTTTGTGCGTAATTAAGTAAAATATCTTCGGATGGTTAATGTTGGCGGTTTATTCTTAACTAGACTTCAGAAACACCCAGTTGATCAAATATCATATTGCTGCGTGTTTGTGAATTTAATCGTGTTTTATCCTATAGCGCAACAAATATGTCATGGCGCAGAAACACCCTGTTGTGATGCTATATGTCATGTAATTATGCCGTTAATAGTGCTCTCCATAATATCTGTCTTTGTTGTTAGCCATGATAGTAATGATTTACCACCTGTATCCATAAATGACAATAATTTATTCTCGACAGTGATCGCTGAAGTCATTACTGGTATCCACAATGAGAGTTTTGTTATATTTACTCTACCAGCATCAGAAACACCAGCACCTCGCCAGATTGCGTCATTGTCATCATTTATTCTTACAAGGACTACTGAATGTTTAGCTCCTTGAAAGATAACTTTTCGTACATTTCCGCAAAATCCGAATATATTAGACAGTGGAATTGCACATGAAAATAATCTACGCGTTCCTTCCAACATTGATAAGCGTATTGCTAATCATAAGTTGTAAGTAGCACTAACATCTTTTATAATATCAAAAGCTACAACTGGTCTTGGCACATGTTCAAAATCATTTGGTTGATCAGCAACCCCAGTTAATACTGGTATATGTATTTTGATATAATGAGTATGATCAGCATTATCAGTAATTTCATTAGCAAATATCATTGATTGACCGGTTGATCTTGCATAATCATCAGAATATCTCGCTAAACCCAAAATTGTTGCGGCAACATCGACATCATGCTGAATAGATTCAAACCTCTCTTCCTTCAATCATATATGTAGCGCTATTAAATAATGCCATAATAACGTTATTAACAAAACAAACTAGCGCATTCTCTTCATATGCTGTATTATCTGTCTGTACAAGTTCTCCTTCTACTTTCAATAAATACTTCAGCGGGTAGGAAATATCTACTTGTATCCTGAACTTGAAGTTCAATTCTCCCTCGTTTATCCGGTTGTATTGCGTTATAAGAATAAAATTGATAATCACGTATGGATTCATCTTTGGGAATTGGTGCAACTATAGCAAATGATATGTCGGGTGAATATTTGAACATTGTATTATATATGTATCGATCTAAATCACGATCTCGCTGACCTTGTCAAACCACTTCCTGCTAATACATTTGCATTATAATTTCTTTGTACTTGTTCAGATCCTTGATTTATCAAGGCTGCTAGTTGTTTATTCGCGGCTTCGTTTATTTTTTACTGACATTCGCGGGCATGATTTCCGTAGATTCCAGTTTCATTGGCTGCGGTTTTCGTCGTTTTAATCGTATTAGTCTTTCTTTGGCTGCAGAAAATGCCTTATGGCAATATTACCAATAGCACCAGGAGCTTTTTCACCAATACCATTAATAATTTTCATAGATAATTATTTTGCGATTGGTGCTATTTTGGGAGCCATTCTCGCAATTAATCCTTGAATAACATTACCAAGACCATCTCCATAAATTGTTCTATAAACGGGTTATTGCGAGTTTACTACTCTGAAGATGACTGGTTTATGATGGTGTAGATGTATGATCATCTTATTTATTATCGTTATAGCTAATTGCTATGATAACCATCGACGAGTTCATCGATAAATTCCCGATATACACCGATATCCATGATGCCGCCTTGAATAATCGTCTACAAATATCAGCGACTTCATTACGTATTTCCGGGGAGTTATTTTCAGCTCGTGTTCCTCCTATGATAATTTCCAATCGTGCTATATCGGAGAGACCATTATTAGGACAGGCAATAAGACCGCTTCCCGGAACAGCGCTTGGAGCAATATCACTACCAGTATCACCAGGTTCATTATAAGATCCTTGAAAGAGTTTCTCTATAAAATACTACCCATCTGTTACTATTTCTTGTTGACATGGAGGAGGTTCATAGGAAGGCTCTTGTTTTGAAAACTGTTGTCTTTTCATTTTTTTTTTTTTTGTTCTTCTTTTCGCTGTTTTTTTTTTTTTCATTTCCTGTAGTATTAGTTCTTCTCTTCGCAGTTTTTGTTCTTCCATTTCCTGTTTTTTTGTGTGTCATATCGACCATATACTTCACCTACCTTATCCATATTTACTATATACGATGCACTGGTTTTGTCGAGTCGACTCGTCTTAGTTTCAAATTTATAAAACACCTCAGCCCAATGTTCTATATCTGTAATATATTTTTCATGTCCCCGTTTCAACATTCTTGTTTTATTTTCACAAGTCGCAACAACAAGAGCTGGAAATTCTTTTATATTAGTTTTATCGATTGATGTTGAAGCATCTTCAGTAAATTTATTACGTAATTCTTCGATTATTTCATCATCGGTGTTTCGGGACTGATTGAGGTCTTGACAGGTTGAGGTACTTAACCAGGGAGATTTTGAACAAGTCAAGATGTTTCTTCAGTAACTTTTGATATTTTTTCAAGTTCAGGAAGAATACCTTTTTGTTCTCTTTTTCTTCTCCTTCTTTTCCATATATAGCCTCTTTAGTAGTTGCAGTCATAGGTTTAAACAATTGTTGAGAACTTTCTGCAAAATCAACTTGAGATTCTTGTCTTTCTTGTAATTATTGTTTGACAGAATCACGGACGGGTATAAATTTGTAATTCGCCGCTAGTCTTTCTCGTGTCCAACGGGTAGTTAATGATTCTCCTTCCATTATTGATATATGATATAATTTAATTCGTAGCAACAGAAGGGGTGCGACTTCAGTTAGAGGCGTCCATTCGTCAAACTAACACTTCCTACAATATCGAAAAATATAACGGCAAAAACAGTAAAACAATTAACCTGTAGGAGAAACTCTCAGTTAGAAGCTTTGGTTGTTTGTTTTTGTTTGTCATTTTGGTTTCGGTTTTGTAGGAAGTTTTAGTTTAGTAAATATATACCTCTGTAGTTTGGTCTGTTATCCCCTCTGCTGCTGTTTTCGTTATTTTAAAAATATTTCACAAGTCTGATTGTTCAAGTCATTTCTATATTTCTGAATCAACTACCAAATACTTGTCTAGCAACGTTTGAGTAGTGTGCATTTTGAGTATTGTTGTTGATCCTATAAATAGTCATTCAATCAACATTTATCTATAATTTAAAAAAAAAACAACTTTGTAAATAGTTCACATTGTGTGCATAATGTAGTCCAAATAATGCTATACATTACAACCATTATAAGGGACTTATCAAGTTCTAACAGTATACTAAATTTACCCGTAAGAAGTCTTTGTCACTGTCAACAGCATCAATATTAATAGCAGAGTGACATCAACTGTATAAATTAAAAAGACCTTGATGTCCCAGAGCTCTCTATTAAAGTTTATTTTAACTGGTCTGAAGTTCTTTCCATAGAGAAGTTGTAAGTTTGGGACTTTTTGAATTTGCAAACACATGTAATGGTGGATGAACATAATTTGAACAAACTTGAAGAAGAATGATTATACATGTACCAGAATGAAACCTAACTGGTCTGACTGGCAATGAAAGATGTTTTTTTGCAAATAATTTCAGCAATTATATACAGAAAAATGTCTGATGACGGACACGGAACTAAACCAGGCTGTTTAGCACTGATCCCAACTCTTTCACTTCATAAGAACAGATCTAGATCATAAATTAACACACAATTGTGAACAAACAAATATTCCAGGTATCTCCCAGTTCTTTTAATGTACATTTAACATAAATATAATGATCAACCATAAATGTGATGAGCAATGCATCCATCGTTAAATTTAAATAATATTGGAAAGTAACAAAATAACATCAAAATAACAGATAAGGCAAACATTAACATGGAAACAAAACATTCCCATAACAAAGATTTATTTTATTTGTATGAGATTAGAAGATTTATGTTTTCCAAGAATGCAATTTTCACAATATTAAATGATACACCTAAACAAGATGGACAAGCTGGAAAAAGACTACTAAATTATCAGGATTTAATCCACGTGCCTCGTATTAAACTTTGATAATAGTATCAAGAAATATTTCCTAATTTTTAACCTCTTTGACCTCTACCTCCTCAACCATCCTATCGCATGTTTTTTGGCTATATTGGCTTAATAAGAGAGGGCGTAATGTATTGAAAAGTCAACTGATCCAGGTTCCAGTTCAAGTTTACTGTTTCAATTTAGCTCTCCTAAGAGATGAAAATTCTAGCGGTCAACCTTGTGTAAAACCTGGTGCACTAGCGTTCCTACTTGTCGATTTCTGTGAAATCAACCAAACATACGCCTCACAATGAAACCAAAAGTAGCACCGTAAGACTTTTACATATCAAAAATTGGGAAGAATGTACATCAAACACTATTAGTAATTCGACTTTTGTGGTAAACCAAACAACTGGTAAACACTTTGAAGTTTCCACAACGTGATATAGCATTACAAAGTTATCAAATTCAAATGAAACAAGATAGTAAGTTCCCCCGCATGGTTCTGTAAAATTCATTGTTTGTGGAATCTAATTTATTGAAACAAGATTTACAGATAACAAAAATTACAAATGCATTAATTAGTACCACTATGGGATTTAGATATGGAGAGATTGACATTCAAGGCTAGATGAATATTAACATCTGAATACATACAACGATGCCAAGCACTTGTAATAAAAAGGAATGAAAATAATACAGCAGAAAATAAAACAAACTTAAACCACTGAAAGATAACTGAAAAATATGTGTGCATGCTGATATTTTTTCAAAGGGTAATACAGACTGGCTCCTAGAATCACACTGGTATATACATGTGTGTAAACAAAACTTGAGAACGATTCAATGGAATTGAATCAAAGTTTATGTGATTGTTAAGGCAATATAATAGTATTGTGGTGAATGTACATGAACAATTTCTTGAGCTATTCCACAATGAATATCATTATGTATTATATATGTTAATCTTATTTGCTCTTCTCACCTGGTTCACTTCCCCTTTGATGACTAAGTAATTGGCAAGACAACAGAGTTGCCTCCCCATGTAAAATTAATAATTTGCCAGGGAACAAAATAGGACACAGCATACAATAATTTTGTCATGGGATTCACTGGTGTGATCAGGCATAAGCAGATGCCACTACAGTTTTGAAAGGAAACTCATAGTACTACACTCTGAAAAGTGTGTAAATATTTACCATTGAGTCCGCCTAACAAGAGAGTTTACCTCTAATGAGGCAATGTTTCACAGCTAACAAGGATAGCCTTATCAGAGTGAGACCAAGGTAACTGGGTTTTAGTAGATAAAATCAAATACTTTCCGCCATCCATTTTAGGACTCTGTAGATACATTCACCAAATTATATATTTAACACATCTCTTAAAAATTTGCTCTGCTGGGAGATATACGTGCTGTGTTTTTTTCTATTCTGTTTACTGAGAAGCATATCAGTTATGTTTTTCATCAGCAATCAACTACTTATTATTGCCCTTAGAAGAATATAAAATGATTTATTTTACAAGAAACTACACTGCAGAAATAAATAAATAAATAAATGTATCAAAGTACATGTATTGAGAATACTGATGGTTTGGAAAGTTCATGTTTAATGCTACATTAAACTTGATTAAAGTGATTGACATAAGTTGTGAATATACTGGGCATGTTATTCTTTGCTATGACCAGAAGCCAATACCAACATCCCACTAGAAACATGGAATCTTAATTAAAAATATTTTAAGGCTTTTCTTCTCACCTCTTAACATAGACTTGATTAGGAATGCATACAATATTTGTAATGAAAATAATTGCCTTTCATCAGCTATTCTTTATTGAAATCAATTTTGAAACAACTGGAATGAGAATGCCCAAACATGAACAGCAAAAGTTTAAATTTGGTACAAAACAGATACCTGTGAAAAAAAGGCAAGTACTTCAATTTCAAATGAAATAACAGTTACAAAATAAAATAGCTACCTCTGGGAATTCAGATTCCCAGAACCTTTAAAGAAACTGCAAGATAAACATAGAACCTTACAAATATTTATTTCATGAAAAATCTGTTAAACATGTTAAACAACATTATATATCTTGCAGTGAGTGACATATAGTAATATTGGACAAGTTCCAAAACATTTCACAACAAATTAATGGATTACAAGTGTATCTATTAAATAACAGTATTAGCTTCTCATTACTTAGTAATGTTGCTATGGCACACTATACAGTAATATGACATAGTATCAAGCAATTGTTTATGAAATTGGGGTTTAATGCCTTTTCTTATCACAAGAAAGGCTACATATTATGCTTCGGATAAATAGCGTAGGAAGAACCCAGGAAAACCCATTAAGAACCAACAAACCACAGGAAGCTGCTGGCAGTTTTCTCATATACCCACAGTGGAAGAGGCTACTGAATGAGGAAGAATATGTGATAAATTGCAATTAATAAATGTCTCAAGAATTATTTTTACCAGGCTTTGTTCAATATAACAATACACGATATACATAAGTGTTTAATACAGAAATATATTGGCAAAATAACTTTCACATTCTTTTTAATTCCCATATTTTCACATGTGAAAAAGATAAAGAACATCTCTATTATGCACCAATTTGGTTTTTTCCCTTAAAATATGCCAAGTTTGCTGTAAAGTATTACAGGTATACAATAGTGTATGGGTGACACATAACAACAGGTCATGCTAGCTCAATCACTGTCAGTTTCCATGATTCATGTACAAATCTAATTTTAAAACTGCAATACATAAAGTCTATTTTTGCTGCTTTTAATTCATTTTTAGGCATTCTTGACATTAACTGAATGATGGAAAAAAATGTTCCCATGCTAATACTGCCTCTGTGACAATAAAAGTAGTATTACCTATGTGTCAATATAATTTTTCTCCCACTGATATAAATTCTTATAATTTCAAATATGAAAATATATGATTTCCTATCATGCTATGTGACTCTTCATTTTGTGTGCCAACACAGGGCCTGAAAATTAGTGGTCCAAGGTCCATGACCAATTTTATGTATCTTGAGACCAGTCATATGTAAGTAGCACTAGCCCATCAGACCTTAAACATTTATTTTGTTTGTATAAATTGAAGAAAACATGCTTTTATTTCCCTTAAAACATCTGAAAGAGTCGTAAAAGTGCGCCAATGCAAGCAGAAGTTTAGCCAAAGTGAGAAGCTGATACTGTAAAACATTACTTGACATCTACAATCTAGTACACAATATGCTGACTACCAGTCTAAGTTTGATCATTGTTAATCAAATATTTGTATGTTTGACACCACAGCTAAAACTAAGCATCAATAGTATGAGACTACTGTATGTTGTAGATGCTAATAAATTATTTACAAATGGTTTCACTGGCAGAAGGCAAGAATCAACCACAGAAAACTTGTATGTTGCAAGATGTGTTGTACTGCAGTGCATGAGAAACTAAGATCCAAAAAGGATGTGAATTATTACAAAATTAAACATATCTGGACTTCACAGAATCACTAGAAAAAGCTTGTTCAAAACTGTAATTTATGGTTGTTCAGCATGTACAGAATACATGGAGTCAGCCAATCATTCAGGTGCATTATTCATACAGTCCTACCCGTTTATATCGACATCGCTTATCTCGACAAGCCGCCTATGTCGACAAAAAAGCAAAGTCCCGGTCCCATGGTCTAGTATTACTACCAAATTGTCATGCCTATGTCGACGTCGAGATAAAAGAAAAACGTATATGTGGATAGAAGCCCTTGGTCCCAGCTTGAACAAATCCTTTGTTTTCAAAATGTTTATGTCGACAAGCTGCCAATTAAGACCAATACTTTGTTCAACAATTAGTTAATCTTGCCGCCAGGCTTTAATGTCGCGGTCGGATGAAAAAAACAAACAAACCCATAGCAGCATGTTTTCTCACCACTCTGCAGCTAGCTAAGTCTTTGATCTTGCCGCCTAGCTTGTGAATCATGTTATTCAAATGTACTCTTACAATGACAGCATGTACATCTGTGAGTCTTTCAACCACTGAATTTTCTGATTGTAAATATATCAGCACAGCGAAAAGGGTCTGTGAAATTTTTTCATTTAAAATTAACACGTCCAGGAAGGATGAAAGCTGCCGAGTCTATAAAGAAAGACTAAGTTGAAGGTAACTGCGCTCCCCTAAGGAAGAAGCAAGACTGGTACATTTGAAGACGTGGAGGAAGCATCTAAACGGTTCACGGTTCAATTAAGCATTGATGAACACAATATCCCAATCAACAGGTGGTCGCAGCAGGACTAGCAAGCCCTTAAATTTGCCGTCCAGGAAATTGATGCGTACAGAGGACTCCTGTATACGTGATTTTCCGAATCCCATATATAAAAATTGCGTGAAAATACGGATTACACGTTTCCGTGACCTTTGAAAGTGATCGGTGATTTTCGCTGTGAAAGTTTCGTTTTAAATTTTTTTTACATTTATGATGGCTACAGACAGAAGGGTAAAATGCAAATTAAATTTACAGTCTTTGGAAACTAAATATCTGGCTGTCAATGAAGTTAAGGGATGAACATCTCGCAAAGAGGTCTGTGAAATTTTTTCATTTAAAATTAACACGTCCAGGAAGGATGAAAGCTGCAGAGTCTATAAAGAAAGACTAAGTTGAAGGTAACTGCGCTCCCCTAAGAAAGAAGCAAGACTGGTACATTTGAAGACATGGAGGAAGCATCTAAATGGTTCACGGTTCAATTAAGCATTATTGAAAAAGATTAGTGTGGAGAACTTCGCTGCAACAAGTGGTTGGTGCAGTCGCTTTAATGTTCGTCATAACATCGGATACAAAAGTATTTGTGGAGAATACATGTACTGTTGACAGTTTTTCATTTCCCTGTGAATAGCCCTATCCCCTTGTTACCCTCAATAACATGGGAACAGACTGACCGATATCTAGGCTGATTTAAGTACATGTACTTCAAGCATGCAACTAACAACTAGACAAACAGGTGCTAATGCTGACATTGAATCTATCATGTCTTTCATATCAGGATTTGACCGATGCAATATTTTATTGTGGACTTTATTACACAAAGGTAACCAAAATGTTATTTGTCAATATACAAGTGTATTTCACTCTAGTTTTATCCCCACATACTAAAAATTTACATTGTTTTTTTTCAAAGTGTAAATGCTGATGACCGGTTACCCCTTACTGAAAAATGTAACTTGCATTTTTTTTTTTTGCAGCCCCCCCCCCTTATCTCAACATCCACTTATCTCGACAATATTTCCTCGGTCCCGAGGATGTCGAGATAAACGGGTAGGACTGTATTATTTTACTGGCAAACTGATAGCACAAGAAACAAGCAAAGAGTACATTACTTGCATCATGTTTTTTAAATCATCAAGACAATGAGTCACTTAATCTTTACAAGACTGAGTGCACAACCAGTTACTTACAATGTCAGGGGGACCAGAACTAGTTTATTTCTGTAATGAAATGACCAGTGCCCACTGACCGTTTTTGTCTGAGAAAGTACAGCATTTAATACATATACCATGGGTGAAGGCAAAATTCATCAGATGTTCGGCAAATTGAGAGGTAGTCTGAGCTTTCTCTGACATTACCCATCTCACATTTTGAGAAAAAAATGTAAGAAATATCTAAAAATGAGTAGCAAAGGTGAAAGGAATATCTGATGATCTGCCAAATGAATGGTTACCTTTAGGGCTTCTGATTGGCTTTATGGGTTTTCTATCTTTTTCACTGAATGAGTTTTGAAATGCAAATATTTTTTTATGTTCGATATTTTTTGATAACTTTAATAATGAAATGCTTAATTAATTATAGCACTGACGTTCAAAGAGGATCTACCAACAGAAGGCACAATCTCATAATTTGAAAATTTTACAAGATGAAAGAAAATTATATGATTGCATAAGCATTAAAGTAATTGTCAGAATTTTTAACTTTCATTATTTATTTTTTTTATTTTTTTCCAGTCCTTTGTTAATGTTAATGCACTGTCATAAATATGTACATATCAGACTTAGCTGTTGGAGTAAGCATGGTATATATAGTAAAAAGAAATTTTCTTTTTCTTTGTAAATACTGGATATACCACATGGTCAAATGTATCCAGTATTAATGTAGGAAAATAAAACATCCTCCATTTATACTCATTTTCGGGGGGGGGGGGGGGGTTATATCAACATGTCTAAATGAAAAAGCAATATCGACTTAAGAACATGTTTTGATCATTTAACACTGCAATCTTACATTACGTATATGTTAATTCATTTTAGATTGTTTTCCATACATATTTTCAGTCAGTGTCAGCTAAAGTTCAGCTTTTAAAACATATGTTGTCAATGAATACGGCTGATTATGATTACAAACCAGATTTAAACAGAACTATGTTAGAAGATATGGATAAAGAAAATTCAGCACTACTTCACATGTGCAGATAGGTAAACAAAGTTTAGCATTTTTCATGTGTGGGATGCAGTAAAAAGAATCAGCTCTAGGTCACATGCTTGAAAACAGACAAAGTTCTGTGCTACTTCACATGTATAAAATAGGATCAACAAAAACACGCACTGCTTGAAAATATTTCCCATTTTATCCCCATTTATGAATGCCTGTAAATTACTGCTATTTATATCAGATCAACATATATTGACTGAAATGTAATAATGCTGCAGACAGCTTCTTACGGCACAAATTGCTGTCACACAGAATCATCACATTGTTGTCACACAGAATATGAAGTTACATCACTTTGTCATCACACAGGATCTGATAAAAATACATCTAATTATCATCACACATAATCTGATAAAGATACCTCACACTGTCATCACACAGAATCTGATAGATACCTCACACTGTCATCACACAGAATCTGATACAGATACATCACACTGTCATCACACAGAATCTGATACAGATACCTCAGTCATCACACAGAATCTTATTGATACCTCACAGTCATCACACAGAATCTGATACAGATTCCTCACACTGTCATCACACAGAATCTGATAAAGATACCTCACACTGTCATCACACAGAATCTGATACAGATATCTCACACTATCACACAGAATCTGATACAGATACATCACACTGTCATCACACAGAATCTGATACAGATTCCTCACACTGTCATCACACAGAATCTGATACAGATATCTCACACTATCACACAGAATCTGATACAGATACATCACACTGTCATCACACAGAATCTGATACAGATACCTCACATTGTCATCACACAGAATCTGATACAGATACCTCAGTCATCACACAGAATCTGATAGATACTTCATAGTCATCACACAGAATCTGATACAGATACCTCACACTGTCATCACACAGAATGAGATAAAGATACCTCACATTGTCAACACACAGAATCTGATAAAGATATCTCACACTGTCATCACACAGAATCTGATACTGATACCTCACACTGTCATCACACAGAATCTGATACAGATACCTCACACTGTCATCACACAGAATCTGATACAGATACCTCACACTGTCATCACACAGAATGAGATAAAGATACATCACACTGTCATCACACAGAACCTGATAAAGATACCTCACACTGTCATCACAAAGAATCTGATCAAGATACCTCACACTGTCATCACACAAAATCTGATAAAGATACCTCACATTGTCATCACACAGAATCTGATAAAGATATCTCACATTGTCATCACACAGAATCTATAATGATACATCACACTTGAGTCACACAGAATCTGATAGAGGTATATCAGATTGTCATCACAAAAAAATCTATAATGATACATCATACATGAGTCACACAGAATCTAATGATGCATCACAATGGTGATTTGATAATATTATCAATTATGCACTATGTAAATATAACAAAAATTCTTCACAAAGCAGCTCATAAGGGCCAAATCTAAATTCCAGATAAAACCTGCACTTTATGAATAACTGAACTTTCCAATTTTCTTTCCTTCACAATCCATCAGTACAATTATGTATAACAGGATGGCATAACATACATGTCAGAGTACACAAGACCTATTTAGCTTTGAAAAATTACATTACACATTTTGGGAATCGAAACAGGTACAACTATTTTTCGCTAATCTGCCAATATAAAAAAATCATCCACAAGTTACAACTTGCTCAGAGTAAATATATACCATATGAAATTATTCATGCCCTATGATATAATCTGTATTCAAACTTTTTCCACAGCACATGAGAATTTGTTTAAACATGGAAAGATTTTAATACTCTCACTACGAAACAGACAGGCCTACCCTCGTTAAATAAATAATAAAAGGCCTGGATAATCAAAATGGATGATGATGATGATGGACAATTGTGTAGATTTATTACTACAATCAGCCAAATTGTAAATACAATTAAGGAACAAGCAATTTCCTTCCAATGCCAATACATAGAGATAATCAAGATGTGACATACACTTCAAACAAAGTTAGTGAAAGTCACACTACTTTTATCAGGAAAGGTTTACAAATGTTGAGTGTTAAATCCAGCAATTAGAGAAGAAACACAGACTGCCTTCTTAAGTCAAAATTGTCTTTTTTGGCAATATTAAAAAAACAGCTGTATTCACTGTTATACCTGCACATGGTCAAAATTTGCAACAAAAAAAATCATTATCTACATAACAGTATATGCATCTAGGTTATATTATGGGAAGTTTATTTTCTTTTTTCTCTAATTTTTTTTATACTTATCAAATAGATTTATTATTAAACAATCTATCATAAAAGTATTTTAAATCATTTATGTATATCCAAACAATGTTCAGTAGGCATATAGAGATCAAATGAAACTCTAAATATAGAGTTGTCCACACAGACAAGAGCAGCTAACTCTGCTAATACATACATTAACATGTGTGTGGAAAATGTTTATGACATTAGTTTGAATTTATCATGATGAGCGTTAACATAATGAAATTTACTAAAGTGACAATTTAAAAGTTAACAGTGCAAGTATCACATTGAATATTATATCCTGTAAATGCTAACCTATGGAACAAAGACTAGCAGCAAACTGGTAGGCAGTGTCTTTCATTTTGCCATGAAATGTTTAAATGACTAGGATGCATAGAAATCTCTTCTAGCACATATAACTAGCTAACAATCTAACATAATTATCTCTGCATTTAAATTAATGTTAATAAAAGTAAAACTCAAGTATAAATTGACAGTAGTCAGTCTGCAAAAAGCCAAAAAAATTATCTCTTGTACACACACAGGTATCTTGCAACCTAACACAGTATCCTTTGTATTTAATTAACATTAACATAATTGAAATTGAAGTTAATATGTATTAAACCAAAGATATTTCTTTAAACACCAAAAGGTTGCATACAATTTAACACAGCTATCTTTACTATTGATAATGTTAACTAAAATCTCTTTTAAATGTTACCTGTAGCAAGTAATTAAAATAATTACCTCTGAAAGTTGTTAGGTATGAAACCCAAGTGTTAAACCACAATATTCACTCCACAATGAACAAAAACTACATCTTTACTAAATAAATATTAACATTAATGCAAATTCTACTTAAATAGTCACTACTGGATCATATTTTTGTCTTCCTGAATTTTAGTCCATTACAAATATTATCACAAAAATCTCTTCCATGTTAGGAATTCATATATCTCCTTTTCCTTTAAAACAACTGAGATTTTCATCCTCAACTATTATGACATCTCTTTTGCAATCCATTTTATTCCATTTCCCTAGTGGCCTTTCAGGACAAATTTGACAGTGAATAGATATTTATATAAATACACTGTTCTATTGACCGTGCTAGAGCATGTGAACAATATATACTGACAAGTCAATTCAAACTGCAAACAACACAGACCTGATATATCACAAAACATTGCATTAGCAGATCCGGGTCTATGTTGTTCTACTAATTACTATTCAAAACATCACAGACCCAGATCTGATTACACATTATGCAGTGTCAGATGTGGGTCTAAGATGTCTATAGTTAAACTCGACTTACAGTGTATATTAGGCACATTGTATACACGTATCATGTCAGATCCAGGTTGCCTGAAGTATGCCAAGAGAAAATATGTCTTTCCCAACAGATGATATCTGCATCGTTTATATTGTCCTTTTCTTTGGCAATGCAGCTGAACATTACTTCTTTCTAGGTCTGTCATCTAAGACTAGGTTTTTTTCCTCAAGCTCTTTATGTAAGATTTCCACTCTTTACTGCATCCCATTTATGGATTAGGAAACCAAAGAATGTATTTCAATGAATATTACTGCATGCTTGTGCAAATAAACTGTCAAAGACAATACAGATAATGAAGAAAAAAACTAAATCAACAAGCACTTCAGTTGGGAGTATTGGGAGGTTCTGAACTGAAATATGGTGTAGCATCTTTGACTAGAATTGTATGGCACACATCACAAACTTTAGCTGGTCTTAAATTTGATCCGCTGTTCACAGTCTTTGATGTACAGTCTGAACAAAATATTTTTCCGCAATGTCGGCAATGGTGCTGCAACAAGAAAAATAAAGTGCACCTAATCAATCATGAAAAATTTTAAATTCAGAATGTCCTCGTTTATTTCATTTCAAAAAGTTATGTCTAATAATTGCACTGAAGAACTAGATTTAATGTGGATTGGAAACCTCCACTGCAAAAGCTGATGGTGTTCCAGGGCCCGGTTTCACTAAACATCTTAAGTATGAGGACATTCTCAACTTTAGATCCGTGAGTTTTTGGCCGAGCTGAGATTTCTCTCAGTTATCGTTTCACTATGCTTCCTCAAATCAACACTTGAGGATCCTCAACTAAGGACGAAGTTTGAGATAATTTATTACACTCTTAAGCGACCACACCGGAAGACTCTCTACCTTGGAAGTTAAGCATATGATCATCTCTATGGAATCACGTCCCAGGTCCCCACGCCTTTTGACTCCTAAACATGAGTGTACTTCAAAAACAAACTTTTACAACTGAGATTGAGCAAAATGCATCAAACACAAATAGGTTTTAAAATTTCATTGCATTAAAATTAGGAATTTTAGTAAACATGAATTGTTCATTAAATGCGAATCAAACAATCCCAATGTTTTGACAGAAACAATGAGAGTTTGAGCATGGCCTCAACTTGAAACTCTTTGTGGATATAGGCTCAGAAAATCAAAGCTTATCATTTCTAGTTTATTACAGTGCAAACTGAGATACAGTTTGGGACATTTTTATATGAACATGATGTACAGCTAACAGCAGACTTGATATCAGTGAGTTGACAGAATTAGAAGTTTCGAAGAAATTCAGTAAATCAATTCTCGAAAAATAACTACATCTATTCATCATCTGATCTAAATTGATTACACATATGGCCCGCTTTTAAGCTTTACCATTCAGTATGTGGCAATAAAGGTCTGTTAATACTGACAGGAAGGTAATGAAGGAAATAGACCACACAATTTTAACCAAGGTGCCATGAACTTATGGTTTTCTATCATTTATGTAGCATTTACTTTTAATCAAGAGCCCAGCTGTAATGTCCGCATATAAATCACCTCTACCTTAATTACAGATAATATCATGTTATACTGACACTAACTACAAATCAACACGACTCTGATGTACTCTCGGCTAATATGACAGCAACCATCTCATATTCAGCAAAGTCATTTTGACACAATAAGACTAGTTTAAAATATGGCATTCTCTTACCTTCCTCCGTGTAACTGTGAACTGTTGTTTACAAGTGTTGCACTCATTCACATCCTCTTTATACTGCCATCTGACTTCTGTTTCTGATTGTATAACGTCACCAACTCTTTCTAGAATGATGCAAAACCTTTGTAATAAATAATATATAGCAAACAGACATGTTGTCAGATAATTAAAAATGTCACAATGTCATAACCTCCTGTTGTTGTTGTAGGGTTTAACGCCATTTTTCAGCAAATGATAGGCTATACATGGCAGTCAGTATTAATGGTGGAAGAACCCGGGAAAAAACGACCCACAAGAAGCTACTGGCAAGCTTTCTCACATACCCACATTAACCAAATCTGAGACTCAAACACACATAGTCATGCCGCAGACATATTACATGATGTCCCACCCAGTCACATTATCCTGACACCAGGCCGACCAGTACTAACACTAACCTCTTAATGCTTAGTGCCAAGCAACGCAGCTGTTAGTACCATTTTTGTAAGTCTTTGGTATGACTTGGCCAGGGATTGAACCCACCACCTCCCACTTCCACGGTGGACACTCTAACCACTAGGCCACTGGAGCAGTCACAAACAGTGTTATTAGTTAATAATTATCATTTCACGATTTAACATAATGTCAATAATAAAAATCACATTTGGTTATATCTTCATGTAATAAAGGTCACACTTTGACATAACTATGTTTTTGATATTTTTATGGTTTAATGCCATTTTTCAGCATACAATAGGCTATACATGGTGGCCAGTATTATTGGTGAAGGAAGAACCTGGAAAAAACCCTGGAAAGAACCACCGACCCAAGAGAAGCCACTGGCAAGCTTTCTCACATAATGACATTAGCCGATTCTTAGACTCGAACCCACACAGACAAAGGTGAGATGGCAGTAATCCATAATGGATAGCGCTTTAGACCACTCGGTCACTCGGTGCCCCAATTTGTGATAATGAAAATCAGGAAATCTGTGTTCACTGTCACAGTAGAAAATCAAGTGCTGAAAGACAGCATCATGTGATGAAAGATAAGGCATCCATCACTGGTGTTCTACACTTTTAAATATGACCATACACATATAGGAATTTAAGAAAAGTTACCAAATACTAAACATCTACTGACACATGAATAAACTTTATAAAAATGTGGTCCTAAAAATATAATCCAGTCAACTACTCATTTAGGCAAATATCATGAAGTAATATTAATTATATTCTACTATAAAGAATTAATATTACAATGGCAGATAGATAATAAACACATATACATGAATTACAAAACTTTTATTTTCCAAAAATGTTTCAAAAATTATTTTTTCATAAAAATTTTCATACCATATCTTTAAATAACATCTGTAAACTGTGAAACAGCTAACCTCTAAATCTTACCTTCTGTGATTTATTATTCTCATGAAAAGATCATGTTAAGAGGCCACTCACTTCAGTAAGGCCACTTTGTTTTGTGCTTTAATTATGTACCATGTATACTCAAATATAAGTTGAGCCCACCTTAAAACAACAAAGACCCTGATAATCAATGTACAATGCACAAGCAGATAAAGGTCAAATGTTGCTCATTCCACTCGTTACTCCAAAGTGCATAGATCTGCTAGCATTGTGCAATAGAATATCTGGATCATCAACTTATAAGTGAGTATATATGATATTTTCACCATTCTAACACTGCCATCTTTGACAAGCCACCCCTCTTACAAGGCCCCTTTTACATCACCAAAACATTGTCCATTTACATAAGAACCACTGCTGATGTGATGAGGTAGAGAGAAGACTTGTAGATGGAAGGCCTTGAAAGTTACGTTTAACAACTCTGATTCATCGACAAGGTCCTGCTCTCTGCCTTCACTCATCGCCAGATGGAACTGTAAAAACCGTATCTCGTCTTTCAAGGTCTGGTTATCAGTCTCCAGAAGAGTCTAAATACAGAGAAGTAATCATTGGTAATTAACTGATATTACAACCATCCAAGAGGCACTTTCTGTAAAACTTTGTCCCCCTGCCTATTAAAGTGAGGTTAACAAAACGGTAAAACAGCGAAATCAGACAATGACCATTGTGATGGAAATATGTTAGGATATAGGCAGACATGAGCAACGCAAATATCATGGATCTAAAAAAAATTTAAAAAGCAGAAACTAAATCTTAAATAAATGTAAAAATGTTCCTCTTAAACTTGACCACTGTGACATAAATGTAGTAAATAACCTTTCTAGTGAATATATATTTATAGAGTGAAAGTGTGAAGAAAAACATAAGTAATAACTCATGAAAATTGGGTCACTAATGTGGTATGCAATTCACTATAAAGTAACAATATGTATCTAGTTTCATCCAATTCCAATGAAATTAGTTATAAATTGGAAATAATGTGTGACAGATGGATTGACACATAAAATACAGGTAAAACCCATTATAATGCGATGCTTGGGGTCAAATGAAAAACATTGCAATAAAAACAGAAAAACTTCCCAACAGAAAATGTGTATTGAAATTTTAATGCCATCAGTTTTAACTAACCTCTTAATCATATATTGTCTGTTTTGTTTGCAGATTTTGATGAGACATCAAATATACTTCAGTTTTTAACTGTATATATGTCGCTGTTGTTGTTGTTATAGGGTTTAACGCCATTTTTCAGCATGACAATATACTATACATGGCGGCCAGTATTAATAGTGGATGAAGAACCTAGGAAACCCACCGGAAAGAACCAACAACCCGCAAGAAGCTACTTGGAAGCTTTCTCACATATCCTCATTGGCCGAATCTGAGACTCAAAAACATGCAGACAGAGGTGAGATAGCAGTGATCAGTAAGAGAGAGCGTTTTAGACCACTTGGCCACTCGGGTCCCCCGAATGTGTCAATATGGTGTAAACTGTGCACAGTGAAGTTAATGCATCATTAAACACAGTGCTGGGATTAAATATCTACTAGGAATATGAATAATTGGGTTTTCTGAGAGCATGTATTTCGGATATTAAAAAGAGTTGTTAGCTTTAAAAAAATAGAAGCCATGCTGCAATAACATTATAAGCAGAATCATGTTCTAACGAATTGCATTATATTGAGTTTTACATATAATATATACCTCACTTTTCATAAAATGGCAAGAGCCCATAAGATTTTTTCCTTTTCTTATTGTGTATCATTATTATTTGCTTTGCTGCGTTATGAAAAAATGCCTTCAATGCACCACTTATTGACTGATCGTTAAACTTGCTCCAAACCTCCAACTGGCGACTTGCTCCTATTAAATCAAGTCTCATGAAAATGCCAGCAGCTATAATGCCTGGCTAAAACATTTACATTTCAGCACTTTTTGAGTCTAGGAAGTCATTAGAATGAACATATATCCTTAATTTAATAAGCCAATTTATCATGTGGCAAAATATATGAAACAAGTATATAAAATATTGAATATACTAAGACATTATGCACCCTTGTTCATTCGTTTTGATTAATATAATTCAAAGGTTAATATTGTACATTGATATGATTCACATTATAAATACCCGGACAAAGTGTATGCTGATACTTGATTTGTCCTTGACCTATTGCTACAGAACATGTATTGTGTCCTTGACCTGTTGCTACAGAACATGTATTGTCATCATTTAAAATATGACTACACCTCTCGCTCAATAACACGTACACAACCAGACCCAAAAAACATAGTCCATGGCATAAGCACTGGTTCAAGTCACCAAAGGACCACATAAAAGTAATGTAAGGGAAGGACATTGACAATGAGAGGTGGGTGGGTGTAAATGGTTGGATACTCGTTTAAAAATTACACTGGCAAAAATTGTCATTTAAAAAACTTTTTCACATGCAGTTCTCTTTTTTGTATAAAGTATCTTTCAATATATCAAATCACATAACACACAGCAGTAAAACATTGTGATTATGTCCCAACTTTTTGAATTTAATTATGGATACATTCTACATTGCTGTAAATTCAGAATAAAACAAGATTCTTTATTTAAAAGTTAAATTTATTTAGAAACACAATAAAGTTGAAGCATATATTTGCTATCATTAATCACATTTTCTAATTAGTATGATAAACTACTAATTAATTTAAGATACCTTATTTATGTTACATGTATTTAACAGAGTTCTCAATGTTTAATTAGTCAAGACTACCCTGACCAATAGCTTTTACACCGGTAAATTTTTTCTCCTTTACTTTATTTCTTACAAAGACCAACATGATAATACAATACAGGTCAACTTTTAATCTACTATAATGCAACCATCGCTTCTGCAAGTCAGAGATCACGACGCAATTGGTTCTCACGGAAATGCTTGTGATTATTACAGTCACTGTTGATTGACACTCCTAGCATTTGAAAACAAGGGCTCAATGCATTTATGAAGATAACACTGAAACCAAATTTTCTTGTGTTAATTGCATTTTTCTTCACATTCATCAAAATGGGACCATATGTTATGGCATGTTCTAGAAGAAAAATGTGATCCACACCTGACCCTGCATTATAAAGGAGTTCATGAGTTATCCATGCACAAGTTATTGACGATGAAGTGTACCATGACACAGTGTTCAAAATACTGACTTGTTCCTCTAGTGGCTACTGTATGGTGTGTGTGTAGTGATGATTAATAACATAACTACCCTGACATTGGACTGTTTCTCAAGCTGTAGCTGTAGAATGTATAGTGTTATGTATATCTATATTTTCCTTAACTCCTGCTACAAGATTTTGTCTAATTTCTGTAACTTTTATTCATGGCTGTAAACTAGTGATAATCTATAGCTGGATTTGGGTTTATGTGCATGGGGTCTATTTTAAGATATTGTGAACAAAAGATTATGTAGGATCTATAAATTTATGCTTAAGTATGTGTTTACAATTACTAATAATAAAATTATTAGTTAATATGTTGGCAAGATTCTGCTTTTTCCCAGTCAGGTGGTATCTTAGAAGAATAAAGTTAACTTCCATTGAACATATTAAATCATTTGAGTTCTACCACAATGCTGCAAATTTGTGATTTGTCAGTGATAATAAATGGGATAAGTCTTTTCAGCTGCATATAAGTAGCACGGACTCCTTATTTCTTGTCCTCCTGTTGTAACATCAAGTCTAAAAATGTGTTTTTTTGTTGCACTTTGATAATATTTGTGAGGAAAAACAATACATGGATTATTCAGTGGAAATGGAATGTGCACATTAGACTATGAAACATTTGGCAACTATTGTGAACGATTCGTAAGAGTTCTAAACGCCATTTTGAAATTACGATTTTTGACAGCTCAGTACATTTCCAGTTCTGAAGTTTGTAAGGAACGCTTAATTTTTTTCTACTATAATAGCGCTTTTTCAGGATTAGTTTGGATCCACTTCATAAAACTAAGTTCCTCTCACATTTTTATTTATAACTTTGATAATTAAATTATTTGTTTAAGTTTTACAAAACCTTTTGGTTTAGCTTCTTTCAGTTACTTAGTTTATTACCAAACAGTTGTAACAATTGAGACAAATAATAATATAAATACCATGACACTTAATTGTTCCTCTGATTGTTGTTGTAGAGAATGGGTAGTGATAATTAACAATACAACTTCCTGGCAGTGGATTGTTCCAGGACCTCTACTTCTTGCTGTAGGTAGTGTGCAGTAATGATTATGAAACAAACTATCCAGGCATTGGATTGTTCCTTAAATTGTTGTTGTAGGGTATTTATAACAATGGTTAATAATATAACTACTTAATATAACTACCCTGGCATTGGATTGTTCCTCAAGCTGTTGTTGTAAAGCATTTATCAGCTGTTTAGATTTAGCTGTATTCCCCTTAACTGTCCGTTCCAACTCTCTTATCTTGGCATCACATTCAAACCTCACACTTGATTCCCTGTCCAGCTCTGATATAAGGCTCTCTTGAACAGCTGGAAAGAAGAATTGTAGTCCAATATGTTTTCTAATAATAGTCACCCAATCAAAACATCCACTATCTCACAAATCCAGCCCTCCCCAACTAATAAACACATTAATTATGTCTACAAGTTTTTTTTTTTGCAATAAATATACTTTAAAGCCACATGCTTGCAGAGATGAAAGTCAGATGAGTATATTTCTCCGACGAGTGTGGTGTGCCAAATTTTATTAATTATCAGATACTACTGGTGTCACTGTGCATGCTGTTTCAATAATGGAACTGCAGGGAGGGCTTATGAGAGAATAGCTTTATTACTGTCAAGAAAGTATTAATGAAGAAATATATTTAACTCCAAAAATTACTTTCTTCTTCAAAACAATTACCCGAATACAATATGTTTTGAAGAATAAGTAAATGTTGGAAGGACTTACTCCCCTTGCTCTGATATCCTTAAAAATGGGAAGCTGATTCAAGACCCATGTCAGATACTAATTAGGATTGCACAACTGAATAAAGGGAAAAAATCCTGCCTCAAATCCATTAAAAGTGGAATAAACAACAACCTCATTACAAAACTGCTGAGTGACCTGGGAAGGAAATGCACTGATGATATAGTTTCCACCTAGTCAAATCAAGCTCTTTGTGATGAAAGGTCTTTGCGGTAAAAGCTGCATAATTCTATAGCCTAAATGAGGTCAGGCAGAGAACACATTTGTTCATATGATTAGCTGTTGGCAACTGCTTTAACTTTGTTAGCTAATACGCACAAGTAATTCAACTGACCTTGAGTTAATTCCTTGTACGTTGATTGTTCTTAATCTAGTAAGGCTTGACATCATTTTTCAGCACAAGATAGGCTATATATAGTGGCCAGTAAATGCTAGTAACTGCTGTACAGAGTGTGATATCCAGCAGATTAACACGCAGCGAGATGCAATTATTTATAAGAGGTCATTCAATTTGCTGAGAAGGAGTCTCATTGAAATTCAAAATTTTATCATTTGGCCTAGCAAGCGAAGAATGAGCTGCCTATGTGATTGCAGAATCTCTTTCACAAATCTAGGGAACAAGTCACCGAAATTGAGAAGATCCAAGACTTCATAAGATAATGGTTCATGTATATGTTTTGTTTTGGGGAGCTGAATTTGCAGGAAATTTATTATTCTTCTGATGCATTATGATTAGGTAATGTATCTGGAGAAGAATTATAGCTACAATTTAATACACAATACATCCATAATTATACAAGTTTTAAAAGAATGAATAATTTATTAATAAATTAATACCAAAATGCTACAATGTATACAAATCAGCTACAGCGATAGTCGGTCAGAAGTTTTCCATCATTGTAAGCAAATATTTTGTTAGTTATTAAGGGATAAACAACTGTCAATGTGACCTGCCATGACTGTCAAAAGATAATGTCAACATGACGACCCAGAATCTGTAAATGTAATCAGCCAGTAAATATCAACACAACCAGCCAGTATATGTCAAAATGTAAATGCCAATGTGACCATCCAGTAAATGTCAAAACATGCATGTCAATGATACCAGTCAGTAAATGTTAAAAGAAATGTCAATACATCCAGTCAATAAATGTCAAAGCATATATGTTATTGTGACCAGCCAGTAAATATCAAAATGAAACTTGTCAATGTCATGAACCAGTATATGTCAAAATATCCATGTTACTGTGACCAAGCAGTAAGTATCAAATTGAACATGTCAATGTGACCAAGTAGTAAATGTCAAAACAAGGATGTTATTGTGACCTGCCAGCAAATATCGAAAAATACACATCAATGTGACCAAAACACTAAATGTCAATGTTAAGCAAAAAAACATTAATCACTTAAGTCTTTCAAAAGTTATTGACCTACCATTGAAACCTGCTCTTCCACTACAAATTCTACATTGAAAACAGGCAATAACTATCACATAAATAAAGCAAAAAATCTGACATAATCCAGATATTATTTACATCAATCATGGGGAGGGGCCTCAATTTTACCTACCAGTACTCTTACTTGTGTGATTAAATGAAATGAATGAAATATGATTCATGGCCTCTTAAACAGACATGAATAAATTATAAAATGAACAAAAGAAGCACCACTGAATATACATTTAGTTCAATCATAAAAAAAGTATTAGATAAATAGCAGCCTGGTCCTATATACATACCCAGTTTGTCCAGTAGGCCGCTAATTTCCTGTGAGAGAGTTTCCTCAAGAGTTGTCTTCTCTTGCTGCTCTCCATGAACCTGATCTTTCAGGAAGTTGATTTGACTGCGCAGTGTCGCCTCTGTGTGCTCCTGACCAACTTTTGCCTCGATCACTTCCTCACGATAACGCAGCGGCAACAAATGCATCTCCTGGGGGGCAAAGAATAAAGTATGAAAATTGTCTCTATTATTCAGTGGATGTACAGTAGTTTTACAAATTTCCAAGTATAACTTTTTTAAGTCCCTTCACCCGAAGTAAATTTGCAATTGCTAATTAATCTGACACATTCTGTTAAGAATATTTAATGCTGCGTACATTACGATATTACATGATCAGTTCACTGTATTATGGTTGGCAAATGTGTTATGTCAGCTTTACTTTACCATTGGCACTTCACATGCTCATTTTCTTTTTAAACTCCTTGATAATAATTCATAAACAACTTATCTGTTTCTTAATTAATCATCCAATAATGAAAATCATATATGATTGTCCCAGCCTGTACACTGGCTGCAACACTCAAAAAAAATAATGTTAGACCATATGCTTGAGGCAAAAATTCTTCCTTAGTGTTATAATGGACTTTATGGCAAATTTCTTTGTGTTATAATATGTTTTGGGATACAATTCTTCCATAGTATGTAATAAGCTCTGGGCTAAATTTCTTTCCTAGTGTTATTATGAGTTTTGAGCTAAAATTCTTCACTGTTGTTATAACAAGTTTTATATGACAATTCTTCCATAGTAATGTAACAAGCTTAGGGCTAAAATTCTTCTCTAGTATTATTATGAGCTTTGAGCCTAAGTTCTTCCCAAATATGATGATGTGCTTTGGGCTAAAATTTATATATAGTGTTACTTTATATATAGTGATATAATGGGCATTGGGCTCATAACTGTCAATGTGTTGTAAAGATGTAATGAGCTTTGGACCAGAATTCTTCCCATGTTATAATAATCTTTGGATCGAAATTCTTCCTCATTGTTATAATGAGCTTAATGCTGAAATTCTTCCTCAGTGTTATAACAAGCCATGGGCTACAATTTGTCCAGTGTTATAACAAGCTTTGGTCTAAAATTCTTCCTCTGTGTTATAATAAGCTTTGGGCAAAAAAAACTCCTCCCTGGAGTGAAGAGCGAACCTTCTCGATAAATTCCGTCCATTATGCTATACTGAACATCGCTAAAACTCATCCCTAGCGTTACAATGATCCTAAGATCATTAATTAAATTCTTCTCTAGTATTGCAATGGGCTCTGGTCTGATATTTTTCTCCTAATATTATTATGAGCCTTCAGCCAGAATTCTTCTCTGGAGTAGTTTTAATTTAGTTTTAATGGGGATTTAATGGAGTTTTAATGGGCTTTGGACTAAAATTCTTCCCTAGTGTTATAACAACATTAGGGCTAAAATTCTTCAACAGTTTTAAACAAGCTTTGGAACAAAATTCTTCCAGTGTTATAATGAGCTTTAAGATAAAATCCTTCCTTGGTATAATAATATGCTTCGGGCTACAATTCTTTTGTGTTATAATACGCTTTGGGCTACAATTCTTCCAGTGTTATAATAAGCTTTGGGCTACAATTCTTCCAGTGTTATAATAAGCTTTGGGCTACAATTCTTCCAGTGTTATAATATGCTTTGGGCTACAATTCTCCCAGTGTTATAATAAGCTTTGGGCTACAATTCTTCCAGTGTTATAAAAAGCTTTGGGCTACAATTCTTCCAGTGTTATAATAAGCTTTGGGCTACAATTCTTCTAGTGTTATAATAAGCTTTGGGCTACAATTCTTCTAGTGTTATAAAAAGCTTTGGGCTACAATTCTTCCAGTGTTATAATAAGCTTTGGGCTACAATTCTTCCAGTGTTATAATAAGCTTTGGGCTACAATTCTTCCAGTGTTATAATAAGCTTTGAGCTACAATTTTTCTAGTATTATAAAAAGCTTTGGGCTACAATTCTTCTAGTGTTATAATAACCTTTGGGCTACAATTCTTCTAGTGTTATAATAACCTTTGGGCTACAATTCTTCCAATGTTATAATAAGCTTTGGGCTACAATTCTTCTAGTGTTATAATAAGCTTTGGGCTACAATTCTTCTAGTGTTATAAAAAGCTTTGGGCTACAATTCTTCCAGTGTTATAATAAGCTTTGGGCTACAATTCTTCTAATGTTATAATAAACTGTGGGCTACAATTCTTCCAGTGTTATAAAAAGCTTTTGGCCTTTTAGTGTTTTAACAAGCTTTGAACCAAATTGTTTTCAGAGTGTTATAAGCTTTGTGCTTAAACTCTTCTCAGTAGTTATTTTTAAAAAAAAAACATGGGCTAAAATTCCTCTCTCATATTTGAGCTGAAACATGCATGACACTCCAACCTACCTCCACATCATCAGGCAAGTTGATGTCATCTTTCTGCATTTGTTCTGCAAATTTTGAATGCTTGCCAACCAAGATATCATTCTCCTCTTGTAGACGAGTTAACTGCAAGTGTTCAAACTTTAGATTAAAAAGGATACTGAACATACATAAAATACTTTCAAAACACTATGATTATTGAGGTCATAAATTAATGGACGCAAAACACGTATCAGTAGTGAAATTTATTCTGTTGTAACTCACAATAATATAAAAACAATAATTCATATAAGATTAGTTCAATAATTCCTTAACCACTACATATTGCCAACTTCTAAATGAATTATCACTTTCAGGCATGTTTTATTCCTGCCACTGCATTGCTTTCCAGTGGAATGATTGTTACCTATTCTAATGTTCCTTCAAAATAAGTCTAACATCCACAATAAGAGATTATTGATATCTGACCTCTTTTTGTACTTCATCCCTTCTTTCTGCAAATTTTGCCTGTAAAGTACAAATGCAATTGATTAAATAAATTTGGGATTCATTATCAAAAAGACAATGGAATGTTAGATGCATATTAACACCAATAAATGTTTGATGTGCTTTCCAAAAAATCAATTTATATCTACTCTACACAAGAATGAGTGAAAGTACTATTAACATAATGAAAAAAAGAAAGAAAAAAACATGTATACTTCACAGTGAGATGATTAATTTTATCAGTGTGAGAAAAAATTATATCGCCAGTGATACTACTTTTATCAGCAGAGAGATTATATCATTTTGGAACCACTTTTTGTTCCCATTTAGGAAGTATATTTGGCACTGTGTCATTCTGACCTATATTTACGAATGTATGCACATTATATTTTTTTATTTTCATTTTCTCTCTCTCCCTACTTTCTAGAGTTATTAATAGAAAACGTACCCTCAAGTGTTGATATTCAGAGTTAAAATATAACCCACATGTGACACATGAGAATTCCAACCCTGTGTAATTTTATGATGCACAATGATTTGGGTCTGTGCATGTCTGTGCATGTCTTGAATACCTCTGATTCACCTCCGGCATAAAGGTCACTAATGTAATGCTTCAGTATACAAAACTGAATCACAGTTTGATTGTTTTGAGATATCTTTGACATGATAGTTAGTGGAAAAGAGAATGTCTTTTGTTTTTGATGATTTAACGCCATTTTTCAGCACAATATAGGCTATACATGGCGGCCAGTATTAATGGTGGAGGAAGAACCCGGACAACCCCGGAAAGAACCACCGACCCATGAGAAGCTACTGGCAAGCTTTCTCACATAACTATATTTGCCAAATGTTAGACTCGAACACGCGCAGAAAGAGGTGAGATGGCAGTGGTCCGTAATGGACAGCGTTTTAGACCACTCAGCCACTCGGGGCCCCTAACAAAAAAAAAGAGAATCAATAATGACTGGATCAACGTTACACAAAATAATTACACAAAACTGGTGGAAATTAATGTAGTTCACTAAGCATTTTTCAAAAATCAGTTGACAAACTTTCTTTTATTAGCAATTAATTTGCTTGAAACAGCAAACAGTTTTAAAAATCTATTTAATGTATCATTAAAAATTACCAGATATTACACTCAAGTGATTTTGTGCTTTGGAATTAATTGAAATAAAATAATGAGACTGAACAATTATGTTATTTTAGATGTATTTGAAAACTTTTCAATCACAATGGCTCAGAGAAGTACTTTTTTCTTTCCTGTCTCAGTCTCAGAAATGACCTGCTAGGGATGATGATTCTGACAATCCAACTCCACAGATACATAAAGTTAGAACCAATTCTGAGAAGGCGAATACATCTCCTAAAGTTGTAAACATTATTTAAATAAGAGTGGAAAAGTAAATTTCCATGGTTTAAAAATGCTGTGAAAATATGGAAGTACAATGATGACAGGACCAGTGTAAGGACACTGGAACCAAGCTTATATAACCAGCTGCTATTAAATAATCTATACCATTTTGCATACCTGTTACAGTACACATTTTAAGAAAAACACTTCACTATATTCTGTAATAAAATGTTGTAATTAGTGATGTTAGCTGTCATCACAATTATTATCATGTCTGAAAGTGATGGAGAAATCAGGAATTGATTAGTGTCAATTTCAAATTGAAATTAAGTGACAACCAAACTTTGGGTGTATCTGTTACCAAAATAGACAGAAAGACTTGCAAAATACAAAAATTCAGGAATAAACAAACATCCTTAAAAGTAAATGCAAACACATCTTCTGCTTAACAATGTTATATTCATATTCTGCATTTTGTCGCGTTTCTACAGCTACAGCTACCCCAACCCCAGAAATGTTCATGGTGTCAATCTGTGTAAGGTAGGTGTTTGTTAACGAAAATAATTTGACAAAATACACAACTTTGCAAAATGCTTGTGCAACAATTATTGCAAAATGTATGGGCTTCTTTTCATTGATGTAGTAATGCAGCCATTTATCACAATCACAGAGAATGGAGCAACAAATTCATTCAAACTAAGATTTTTCCTTAAAAAACATAATAAAAAGAAAATCTACATTTTGTTAATAAATAAACCACTCATGACAATGCAATGTTTCCATTTCACTCATGAAATATTTTGTTATATCTGCTTGTAAAATGTGGCTTCTCTATACATTTGCTGGAAAGGGTTTTAAGTCAAGGGCTTTTGCGATAAAGAATGTGGATAATTTGTATGTGTGTATTATCATATAACCATTTGCATGAGCTAACAATATTTGTACTTTAAATATTTTTTCCTGTCCTTGGAACTATGAACCTATATTAGACTTGTATAAGAAAATAGGACTCCTTACAAGCTGATCATTAAAGTCAATCTGTGTCTGTGTGTTTTGTTGCTTCAGTTCAAAGATGTATTTCTCACACTCATGTATTCGACTGGATAGGTTAGAAATCTGAAAAACAACAAATTATTTGTCTTTAAGCTTCTGAAAACAAAAATAACACCTGTACAACATACATACACACATTACATTACATCCTTGATCATGGTCAGCCTAAATTACATGTTTTTCATACAGCACATCTATAATTAGAGTCAACTTTAATTAAATTTCACACAGTAAATCCTAAACTAGTGTAAATCTAAATACGTCATTAAGACAAATCATTGTAAATTATGATCAGCCTGATTTTCATGTCATTCATACCGCAATTCCTTAATTAGACACAGCCTAAATTACATGTCATTCACACAGCATATTCTTAATTAGGCTCAGCCTGATTTTCATGTCATTCATACAGCATTCCTAATTAGACACAGCCTAAATTACATGCCATTGACACAGAATATTCTTAATTAGGCTCAGCCTGAATTTCATGTCATTCATACAGCACTTCCTTAATTAGACAGCCTAAATTACATGTCATTCACACAGCATATTCTTAATTAGGCTCAGCCTGAATTTCATGTCATTCATAGAGCACTTCCTTAATTAGACACAGCCTAAATTACATGTCATTCACACAGCATATTCTTAATTAGGCTCAGCTTGATTTTCATGTCATTCATACAGCATTCCTAATTAGACACAGCCTAAATTACATGTCATTGACACAGAATATTCTTAATTAGGCTCAGCCTGAATTTCATGTTATTCATACAGCACTTCCTTAATTAGACAGCCTAATTGCATGTCATTCACACAGCATATTCTTAATTAGGCTCACCCTGATTTTCATGTTATTCATACAGCACTTCCTTAAATTGCACATTATTCATATCACACATCCCTAGTAAGGCTTAGCCCAAAGCACATTATAATTCAGGTAATTCATAATTTATTAATAGCCTGAAATACATAATATTCATAAGTACATCCTTAATTATGGTCATCCTCAATTACATGTTATTCATACAGTACATCCTTAATTAGGGACAGCCTGAATTACATGTCACTCATACAGCACATCCTTAAGGACAGACTGAGCCACATGTTATTAATACAGCACATCCTTAATTAGGGACAGCCTGAATTTCATGTTAATCATACCACACATCCTTAATGCGGGACAGCCTGAATTATATATTATTCATACATCACATCCTTAATTTAGGACAATCCTGAATTACGCATCATTTATACAGTACACTGGGGTGGTACACATACACACAAAAACACATATATGGTAGTCTTTCTTTGATCTATATTCCATCGTCAACAAAAATGATTCATGAAACAATTCACTGTGATATTCATTATCCTTGTAGCACATGCCAGTCTAGTTGATTATATGCTACATGTACATGTACTTAAATTGGCCTAGATTTTGGCCAGAGACAACTACCATCATGCCTAGGCTACCAAGAGGATGAGGCTATTCATAGCAAAATGAAAGTCTGTGAACAAATTAAAAAGTTTAACAAACATTCTTGTGAAATGTTCCACCTTCATTTAACTTGACGACCGGATCTATTGTTTCAACATATTGTAAATTTAATTTGGGGTTTACGCCACCATGGATGGCAATCATAAGCATGAACATTTTTATTGCAAACACGAAAACTGAACAAATTTTAGTTAATTTTGTTGCTAACTTCCTTTAATCTAACATCGTCAGCTTTCTTTGCTGAAGGTGCATGTGTTATTGAAGGTTCCACTAAAAGCCTTCTTTAAAAGGACTAAACTAATGTCCATTTCTTATTGATGCAGCACATCAAATAATTGCAGAACATTGATTGTGAGAGAGATATTTTTTTTCATTTGCTAAGTATATATATACCGAAAGATTGGTGTTTCAAAGGTAATTGGTTTTCTTTGAAGTTACAGAAAAACTATTTTTTCTGGTAAATTTTCCAAACAAAAATATTGTTGTTGTCTGGTGGATATTAGTCAATCTTATGGTAGATTGTAACAAGTAAGCAAACACGACTATTTTGGTTATTATAAAGCATACAGTACTCAAAACAGACATCAGCATAAGTGGAGTAAGATATAACAATGCATAGTTAGGGTGGTCTGTTAATATGAACAAAAGATTTGTTCACGTAACAATAGATTCCAGTGCATTTTATATCACTTTGCAGCTTACTGTCATGGTGTCTGTAAATTTCTCCACTCGAAACCCAAGACTGTATATACAATTTTTAACAGCCAAAAATGCTGTTGCCCAAAGATTCACCAGATGGTATATTTTGTCACCAATAAAGAAAAATAATCACAATTTGTAACCATGCCAAAGCCGAGCGTGATCCCTCAACACATCCTTAATTAGGGTCTGCCTGAATTACATGTCATTCATTCAGTAATCCTTAATTAGGGTCAGCCTGATGTACATATTGCATGTACATTTGTATGCAGTTTTGTACAGGACCTTATACTGGGCCTATATAAATGAAGCAGATAGAAATGTACAGACCTAATATAAAATTTGTACGAGTCAGGTATAAAGCTATACATAAAGCCCCATATAACATCCAGCATAAATTACCAAAACAAGCCATTATAGATGGATAGAGCCCCAAATAAAACCATGTATAAAGGTACAATGCCCTATACAATGCCCTGCATAAAGCACTTTATAAAGCCCCACATAATGCTGTGCATAACACCATGTATATGGCCCTGTAAATAGCCTATGTAAAACCCGGCATGCAGTTCATTATAAAGACTCGTATAAAGCAGAGTTGAAAGCCCCATATACAGACCCATACCAGGCTCAGTATAAAACACCATATAAAACCCAATATAAAGCAATGTATAAAGCCCTGTAAAAGGTCCATTATAAGACCCAGTATTAAGCCCTTACAAAAATACAGTATAAACTCCCATATAAAGTATTGTATCAAAGCCCTATATCAAATCCTGTATAAATCACCCTGTATACTGGCCACCATGTATAGCCTATTGTGTACTAAAAATGGTGTTAAACCCTACAACAACAACAACAACAACAATGCCTTTTATAAAGTCCCATAAAAGCCTAGTAGAAACTCCTGTTTAAGTCCCATATAAGCCCTGTATAGAAAGCATCATATAAAGCCATGTGCACAGCCCTGTATAATACCTGTACAAAATACCATTTTAAGCTCTTTATAAATCTATGTATATTACCCAAACAAAGCCATGTATAAAATTTGCCTTGCTATGACATGCTATTGACTGTTTCCAATGTATTACTCAATTTATATCATTTTGCAAGAGATAGTTAAAGTTGCATTGAACAAGGCTTATTTGTTTATAGGATTACACCAAGTTACACTCAGTATGGCTGTTGGTATTACAGTATTACACTAAAGTACATTCTATACGGCTGTCTGTATTATAGCATTATCCTAAGTTACACTCAATAACGCTGTTGGTATTATAGCAATACACTAAGTTATACTCAACATGACTGTTGGTACGATAGAATTACACCAAGTTACACTCAGTAAGGCTGTTAGCCTAATAGCATTACACTAAGTTATACTCAACATGGCTGTTGGTACGATAGAATAACACCAAATTACACTCA
The DNA here is from genome assembly GCA_030141615.1 of Unio pictorum. Taxonomy (NCBI): domain Eukaryota; kingdom Metazoa; phylum Mollusca; class Bivalvia; order Unionida; family Unionidae; genus Unio; species Unio pictorum. Next base: position 2,676,223 of record JARLTB010000289.1, read on the forward strand.
ATAAGGCTGTTGGTCTTATAGCACTACATTAAGTTATACACAACATGGCTGTTGGTACGATAGAATTACACCAAGTTACACTCAGTAAGGCTACTAGTCTTGTAGCATTATCCAAATTTACACTCAATACAGCTGTTAGCATTAGTTGTTTTTATATTGACCTTATTTTAAGTGCAACGTCCGTCCACAAGAAAACACACATTTAATAATACAGTTAATGCTGCTGATTATATGGAAGAACACATATTCCTAACATTCCATGTCAATATATCTTCTTTGAACATGCTGGCAGTCAGGCAATTTATTCTTTAGACATTGGATGCTAATTCCTGTCATCAGTGTAAACATGTTCAAATTAAAGTAGAACAATTACCAAACTATAAAGTTAATTAAAATATTTTTTCTTTTGTCATGACTTTTTTTAAAATCTCAAATGTAACAATGCCACAACATCAAATACTATGAAGAAATAGTGGGAATTGAAGACAAATACAGGTATCGTATCCTCCAAACCTCTTTGTGTGCATCTTCAGCAGTATTTTTCAAGCTGTTTTCCAGCTCCTCTATGTATTTTTCCTGGCTTTCTGTAATCTGTTTTTCAGATAAAAGTTGCCTCTCCAGTGACCTCTTTTTTGTCTGCTCCTCCACCAGTGTCATCTGCACTGACTGAATTTGAGTCTCATAGTTCTTGCACATGTCACAAGGCCTACCAAGCTTCTCATGAGCTGACTTCAGCTGCAAATATAACACAAAATCTGAATGAATTACTCAAATATGGTCCGTTTTGAAAAAAGGAGAGCGACACTGACACTTTTACATGTACTCTGAAGTCTGTTCACAACCAAGTTAGAATTTATTCCTCACTCCCAAGTTGAGTGTGCAATAGTTGCATTTAAAACTAAAAATCAGTAGTTGTAAAGTGAAAACTCAAATGGTTGAAATCTGGCAACATTACGTGTCATATAATGGCCACTAGAAACTGGATCGCTCTGGTGGCCTAAGTGGTCAGAGTGTCTGCTTCAGATGCAGGAGTTTGTGGGATGGAATGCCAGTTGAGTCATACCAAAGACTTATAAAAATGGTACGAGCAGCTGCCTTGCTTGGTGTTCTGCATTAAGAGGTTAGTGTTAGGACTGGTTGGCTAGGTGTGTGGTGATATTGCATTTCTACAGCATGATACTCCAGTGCTAGATATCACTATAAACTGCCACACTGCAGATATCGTAGCAATATGACTGAAAAACTTTTAAAACCTAGTTAAAAATTAAAATCACACACCTACACTTAAAATTGACATCAATACTTTCCAACACTGTATAAATCATGTCTTGCACAAAAAACAGCAAAGTTAGTATAATTTGTATTGATTTTAATATTGACAGATTCCACATTGTGTTAAAATTCTGTCCCACGTCATATGTTGTACAAGATTGATTACCAGTTTAATATGTGACTTGTGCTGACGGTGCTGATCTACCTATATGAGAACATTAAAAAGATATGGTCATTTACAACTGGTAGTAAAACTAATGTCATTTGAAATGCAGGCAGCGTTTAGACTTTATTAATATAAATTAATGTCACAAGAAAATGAAAGCAAAGGCCGTTTATCAGTAAATCTCAAACCAGGCAACGTGAAAACAGATGGTTCAGATTAAACCCTAATTAGTAAGTTTTAATGACTGGCCTGAATCTAATGCAGATGATTACTTGTGACAGTTTTGTTATGTAAATCAATTTATTATTAAACACAATCTTGTTGTTTTTAATAACATCTCCTAAATTTGCCTTAACTACCAACTTCACTCTTGTCATCTTTTGCAGTTAATTACCCACTCAATACTGATTTGATTAATGTCATATTCATTGGCATCCAAATTATAAGGGTTTGGCAATCTAAAATATAAAATAGTCACAACAATTTCTGAAGCAGGTCACCTTATGGCAACTAAATTTTAAAGACATTTGATTTACTGTTTGATGACAAACTAAATACCACATATATATATATATATATATATATATATATATATATATATATATATATATATATATATATATTATGGCCAAGCAGAAACAATCACATTACTCTATAATGAACATTAACTTTTACTATATTTCCAATCCAAAAGTAACATAAATGTCGTGTGAATTTGAGCATGACAAGTTTCCTGCAATTTTTTGTTCTAAGTCCCTCAAATATTTACCCCTGCACAAACTATAGGTATGCTTTTTCATCAGGAAATTTTTTAAAATATGCCTACAACTTTTCTTTAGTAGACATCCATATATATGTTGGTGCTAGCAATGAAAAATGTTCCTAACGGAATTCAAAAAAAATTTAAGATGGAACTTATTATCCATTGAAAAAAATATATCTGGTGATTAAGACATTCATAGTTTGTGGTAGTCAGCTGAGTTGCAATGTAAAGTGTCTGACAGCAATGTACAGTGTCTGACAGCAGATGTACAGTGTCTGACATCAATGTAAAGTGTCTGACAGCAATGTACAGTGTCTGACAGCAGATGTAAAGTAGGACCATTTATTTGTATTGGTTTTGCAAACACACACAGACATTTTTGTGGGTACAGTAGTCCCCCTCTTATGCAGCTACCCTTGCTGCACCGGGAAAGTGGCCTTATAAGACGGGTGGCCGTTCCAGGGGGGGGGGGCTAAATTTGGGTGGCCGTTCCAGGGGGGGGGGCTAAATTTATTATGAGAAGTACATGTATATGTAATGTATGTAGTAAGAAAGTTACATACTTAAAACATTAAATATCTTCGTCTAAATGAAACATTATTCATTACAAGGTTCTTTTTATTATAATAACAAATTTATTTAAACTGAAGATACGTTACTATGTTATCTTTTTTGGCGTAAATGTGATATGCGAGCGGGAATTGTCATGCACATTGCAAATGGATTCAAAAACGTCATTTACATCTTGGTACATACATAATTATGTTTCCATTTGCTCCATTTTCCCACTGCTGCTGAAAAACCTTCTTATCGGCTATGACTTTGTTTATTCAAATTATTTCAACATAAACTTGTCTTTTCGAGTCTTTCCTACATAAAATTGATCGGCATTCCCCCCCCCTCCCCGACGTCGTCGAGTAGAATAACCGATGACTCTTCTAAAATAATGTATCCGTTAATGTGATGACATTGTAATATTTGGTAATGTTTTATTCGGTTTTTGCTGACTGTATGCAATTTAATTATGCAGATAAAACTTTTTTCGAGCGTACGAAATAAAGTCATCGTAAAGGAGTGTGGTCACGTGATTTTTCCGGTCTTTGTCTGATACCCTGTTGTTTTTTTAAGGTTCTCTGTGTGTGTCAATGTACAAAATCTATTTTAGCCTATGCTGATCCTGTTATGATTATAACAATTACGTCTGGTTATAATCATCAAAGAGAAGAACTCGACATAGGTGTTAAACTCCAAACTCTATCATAACATTATTGAGCCCATTTCCTGTAAACATCAACTTTTACAGATAATGATAAACTATAAATCTTTAGTTGACACTTTTAACGGCGACTTGACACTTTGAGACGTGTATCTACGACAGAGATAATCAAAATTGCTTACCTTACGTCAAGATTTGAATTAATTTTTGGTTCTGGATAAATTTGAAGAAACAAAAGTGGCCGTTCATGAGGGGAACATTTTTCAGTTTTGTACTAAAATGCTGGCCGCTGGTCGTGTTAGATGGGTGGTTGCTCTTGAGGGGTACTTTTGAATACAAACTCGTCGGTGCCAAGGGATTCTGGCCCTAAGAGGCGGGTGGCCGCTGGTCGGGGGGGGGGTCGTTCAAGAGGGGGACTACTGTACTTAAATTCAGTGTTTCACCTGTCTAATTTTGCATATTAGTTGGTATTTAATTTCATGGTTTAACTTCTAAAAAGATTCAAAATAAAGAATACAAAAGAATGAAACTATGGAGGTATTTGAATGTTTAAAACAACAGTACCACATGTATGAGCAAATCAAAGACATGAAAAGTTGAAAACTTGCATCATACCATGTTTATAAGAGAATAACATCAACGAAACCCTACACTGCCAAAAAAAATACTACCACCTGTCTAAAAAAAACATCAGTCAATATCAATCACTAACAAAATGTTTTTGTCTCAGTGAATCAATGGAAGCCCATGCACCAAAGTGCAAAGGTGCTAACTAAATTGAAATATTATTATAATAGTGTATCAAGCAATAGTTCTAGTATTTTACAGGCTTGTTCTTTGGGATTAAAAATGCATGGATAAAATTAACTGTGGTTTCAGGAGGATTACATTTGCCATTTCCCATGTGACTTGAATTATATATACTGAAACCCAATTTTTTGCCACTATTTTTGCAGCAAAGTAAAGTTTTATGTCACTTCAGCACAAAAGTGGCTTTGTAGTACCCCAAAAAAAGTTAAGTTCAAAATATGTTTAAAAAAAACAAAATGCACACAGAAATACAGAAAGTGCAGAACATGTAACAGTTACCAAAATGGACCACTGATTACCTTGGAAATATTTACATCTTAAAACTCCTTTGCCACAAGGTGGCATGGCAAATGTTGGAGGAATGAGATCAAAATTAAGTCCAGATCTTTAATAAATAAAAATGAATAAAGACTGCTAAAATCGGAGATGTTGGCAACTCTTGTTTTGTGGAACTTTAATCAACTTTAAAACTCAAAATCTGTGTAAAAAGACCGCTCAGTGGATAGGTGGGATAGAGTAAAAATAAATAGTGGCCATACTGCCAATGATCTAAAAAAAAAGCATGTTAAACAAATAACTAATAAAGTGGCATATGAAATTCTGATATTTGACAACTCAGCCAGATAATCTAAGAAAGACTCACTACTGGTACCATACCAATGTAAATACAGAATGACTCATTATTGATACCATGCCAATGTAAATACAGAATGACTCATTATTGATACCATACCAATGTAAATACAGAATGACTCATTACTGATATCATACAAATGTAAATACAGAATGACTCTTTACTGATATCATACCAATGTAAATACAGAATGACTCATTACTGATATCATACCAATGTAAATACAGAATGACTCTTTACTGATATCATACCAATGTAAATACAGAATGACTCTTTATTGATATCATACCAATGTAAATACAGAATGACTCTTTACTGATATCATACCAATGTGAATACAGAATGACTCTTTACTTATATCATACCATTGTAAATACAGAATGACTCATTACTGATATCATACCAATGTAAATACAGAATGACTCTTTACTGATATCATACCAATGTAAATACAGAATGACTCTTTATTGATATCATACCAATGTAAATACAGAATGACTCTTTAATTATATCATACCAATGTAAATACAGAATGACTCATTACTGATATCATACCAATGTAAATACAGAATGAATCATTACTGATATCATACCAATGTAAATACAGAATGACTCATTACTGATATCATACCAATGTAAATTAAGAATGACTCATTACTGATATCATTCCAATGTAAATACAGAATGACTCATTACTGATATCATACCAATGTAAATTAAGAATGACTCATTACTGATATCATACCAATGTAAATTAAGAATGACTCATTACTGATATCATACCAATGTAAATACAGAATGACTCATTACTGATATCATACCAATGTAAATACAGAATGACTCTTTACTGATATCATACCAATGTAAATACAGAATGACTCTTTACTGATATCATACCAATGTAAATACAGAATGACTCTTTACTGATATCATACCAATGTAAATACAGAATGACTCATTACTGATATCATACCAATGTAAATACAGAATGACTCATTACTGATATCATACCAATGTAAATACAGAATGACTCATTACTGATATCATACCAATGTAAATACAGAATGATTCATTACTGATATCATACCAATGTAAATACAGAATGACTCATTACTGATATCATACCAATGTAAATACAGAATGACTCATTACTGATATCATACCAATGTAAATACAGAATGACTCTTTACTGATATCATACCAATGTAAATACAGAATGACTCTTTACTGATATCATACCAATGTAAATACAGAATGACTCTTTACTGATATCATACCAATGTAAATACAGAATGACTCATTACTGATATCATACCAATGTAAATACAGAATGACTCATTACTGATATCATACCAATGTAAATACAGAATGACTCATTACTGATATCATACCAATGTAAATACAGAATGATTCATTACTGATATCATACCAATGTAAATACAGAATGACTCATTACTGATATCATACGAATGTAAATACAGAATGACTCATTACTGATATCATACCAATGTAAATACAGAATGACTCATTACTGATATCATACCAATGTAAATACAGAATGACTCATCACTGATATCATACCAATGTAAATACAGAATGACTCATTATTGATATCATACCAATGTAAATACAGAATGACTCATCACTGATATCATACCAATGTAAATACAGAATGACTCATCACTGATATCATACCAATGTGAATACAGAATGACTCATTACTGATATCATACCAATGTGAAAACAGAATGACTCTTTACTGATATCATACCAATGTGAATACAGAATGACTCTTTACTTATATCATACCATTGTAAATACAGAATGACTCATTACTGATATCATACCAATGTAAATACAGAATGACTCTTTACTGATATCATACCAATGTAAATACAGAATGACTCTTTATTGATATCATACCAATGTAAATACAGAATGACTCATTACTGATATCATACCAATGTAAATACAGAATGACTCATTACTGATATCATACCAATGTAAATACAGAATGACTCATTACTGATATCATACCAATGTAAATACAGAATGACTCATTACTGATATCATTCCAATGTAAATACAGAATGACTCATTACTGATATCATACCAATGTAAATTAAGAATGACTCATTACTGATATCATACCAATGTAAATACAGAATGACTCATTACTGATATCATACCAATGTAAATACAGAATGACTCATTACTGATATCATACCAATGTAAATACAGAATGACTCTTTACTGATATCATACCAATGTAAATACAGAATGACTCTTTACTGATATCATACCAATGTAAATACAGAATGACACTTTACTGATATCATACCAATGTAAATACAGAATGATTCATTACTGATATCATACCAATGTAAATACAGAATGACTCATTACTGATATCATACCAGTGTAAATACAGAATGACTCATTACTGATATCATACCAATGTAAATACAGAATGACTCATTACTGATATCATACCAATGTAAATACAGAATGATTCATTACTGATATCATACCAATGTAAATACAGAATGACTCATTACTGATATCATACCAATGTAAATACAGAATGACTCATTACTGATATCATACCAATGTAAATACAGAATGACTCATCACTGATATCATACCAATGTAAATACAGAATGACTCATCACTGATATCATACCAATGTAAATACAGAATGACTCATTACTGATATCATACCAATGTAAATACAGAATGACTCATTACTGATATCATACCAATGTAAATACAGAATGACTCATTACTGATATCATACCAATGTAAATACAGAATGACTCATCACTGATATCATACCAATGTAAATTAAGAATGACTCATCACTGATATCATACCAATGTAAATTAAGAATGACTCATTACTGATATCATACCAATGTAAATTAAGAATGACTCATTACTGATATCATACCAATGTAAATTAAGAATGACTCATTACTGATATCATACCAATGTAAATACAGAATGACTCATTACTGATATCATACCAATGTAAATACAGAATGACTCATTACTGATATCATACCAATGTAAATACAGAATGACTCATTACTGATATCATACCAATGTAAATACAGAATGACTCATTACTGATATCATACCAATGTAAATACAGAATGACTCATTACTGATATCATACCAATGTAAATGCAGAATGACTCATCACTGATATCATACCAATGTAAATGCAGAATGACTCATTACTGATATCATACCAATGTAAATACAGAATGACTCATTACTGATATCATACCAATGTAAATACAGAATGACTCATTACTGATATCATACCAATGTAAATACAGAATGACTCATTACTGATATCATACCAATGTAAATACAGAATGACTCATTACTGATATCATACCAATGTAAATACAGAATGACTCATTACTGATATCATACCAATGTAAATACAGAATGACTCATTACTGATATCATACCAATGTAAATACAGAATGACTCATTACTGATATCATACCAATGTAAATACAGAATGACTCATTACTGATATCATACCAATGTAAATACAGAATGACTCATTACTGATATCATACCAATGTAAATACAGAATGACTCATTACTGATATCATACCAATGTAAATACAGAATGACTCATTACTGATATCATACCAATGTAAATACAGAATGACTCACTACTGATATCATACCAATGTAAATACAGAATGACTCACTACTGATATCATACGAATGTAAATACAGAATGACTCATTACTGATATCATACCAATGTAAATACAGAATGACTCATTACTGATATCATACCAATGTAAATACACATGCTCTAGCAGCTGCATCCAAATCTGTGTCTTACCTCCTTCCAACTCCTTGACAAGAAGTAGTTTGCCATCCAAAGTTATCCGGTCAGGTCGAGGCTTCTTTACAATGTCCAACAGATGTCTCCGAGCCTCAACCTCTGGAGTAGGATCTGCCAGGAAGGCATATAAAATTATTCTACAGAGGAATATATTGTTATCACATTTTTACTGATTCGAAAGTTTATGAATCCATTTATTTTTTTTTGTATCAAACATCACATCATGGGGTTATAAATCCATTAAAACGTCACTGTTCATTCATATTTGTACTACTTACAACAATTATCTGTAGGACTATGATGCAGAAAAGTGTATATTAAATTGTGTTACCTTTACATTCTTAATAAACACAATAATATACACACATACATATATATATATATATATATATATATATATAAATATATATATATATATATAAATATATATATATATATATATATATAAATATATATATATATATATATATATATATATATATATATATATATATATATCAAGGCTTGAAATGAATACTAAATTCTCTAACCCAACGTAAGTTCTCTTGCAGACAGATCACAAAAATTCAAGCCAGTACTAATGTTCTGAAGCCATGAAATTTTGTTTGTTACTATTGTAATAGTTTACAAGTGATTTTTGTCAGACATGTCAAATGAAATGTGAGATGCCATTTCTTGTAATAGTTAACTGAACTGTTTATTATAATCAATTCGGTATGGTTTATCTGAATATCTGCTCCAGAAACTTCAGAAACGTCATAACACAGCTGCTCGGATCATCCTTTGAGTACCACGATCATAGTACACCTCCCCGCTGCTCTGTACCCTTCATTGGCTATCCAGTCGATCCAGAATCAAATACAAAATTTTTTCTCTGAGCTACGTTTTACTGATGGGATCCAGTCCAAATTACCTATGTGGCCTCATCCATGTGTACACACCAGAAAGATAATTACGCTTCTCTTCCGATAATCGTGTACTCATTATTCCCACTATGAAAACGACATCATATGGACATCATTCTGTTGAATACCAGAGCCAGCAAAGTGGAAAGAGTTTCTTAGACACAAGGACACAGTGATGCTTTTCAAAAGTGATCTTCAAATTCAACTTGTAAAGACCAAATAATATTTCCTAACTTAAATATTTTCAGTATGTTATTTACGTGTATAACGTACAGTTGTTAATTGTTATGTGCACAGTGTGTATCACTGTAGCGAGTGTACACATATAAGCCCAGAAATCATAGAAAAGAAAAACAAATCCAGTGGCTGTGAATACAGTGATAGAGCTTACAGTACGTACTTATGGTGTGTCATTGTGTCGGTTGCTGATGACGAAGAAGTTAAGGGAGCAATAATTGCTTCAGGACAACCACGAAGAAGAGCGGCAACACAGAATTTGATGGCGTTTACACATACTAAGATTCCGGAGTATGTATTGGAACTTAACCTTGAGCACATATAACCACCCAAAGAATCAATTCGAAAACCTAGCGCAAAGAAGAATGAAAGAGAATGGTAGTTAAGACAGAAGAAGTTTGAAATGGAAAGAGAGAAAATAAGATTGAAAATGAAGCGTTTGGAAATTGAGTTAGAAAGAGTAAAACGTCAAGACAAAGCATTGGAAAAAACATCTTCAATGCCATTTATAGTAAAGCTACAGGCATATGAACATGAACGAGGATAAAATATTGTGACTCTCCAAAGCAGAATTTGAATCAATTGCAAAACATACTAATTAGTCTGACGAGTTGAAAATAGTACTGCTAAGAACTCTTTTGACCGGTGAGGCTAGAGTTGTTGGAACTCAAGTTTGTGGACATTACCTCAAACTCTTAAAAGAACTGATTGATCTCTTTGGAAATAGACAGCATGAACATATAACTCCGTTGGTGCGCATGAAGAAAGAAAGCACCGAGACGTATCGCGGTATGATAGCCAGGATTGATCACCACCTAAAGCGTTTATCGGAAGATCGTGACCCAGTCTTCGTGATGTATTTCTCTTGCAAGCCTTGCCACTAGATCAACCACAGTGGACTGGGAGTAACAAGGACTCTAGTCCAGTTGTCAAGGCTGCGGAAAACTATATTCCCACCAATGTACAACAGCAATGGAAGAACAAATAAATTTCGTCAGATTATAAATGGGAATAGTAAAAAGACAAATATTCAGAACTTACAGCAGCAAACGAAACTAACATCGACGAATTACTAGTCTAGACATCAGAATAGGCAGTGTTATCGATGCAAGCAATGAGGATATATTGCAAGGTATTGTCCAACAGATGACATGAAACATCATGGCAACCCAACAACTTGTTTTGTTAAGCCAACAATTGCTGAAAGGCTTATTTTGGAAACAGGATGTATATATGGGCGCGAGATCATGTTTGTGAAGGACACTGGCTCCGATATGACCTTGATAAGAGAATATCTCGTTGACGAGAGTGACAAGCTGAAGGGGCACAAAGTCACTATTTACACAGCAGTAGGTCAGCCATTTACCGCACAGATGGCTGTGGTAAATATCGACACTACATATTATAAGGGACCAGCGCAACTGTGTCTTGTTTCATATTTGGCCGCTGAAGCATTTTTGTGGATGTATATTCTTAGTAGGAAAGGGTCATGTGTTGTTACAAGGTCGATGAAAAAGGACTCGACAATGAGAGGACTGTGAAAAATACTGACCAATGTGAGGATGCGGGTAAGAATGATGTTGCCAACAACATCATCAAGACAGCAGATACTAATTAGCGTGATGACACTGAATTTGACAAACGTTCAGCAATAAAAGCGGACCTGTTGTCAAAACTACAGATTGCGGATATTTCACTGCAAAGTATTAGAGAGAAGTCCCTTGCTACTCGTGAAGTGGCTGAGGAGGAGTCAATGTCATTCTTCTGGGAGAATGATATTTTGCGACGCAAATGGCAATCTGGTGATGGTTCGCGTGGAGGGGTGAAATTGTTGTACCAGCAAGATTACGAATAATGATAATGGAGCTGGCACATGATCGACCCTTGCAGGTCACATGGGTTTGGAAAAAAAAAACAAAGGAGAGGATTCTCCAATCGTTCTTTTGGCCTGGAATGGTTTCCGACGTAAAGAGCTATTGTGCATAGTGTCATGAATGACAGATGATAGCAAAACGGACTGCACGTGAGAAAGCACGAATGGTTTGCCCACCAGTGATAACAGAACCTTTCTTAAACATTCCAATGGATATTGTAGGACCTTTATATACAACAAAGTGTGGACACAAATACATTCTGACGGTGGCTGATAATGCAACGAGATATCCTGAAGCTTTTCCACTGAAGGATTTAGAAGAAACGACTGTAGCTGAAACACTGATTGAGCTGTTTAGCCATCTTGGTTTTCTAAGGGTCATATTAACAGACAAAGGGATCAAATTCACTAGCACCTTATTGAAACAGTTGTATGAACCAGTGGGAATCCGTGCACGCAAATGGAAAGGTAAAACGTTTTCAGTCCATCTTTGCGGATGTTCTGTACAGATGACAAGAATGAATGGGGAGAGATGTTACCATTTTTGTTGTTTACATACTGTGATGTCCCACATGAGGAAACTGGATTTGCACCCTCTGAGATGTTGAATGGATGGAAAGTTATGGGCCAATGTAGATTTTACAAGGCTTGTTTACGGTAGAGAAGGATGTAAGGAAGTAAACTGTGGAGCTTGTGAAAGTGCATGAGAAGTTGGCCGACATCTTGACTCTTGTCAAAGATGATCTGTTTAATCGTCAAAAAAAAATCAAGGCACACGAAAACACGAGAATTTGGTCTCTGAGATGAAGTCCTAATTGCACTGGACCTCAGCAGGAAATATATGGTGCACACCGGTGCTAGTGACACAGCAATTGGTGCTGTGCTAAGCCAGACAATGGACAGTGCAGAACATGCGGTGGCCTATCTAAGCCGGAAACTTCTTCGGCGAGAGCAGAAATATGCTACTATTGAGAAGAAATGTCTTGCGCTCGTGTGGAAAATTAATAGTTCTGACTCTGAGCGTTATGCATTTTAGTAATAATGTAAGCTTTAAGCAAGTTTTATCATTTTTCTGCATTCTTTTATGTTCTAAACTGTCAATCAAACTTACGATTTGTTTGTAAAACATACACTGAAATAAACAAAACAATTCTCTCCTGTTTTCTTTTTTTTTGTTACCGATTAACACAAAGTCAGAAAAGGTTAATAAAATTATTAATACATGATACAAAATAAAAAACACCCCACCCCCATCCACAACAACAACAAAAAAAATAAAACAGCAGCAACATTGACACATTGTTTTTTAATTTATGGGATATATATGCAAAATTTAATACATTCTACATGCATAATATCACATCAACTAAACAGAGCCTAATTTTATGCGCTAAACAAAATATAATAGTCACTTTCCTACATACTCGACTATCTATTTACGTTAAAACATAATGACTCTAAGAATACTTCATCGACATAATTTAATTGGGGAGTGGGGAAACTGGCAGTTCCCTTGGAATTTTCATCTCAATATATTCATGGTATATCAATCGGTGATGAAATGCAGGGAATTTGTTTATGATACTGCTCTGGAAGATTCAAATTTGATTATATGATATTTACATTCTGCAGGCTTTAGCACCACTGTAATATTGGAATGCACACTTATATTTAGATGAAAAAATTTAACGCCTGGTACATGGTTTTCAGTAAGAAGAATAATAACACAGAAAACAAAACTGATTTTTTTTCCTTTAGACTATTGTGTTGTTGTTTTGTTTTGTTCCTAACATCATGCTCGCGTTCAGCACCTGTGGACTGAACGCAATAACGCCGGTTCACCTTGTCCAAATGCGTATTTTTAGAAACTGTTATCACTGCTTGTGAGGTGTCACAGAGGTGAAATGTACAAGCGCCATTCTATTTATACAATGAGCCATTTATTTACTGTAAATGTTCTTAAAGGTGTGTATAAAGCAATGAATGATGTTATAGAAATTATCCAGTTGTCTCACATATGACGTACTTTCCATAATAATCTACTTCTGTATTCTTCCATGCATATAATGTTAATATGTATAAATGTTATTCCACAATAATAAATATATCTTACCTTGGTGACATTATACAAAGATGATGCTCAAACACTAATTGGAACGTGTTGTAATATGTTGTCCTTGTGAAGCATCTGTACAGAGTTACCCGGTAAATTAAATAGCCTACATTGTATGGACTTGTTTATAGCTTTTATATAGCGTAACCTTGACATTGAGCGTGGACTTATAGACTATGGATTACATAACACGGCAAAGGCGGTAATACGGAATACGCATAGTTACGACGATAATGTTGTAATACACGTATGTTTTATCATTTACCTATAAAGATAGATCGTCACGATGTTAGAGGTTATATTATATCGTCGTTATTGGTCAACATTGAGAGGGTGTGAGGAAATTCAGAACGTTTTGGTTTACAATTTGTCAAAGTATCTAACCCTGAGAAACAGAGAATTCCAAAGTTATCGACAAAATACTATATATAGATCATTTAAGAAAACATCACGGATTCCTGAAAAAGTCCATATACCATGTGCCAACACCATATACAACGGAGGACATCATAAAATATTTTGTTGACGCTGTTGACTTTTAAAAGTAGTGTTACTCGCACAGGGGTATTCACTTAACCGAGCGGTGTCAAAACCATAGCGCGAATCCCGCTGGAAATTATATGTTTTCGCCAAATTTCCAAAGACTTCCATATAACTTGAGTTATAACCTGTAAAGTCAAACGTGTCTGTCTTTATCTACTAACTTTTATCTAATCAATTGGCGACCACAGATGAAACAACTTTAACCGCACCTTTGCATGGTTTTTCTTCATTATCATCAGATTTCCGTACCGCCAGCCGGTTATGCCATAGAAAATACACCAGTATTCCCTTTCTCAAAGGGAACTAGTTAACTGTGCCACACTAGGCCAGTAAATACATACTTTACCGGCGTATCACGCTTATATTATTACCCCTATTTTCCACTATGGACACATAAGCGGTATCTACCAAATCCCTGCTTATTGATTCCATGGTGTAATTTACTGGATTCCCACCATAAATACTGCCACCTGAACCACAACACTATTATACACCACTAGATTTTAATATGGACTATGTTACTATAGGGACAGTCATTCTGCTTGTACCTAAATTCACTATTTGCGAACCTTAGCATGGTTCAAACTCACTAACACTCGGTTCTTGGACGTTTGCTTCTAATAATTGGCTAATTATTTCGGGCTATATATATTTCCATGGCGCCGAATACCAAATAATCACACAAATAAATCTAATAATTGCTTAAAAACGGTTCGTTGTCAAATGCATACTCCAAATTTGTTACAGTATTCAACCTAGTGGAAATTTATCTTTCCGGTTCTACTCGTCCGGATTTTTTTCTTCTTCTTGTGACTCATATACATTGTTTGACTTTGATATTTGATATATTTGACAACATGGCATTGTTTGTTCTTTGTTTTGGTTGGTTCTTTGCTTTGGGTTTATTTATTTATTTTATTGTTTGTTTTTCTTTTGCTTTGTTTGAGGATTACATTGTAGCATTCCATATCATCCTCATTAAATAACTTAATATCACAATTGTTACTGAACAGACATCTTGTTATATAAGATATTACTTTGGTCTTCCATAAAAAAACTGAAAAAATCGTAAGACGGGTTTCTCCCCCAACAGGGACACAAGGTTCTTGATCCTATGATCTACAGGGCCAAATGCCCCCAGCTGAAAACACATTGCACACTCATAATTAAGTCACAATAAATTAATAAATTATATTCCAAGTAAGTCATGAGCACATAGACGCCTGGTTATTGAAAGAATAAATGATTTTCAACAATTACTCTTAGTGATGTTTGAAGTAAATCGGAGACTCTTGGAATATGCATGCATTAGCTAATCAAAATACACACATGCAACAAAATTATTTCAAACTGAAATTGCATTACACTTTACAGTTTAAGAAGGAAGTTTCATCAATATTTTTCTTACTGGAGACTGGCAGGATATTTCAAAGTCCTCTCACCTCTAGCCAAATTTTGAAATTTTGCAGTGTAATCCATAATGCTATGAAAAATAGCATAATTATTTGCAATCTCAAACAAATGACTTAGTAATTATTGGCAGTGAATAAACCCATTAATGTTAATAATCAAACTCATAACAAATTTAGATTTTGCTTAACAAACAGAAACACAGCAAAAGTTCCCTTATTTAATGGTTTATAGTTGTGGTTATTGAATTGGGAAAAGGCACCAAGATCACTGGGATCTTTCCCATGTAAAGTAATTCTGAAATTGCCTACTGTTATTTGCATATATTAGTTATTTATATATAAAGCACATCATATACTACTAAGTATCATCCAAGTGTAGGTAAATATGCATACATGTATGTTGTACTAATGGTGCAACTTTCACCACGGCAAGTAACTCATAATATCATAATCAAACCGTAAAGATTTATCTCCATTGTTCATCTCACTTGTGATTCTGTGTTATTATGTGCAAACAATTTCAGATTATTTCTGTTAGATATATCGTTTTTACTGTTTGGACTACTCAGCTCAATAAAACACATCTGCATAATAATTTTAGTTTGATTGGTCAAGTGCAATTTTATTAGTTTTACAAACATTCACAAGTCTTCCTGTTCAAGTCATTTCTAAATTTCTGAATCTAGCAATGTTTGAGTAGTGTGCATTTTGAGTAGTGTTGTTGGTCCTATAGAAAGTCATTCAATCAACATTTATCTAAAAGAACAACTTTGTAAAAAGTTTATATTCTGTGCGTAATGTGGTCCTGCTTGTGTAAATAATTTTAAGTCTTCTGAATTTACCCGCTAGAAGTCTTGGTCATTTTGAACAGTATCAATACACATAGCAGAGTGAGATCATCTGTATAAATTAAAATACCTTGATGTCTTAGATCTCTCTATTAAATTTTATATTAATTGGTCTGAAGTTCTTTCCATAGAGAAGTTGCAAGTTTGGGTCTTCTTGAATTTGAAGCCACATTTAATGGTGGATCAACATAATTTGAACAAACTTGAAATAGAATGATTATATCAGAATGAAACCGGACCGATCTGACTGGAAATTGAAATAGACTTTTTTTAACTTCAGCAATTATAGAAAATGCATGTTGGCTTAATGCACTAATTAGCTGAAATTTACAAAGATTTTCATTGACTGAATGCTCATCACTACAATTTCTTTCTCCACCAAAGACCTAAATAGGTGTGTGTGTGTGTGTGTGTGTGTGTGTGTGTGTGTGTGTGTGTGTGAATGCATATGTGTTTGTAGATACTATTTAGAAGTCTTGCTTGGTTATAAAAACAAACTAATTTAACCCAATGCAGGCATCAGATTACTAACAGCACAAATGATATAAAAAACTGCCATGCTGTCAGATGATTGAAAGTAACGTTCAGCATAGTTTGTTGTGCCCATATTATTAGATAACTCGATCATAGTAAGGGTCAACAGTGTTAGATGTGTCTGTCTTATCCAATAATTCTTAGTAAGGGTCAACATACTCATAGCAAGAGTTAATTGGCTTAGTCATGTCTATATTAGCATGTGTCACCTGGGTTAGTACTAATGTACTAATTAGCTGAAAGCTACAAAGATTTTCCTCTACTGAATGCTCATCACCATAATTTCTTTCTCCACCAAATACCTAAACAGGTGCGTGTGTGTGTGTGTGTGTGTGTGTGTGTGTGTGTCCTCAGTTAGCTTTTGTGTGTAAAATATTTCATTTTATGGGAGGCTGTAATCATTAGGGACATACAATTTTGTATTGCTGTTTTATTAATACATGCAGACAATTATACTTTCCAATAAAATGTAATTATATATATATATATATATATATATATATATATATATATATATATATATATATATATATATATATATATATATATATATATTAACAATAGAAATGAATTATCCGCTAAGTATAAAAAATCAATTATTGCTGCTCTTTCTAACACCTTAACTGAACTGAACATAATCCAGTCTTTTATGTTCTAAACTATCTTACAAAATTATAATTTGATTGTAAAACAGACATTAAAATAATCATACAATTTCTCAATTTTGTCTTGTTAGCGATTAACGCACAATCAGAAAAGTTTAATAAAATCAACAATGCTTAATACCCTATCCCCCCACACAAATATTTAAAAAAAATAACATCAACACATAATTTTTAAACGTATGGAATATATATGCAACAGTTCTAGATTCTATATTTAGATCACATCAACAATATAGAGCGTAATTTTATGCGTTTAAATACAGTCGTCACTTTTCGACATACAATACTAACTATTTATGTTAAAACATAATGACATATAGGAATTCTTCATCAAAATTATTTAATTGGGGAGTGGATGGGGGGGGGGGGCTGTCAGTTCCCTGGGAATTTTAATCTCAATATATTAAGGGTATATCAATCGGTGATGAAATCGGTGATGAAAATGTAAGGAATGTGTTTATGATATCGTTCAAGAAGATTCATCAAATTTCATTATATGGTTTATACATTCTGCAGGTTTAGAAACCATTGTAACTAAATATTGTTATGCACATTAATATTCAGATGAACAAATTTAACGTCTGGTACATGGTTTTAAGTAAGAAGAATTAATAACACGGAAAACAAGACTGAACGGCATTAAGCCGGATCGCCTTGTCCGAATGGCTATATAAAGAAACTAATGTAACAGCTTGTGACATTTCACAGAAGTAAAAAAATACAAACGCCCTTCTATTTTTACAATGAAAATTGACTACAAGCGAATTTGGCAATACTAACACGTTTGAGCAAGTGATTTTATGGAAATATTCTTCATGGTGTGTACTAATCAATAAATGATGTTATAGAAATCTTTCAGTTGGATAAGGACACAAAAAATCTCACCTTTTGTACTTTATGTCTGACATACGACGTACTTTCCATACTAATCTACTTCCGTATTCTTCCATGCAGACAAGGTCAATATGTATAAATGTTATTCCACAATAATAAATATATCTTACCTTGGTGACACTATACAAAGATTATGTTCAAAACTTAAACTGGAAATGGCTGTAATCTGTTGTCAATGTGAAGAGTCTGTACGGAGTTACCCGGTAAATTAAATAACTTACATTTTATGGATCTGTTTATAACTATTTGTATAGCGTAATCTTGACATTGAACATGGGCTTATATAGTATGGATTACACAACTCTTCAAAGGAGGTGATACGGAATACGCATCGTGACAAAGAAAATGTTATAATAAGTGTATGCCTATATCACTTACCTATACAGTTAGACCGTCACAATGTTAGAGGTTATAGTATATAGTCGTTATTGGTCAACACTGAGAGGGTGTGAGGATATTCAGAACGTTTGAGTTTACATTTTGTCAACTTTTCTAACCCGGAGAGGCAGAGAATTCCGAAATTATCGACAAAATACTACAGATCCATTAGAAAACATCATTATGTCCTCCGCTTTAGATTGTGTTGGGATTTAGTATCCAGATACTAAGTCCCAACACAATCGAAAACGGAGGACATCATAAAATAATTATTTTCGTTGCTAACGACTTAGAAAAGTATTCAACCTAGTGGAATTTTATCTTTCCAGTTCTATTCGTCATGAATTGCTCCTTTTATGTCTCAGATACTACAGCTGACTTTGATGATATTTCTCCTTTTAATATGACTCATTTTGGGTCCTCTCTCAACAACGGTATATATTTGACCACATGCCATTGTTTGTTTTTTGTTGGGGTTTTTTTCTTCCATTTTTTGTACTTTTTGTGTGCTTGTCGCAGAATTGTAACTGAGTGGGTTTTGGATTAAATGAATAACTCAAACACAATGTGTAAAAGATGAAAATGTATTAACTTAAGAAGTGAATAAAAATGTATGATGTAAAAGTACAATGATTTTCACACGCTCTCAACATACAATTGATCCAATCACTCTATACTAACATTCACACATTGAAAATAAACCAATAATGTTATATATATATCTGCTATACAGCTTCAATAAACCTCAGTTTCAAATAATAGTACACATTAAGATATTCACATAATTTCACGTATAGACTAGGCTTGGGATTTAAACAATCTCAAGTTTTCAAATACGTTTCAAATGGTCTGCACTGTCAGAAAGATTCATAAACCTCCTGGAATTCAACTAAGATTCAAAATAATCTTATGTAAAAACACAAATATACCAATTGAAACAACAATTGGAATAATCATATGCTTCTTGACCCTTGTACAGTCGCACGATACACACACCGGTAAACCGCAGTTTCACCACGTCCCTTGAATTAGCCCATTCTCTTGTATCGGTCGCTCGCACCCTTCATGGATCCACTAAATGTAGAGTCAGTCATACGTATACACGTACAGACAGCATACAGCACCCTTGTATTAGATACGTCTACAGTTGTGGCACCACCACATGTACAAACATACGTACATAAAAAAAAATTGGGAAAAATCAAAGTCTCACCCTCCAAAAAGTTTCTTTGTGATTATCTGATTCTACTTAATAAATTTCAGAATTGTTTAAGAATATTTAAATGTCTCTCAAGGTCCCCAAATTTTCATGAAAATCTTCAAATTTATACAACATAATGCCCGCATTGCCCTGTTTTGGTAAAATCAATTAATGATTATTTTTACAGTAATTATACTAATGTTGCATATGTCATGTGACCAGTCACTAAAAACCACGAGTTTACAGACACTTAATATTTTTTAATTTGTTGAATATTGACAATTTGTGGAATAATTAATCATGGATTTTTGATAGTTATGACAGCTGTAGCAGGAATAAAACTTGGTAAATGTTTGTTATAATTTACATTATATTTCAGATAGTTTGGTTTAAAGCATAAATTGTACATAGACCTACTAGATTATTATTACATAGTTAGTAAATGAGTGATAATGAGTAGTATCACGTAAATTAGTAGGCATCTGAAAAAAAATAAAGAATTTATAAAATAATTTAATGTACAAAGAATTTTAACAATTAATTTTTTTGCTTACAACTAGAAAGTAGTTTCTTTATTCAAAAAAAGCAAATGGAATTAGCTGCTGCTGCTGCTGCAGAAAAACCGTCAGAGAATCATGAGTCAGCTACAGAGGTTAATGACACATCAGTTAGTGAACAATCGTCCGATGAAGACGGTGAATTTACATCGAAAGCGTCAGCGCCGAAAAGTGATGCAGAAAAAATCAAACGCAAGCTTATCATATCGCCAAACGTATCAGCTGTGCTTGACCGAAGAAATGCAAGCATACGAAAATCTACCATGATACTTGCTTCTGTAGTTAACGAAGTGGCTCCATGTTCAACGTCAGCTGTCGTACTTCCTAGATGTTCCCGTTGAATCATGGCCTGAAAACCCATCGCTCAAGAAGGCCGAAGATCTTGTAAAGAACCTGGCTTGTGTAAACGATTGTGCGGAGCGTATCATAGGGTTGATCCAGACAGTCAATGCCACGATTACAAAAGGTGAAGCTCAGAAACAATATTTGCTACAAGTCGTAGAGCAACATCGAAAACTGTTTAGTCATTGCAACCGTGACAGTCTTGTAGATATGTAGAGTACATTATCGTAGCACACTGATTAAACTTTTGGCTTGAAAATGACATATAAATTGTGAAAACTTACTTTAAGTTACACTTATGTTGCAGTGCATATTATTAAGTGAAAATTGCATGATCTGATATGTTACTTATTGTGTAGATTTTGACGATTTTATTAAATTTTGGTTTGTTATACAAGTATAGCTAAGCTTATATTTAAATAATTTAATAGATTTTACATAGTTAGACGTTCCCATTTCATTAAACACTTATTCAGCAATTTATTAATATGTTAATAACACCTAACATAAAATCGTCATATTTCATGCCGTTTTGAAGAATTACATGGAAATTTGGGGTCCTTGAGTGACCCCTAAATGTTCTTAAAAAATTATGATTTTTTTTAAATAGCATCAGATAATCACAAAAAAACTTTCTGGAGAGTGAGACTTTGAATTTTAAAACAAAAAATTTGGGACACCCTATATATATATATATATATATATATATATATATATATATATATATATATATATATTAGATAGATAGATAGATAGATAGATAGATAGATAGATAGATAGATAGATAGATAGATAGATAGATAGATAGATAGACAGATAGATAGATAGATAGATCTACTGGTTAGCTAAACTCATCAGTATCGTTACATCCGTTAGACTAGTTAGACTTTTAGCCTCGTTAGCCTCGAAAGCTACAATAAAACCAAACTGGTTATAATGATGAGTTTTGGAAAATACTAATACATTAAACTCTTAATAACAACTAGAAATTCACAGTTTACAACGTTTCAAATCTGCATTGTAATAAATGAATCATTGCACGATATTTCAATACAAACTGAATAATTTGCATATCAAATAAACTATAAATTTAACACTCACCCCCACGGCTTATAGAAATACCACGTGAAAATACGTGCTCTCTTCACCAGATCCAAAGTGACCACTCTCTGTTTTACCTTAATATTGCTTAAATGCATAGGACAGTGAGTAATATTCAGGGTAAAATATCCATGCATATCATGATTATGATGTAAATAGCCGCAAGTAGTATCTAGCGGCGAGACATATCATGGTTCCGTCGCTTGTCGGGAAAACACCTGTTTATCCTAGATAACGCTGAACACATGCACAACACAAACAGTCAAATCTGTCTCAGGCATAATAAAAAGGTTTTATTTCCCTCCTAATTCTGTGACAGTGTTTACTTTGGGGATTTAATTGTTTCATTTCATATCATCCTCATTAGGCAAAAACTGAAAATTACAATATATATATATATATATATATATATATATATATATATATATATATATATATATATATATATGTATATATATGTGCGTGTGTATATATAAATAAATAAATATATATATATATATATATATATATATATATATATATATATATATATATATATATATGTATATATATATATATATATATGTATTTATGGGTGTATATGTGTGTATATATGTGTGTATAAAAGGGTGACTATGTATTTGTGAAGATACGTGTGTATATATGTGTGTATATCTGTGTGTATATATGTGTGTATATGCATGTGTATATATGTGTGTACATATGTGTGTATATCTGTGTGTATATGTGTATGTACGTGTGTATATATCTGAGTGTATATATGTGTATATGTGTGTATATGTGTGTATATATGTGTATATGTGGGTATATTTGTGTGTGTAGATTTATGTGTGTCTATGTGTATATGTGTGTATTTATGTGTATATAATTGTGTGTACATGTGTGTGTATGTATGTGTGTATATGTGTGTATATATGTGTGCACATATGTGTGTATATATATGTGTATATATATGTGTGTATATATGTGTGTATGTATGTGCATGTATTTATGTGTGTATATATGTGTGTTTACATGTGGCACTGCCCCTGATCCTGGAATCTTTTGTGACAAAGACTCTGAGCCAAAAATACATAACACCTTGTCCTGGTGCAACTTATGATCATAAAATAAATCTAAATGATCATTTGAAAAACTAATAAACTTACAAAAAACGTTCAACCTTAGTTCAATAATTTCACACTATTTATTCTCACATGAATTTCTTCCCTAGGTTATTTCATTTGCCTGTCATCACAATTAAGTCACAATAATTATTATGTTATTTTTCAAGGAAGTCATGGGCACATAGACTCCTGTTTATAGAAATAATAAATCATTTTGTACAATTACTCTTAGTGCTGTTTGAGGAGAATTGGTGCCTCCTGGAATATGCATGCATTGGCTGATCAAAATACGCACTTGAAACAAACTTATATCAAATTTAAATTTGATTACACTTTACAGTTTAAAAAGGCAGTTTCATCATAATTTTTCTTACTGGAGACTGGCAATATATTTCAGAATCCTCTTAACCCGACGCAAATTTTGAACTTTTTCAGTGTAATCCATAACGCTATGAAAAATATCATAATTATTTGCAATCTCAAACAAATGACTTAGTAATTGTTGGCAATTAAAATAACCTCTAATGATCATATTCACACTAATCAAAATTTAGAATTAATTAAAACCAACAGTGACACTGCACAAGTTCCCATATTTAATGATGTATAGTTCTGGTTACTGGCTGGGAAATGGCTCCAGAATCATTGGGATCTTTCCCATGTAAAGTAATTCTGAAATTGCCTAATGGCATTTTCATTAGTTATTTATAACTTTCAACCCTGGCAAGTAACTCATAATATCATAATCAAATCACAAAAAATTATCTTTTTTGTTCATCTCACTTGTGATTATGTGTTATTAATTATGAGGTCCAAACAGTTTCAGACTAATTCCGTTAGATATATCGTTTTTACTATTTTGCACTACTCAGCTCAATAAAACACATCTCGGCATATTAAGTTTAGTTTGATTGGTCAAGTAAGTTTTTATTATTTTAAAAATATTTCACAAGTCTGATTGGTCAAATGATTTCTAAATTTCTGAATCCAGCAATGTTTGAGTAGTGTACATTTTGAGTATTGATGGTGGTCCTATTCAATCAACATTTATCTAACATACCAATTTTGTAAATAGTTTACATTGCGAGCATGATGCGGTCCAGTCAATTAATGCTATACATTACAACCATCATAGGGGATAAGACGCCAGTATCGTAATATTTTCCCCAGACAGTGATCTGCAAATTCGATGTTAAATATAGTCCTACTATTCTGAGACTAAGTCCTATAGTCAAAATAGAAGATGAAATAAAAACGAAAATACTACAAATGAAGCCACATACGTGGAAAGCTAATTATAAAACGATATCGTTTCTTACTATGAACCTCTCGTTAGACAGGAAACGTGACGTGTTCATTTATCATCAACACATCGTACTGCAATGACTGGCCTTTAAATAGAAGAAACTTAGATGAGACAATCATAAGACTAAACATTGTCTTTAGACTTGAGCATCTGGGTGCTTTGCGTTAGCGCTAACGTCCATGAAGGTATAATATCTTGCAAAATTATCAGATCAGATTATCCACCAAGAAATGTGTCAGCATTAGTTTCCAGCCTTTTCTGAGTACATTCCGTGATATGAAGGCATCTTTAAATGGTTTATATATATATATATATATATATATATATATATATATATATATATATATATATATATTGTTTGTTTGCTTGATTTTTAACGGCGCACCAGCACACTTAGACTATCTAGAGCCATACAATAGGTTCTACTGAAACATGTTTAAAAATACTAAAAGGTTTTATATCGACCAGCGATATAAAAAAACAAAATAGTTAAATATTAAATGCATGATAAGATGTTGGTAACAAAAAAATACGAAGCTTCCCAATCAATGGTGTATGTTGATGAAAAGATGTTGAAGATAAGAGGCCATATTTGCTGTATATAGAAATATTCTAGGTGATGGCATACAAGTTATAGTTTAAAATAAAGATTTACTTCTTTCAGGAAATCTAAAATACAAGTAATTTGGATGGTATCAAACAGTTCCTTCATGTCTTGTACATTATAGTATTTATCACGTGTAGGTTGCAGGTCGGAACACTTGGTCATGAAGTGCTTAACAGTGAATGGTTCATTGCAGAAAAACGCACTCTGGTGGATCTTCACCTTTTAGTATGTGGGAGTGGGTAATGTATGTATGACCGATTCTGATTCTTGTAATGACATCCTCCTCCCTACGGATAGTTCTGTAGGAAAGAGTCCATTCTCCCAGGGTTGGTTTGATAAAATGAAGTTTGTTATTAACTGCATCATCCCATGACACCTGCCACTTCTGGCGTAGGTTCTTTTTGATACGAGGTTCAAAATTAGTAAACGGTAATTTAAAATCCGATGGTTCTTGGGATTGAGCCATCTTTGCAGTCCGGTCTGCTTCTTCATTTTTTCTGATATCAATATGGCTAGGTAACCAACAGTATACTGTATTGTAGGAGGTACTAAGCTCCGAGTTTTTTTACGAGAATACTGACGAATAATGGATTATCCAGTTTTCTATTGTGTACACGATTTACATTGGTGTCAAGTTTATTGCTGGGAATCGCTATTTTGGCAATATCATCATATCGAAACTAACAGATCAAAACGATCTGTAAAGCCTTGCCCTAGGATCTAAAGGCCATAGGTCAATGACAAGTAATTTGGCGTCCACAGCTACCTTAAAATACATGCTATATAGATCTAACCTTTGAGCATAGCGTCCATTGATGTAGTCTACTAGTCAGTCACGGTGCTTATGAAGAGTGAAAACAAAAATTCTAAAAGATTTCATTTGGACAACGTTTGCGTTAATTAAATAGGTCTTAATTTATAGTTTCATTGCTAAATTATATATCACCTTTTAATTATTATACTTTTCTACTAAAGTGCAACTTCAAAACATTATTTTATTTGCAATCGATAATTTTTGCTTTCAATCAGCTTCCAAGGCGGCAAAATTATAAATTTTCAAACAAGAGCCTACAGTTCAAATATAGAAACTCAAATTAGAATATTCAACGTTTTCAGTCACTCTTCCCACCTATTGCAAATAATTGGATGTTTTTTTTTAATTTGTCAAGTTACCTAAACCGTACAATTCCGCATCGTGTATTGGGCACTCTGAAATCGTCAAAAGACTGCATTTGTATGATGTCACCAGAAACCAATCTGCATAAAAGTTGATTGAGGAACTGCTAAAACGTATTAATTTTACGTTCATTAATTGCAGACTGTGTTACGTTTTGATGTTTTGTATTTGCCCGTTGCTACGAATGAGTAAATGTATACGACTGTTTCTATAAGGGACAAGTCATTTAGCAACAGCTGATTCACGATATATTACACTGCAAATAAAATATTTATAAAGAGCGAAAACAATGACAATAGGTCAATATTAAATGATGACAAAACATCGTCCAAATAAATGTTTGCATGTGCATTCATCATCGAAGAGTATTCAAGACAAAAGTGGTTCAGTTTCGCTTTATTAGGAGATACTCCGTTTAGTTCTTTAGACCATTTAAAATGTGATCTAGTAATCTGAAAGTATAGTAAGAAATAATTGAAATAAATTTAGGATGCTTCTAAAACGTCTTTTTTGGAGGTGGGGTTATCAATGTCACAGATGAACGAACTAGCACCTGAAACACTTTCTATAAACGCTCTTGAAGATAAAGTAGTTGTAAGGCTGGCAATAAAATCACCTATTTAGCGAATGATACAAATATACACGTAACACACCCATATACAAAGAAAATGTGACAAATACTTCTTACAAACATATATACAAAAAGAATGACATAAATACTCTTTGCACACTGGGTCAGTAGAATCACGATTTTGATTTTCATTTCACACGTGACTTTAAACAATATTTACCATTATGCAAACAATAAAAGGCGTCTGAAAGTAACAAAACAACGCCTTTTCAATTCTTCTGTTATTCAAAATATGAAGACTTATCACAAATAGTTCACAATAAACTACATTACCAAACGTCTCGGCTCGTGCTCACTCATTCAGATCTGACCTGATCTCAGCTATGAAACTAAACCATGTCATCATGAAACATCATTACTGCACTCTGTAACGTTCACGCTTTGAATCCAGCTGACTACTTGTGTTGATGAATATTTCCCCAACACCAGCTTCCCATAATCAAACCACTAATCATTAAATTCTAAAAAATCATAAAAAGGGGATATTAATACAAATTGCCAATTCTCAACATCTATTACTGTACGAAATTCAATTCTGCAAAGCTAGGAACATACTCTGGTGTCATTGGAGTCATATCAAAGATCTGTTTCATAAGTGTAGGAGATAAACACAGTGTTAAACAATCTGGTGCCCAAACCTGCATTGTATGTTTGGTTGAATTAAGAATTGAAAATACACATATTTCGATAGCTACAGCTATTGCTTAAGGGTAATATATAATTCTCTCAGAGAATGTTCGCTTTCAATCACTTGTCATAAATGTTTGTGTGAATGTTTAAATGATTCATGAAATGTTTTATGAAAATTAAAATACTTCATCATCTTATACGCATTCAGGTAAAACATTGTGCCTGTAAAATATTCCACAATGACAGATTTCATTGGTACGCTTTTAATAACAGTCCGTCCAGACTGGATCACAATTAGTTAACTATAATGAAACAAACTGGATTATGTTCAACGATCTAGATATCGTATCATATTCAGCTTACGGAGATGGATGAGATGGGCATGTCATTCCCCACCCACCCCCTCTGACAACACTGGCCAAGAAAAATGTAAGCGTACACAGCGCTAATAAAATTTCATTCATGACAATAGCATGGTTACAAAAAAATCTTTCCATCAACAAAAATAAAATAATATATATATATATATATATATATATATATATATATATATATAGAGAGAGAGAGAGAGAGAGAGAGAGAGAGAGAGAGAGAGAGAGAGCGAGGAGAGAGAGAGAGAGAGAGAGAGAGAGAGAGAGAGAGAGAGAGAGAGAGAAGAGAGAGAGACACAGAGAGAGAGAGAGAGAGAGACAGAGAGAGAGAGAGAGACAGAGAGAGAGAGAGAAAACAATGCAGTAATATCTAATGAGTCCGAATATATACCACCATATTTTGTCAAGTTAAATGTATGCGGGATGTTAATGATGATTAATGACATTCAAGTAGTAATTTCGACTATGAAAAACTCTAGAAGCAAACACTGTTGTTGTTAAAGCTAGGCTCATATATCATAGCTCTTATGTCATTAACAACGCTACATCTCTTTGACAGTTCGATTACTTTTTTAATTAACCTCCTTCGAAATGATTCCCTTTGCTCCGCAAAGATCATCATATTCTACATGTTAGCGAATCGTAGATTCCAAGCGAGTGACCTTTGTCCATCATTAAGAATAGGAGTTTATGCTTACACTTGCTAATAGACCATTTCATATAGACTTCGGGGAACGTCGTAATTTGCTCGGAAAATTTTATCACGTGGCGGGTGGTCAGCTGACCGCAATAGCCACTCGAGAAGTGGTGGGCAAAATATGGAGGACGAATCAGAATCACCATTAATTTTCAAACTACGTCAACATCGTTTATCGAGTTGGAGAATGCCTATTCAACAGCGATGCTGCCGCAGATATTGACGAAATTTGATACTAGAATCCTGTCTGATTTTCTGGAAACCAGGGCGGATTTCAAGACCATACGAGGCAGTAGTTTTGAGTTGTTTACATCTTGACATGTACCTGTAAGTAAGAAAACGGTGTCGAAGTAAACAAATTTAATCCGGACAATCAAAGAGCGGGTTATTCAAATTATTTATATGCATCCGAAACGTTACTGTAATAAGTGAATATATAATTTTGTTTTTGAAAGTCAGTGAATAATTTACATGTAAATTTCAATCGTTTAATTAGCTCCACTTGCTGGATTTGGAAAAAGCTGAAAATGTCGGCGTCACCGGTATTTGATCTCTATAACGTTCACGGACAAGTATAAAACTATTTATCAAGTCGCAATACTAATACATGTAAAATCATCTTTTATGGCAGATAATGGAATTTAATGCCACATCCTTGATTGGAGAGACTTGTTCAACCAATGACCATACAAGTAGCGGGTTTTTCTTAACATTTTATCTCTGAAATATTTCTAAAAAAAACAATGGACGCCAATTTGGTATGTACATGTACCCACCAGCGTTTGATTGGCTGGAGTATAAAGTGACTCGGGAGGTTATTCGGATAATTACAGAGAAACTCGGTTAAATCCGGTATGAAATGGTCTATTTCCTTTTCCTTTAAACATCATACAACACGACCGCTCCGGTGGCCTAGTGGTTACAGTGTTTCCCTCGTTAGCGAGAGGTCGTGGGATCAAACCCCAGCCTTGTCATACCAAAGACTTACAAATATTGTTCTAACAGCTGCCACGCTTGGCGCTCAGCATAAAGAGGTTAGTGTTTGAACAGGCTGGCCTGGTGTCAGGATAATGTGACTACGTGGAACATCGTGCTATGTGTGTATGTGGTATGTATGTATAATGCATACTGAAGATGCGTGAAATTTAAAATAATGATACATAATGAGTTACAATCGTTCCATAAACGCGACACAATTATAGATCAATTTAAATTGTTTGAAAACATTTTGTCAAACTCAGTGCTTACCTTGAAACCACAAGCTACATATATAATGCGTGCGTGCGTGTTTGCGTGCGTATGTATGTATGTATGTATGTATGTATGTATGTATGTATGTATGTATGTATGTATGTATGTATGTATGTATGTATGTATGTATGTATGTATGTATGCATGTATGTATGCATGATGAATCCCAAAATAAAAGGAAAAAAAAAGTATCTTACAGGTGAAATGATCCACACATGGTCATCGGAAATACATTAAGAAAATCAAGATGTATGTACAATGAGCGGCAAAATGCATGAATTCAATAAATTACATTCCTCATTTAACAATTGATGCGCTGTAAGTATTCATTTACTGGATTCCCTTCACGGTAAGACGCCAGAAGCGCGTGAACATAGTTTATTAATTTTGGATCTACCGTTTACATAATCAATTACTTTAAAACCTTTGGTAATCATGGTAAATAGGCATTCGACCTCAATCTTCTATTGAGTTCATTGTAGTCATATCTTTCTTACCTATGTCAGCGTTTCACTGTGTACTGTAACCTAGGACTCATCACTACCTAAACACGTCATACATCATCACATCGACCTAAATGTTGCTATTTGCAATTCAGTAAAGCTATTCATCGTATACTGCATCTGAAATCTATCTTAAGTGTACAGCAAAGCTATTCATCGTATACTGCATCTGAATCTATCTTGAGTGTACAGCAAAGCTATTCATCGTATACTGCATCTGAAATCTATCTTAAGTGTACAGCAAAGCTATTCATCGTATACTGCATCTGAAATCTATCTAAAGTGTACAGCAAAGATGTTCATCGTATACTGCGTCTGAAATCTATCTTAAGTGTACAGCAAAGCTATTCATCGTATACTGCATCTGAAATCTATCTTAAGTGTATACTGTATCTGAAATCTATCATAAGTGTACAGCAAAGCTATTCATCGTATACTGCATCTGAAATCTATCTTAAATGTATACTGCATCTGAAATCTATCTTAAGTGTACAACAAAGCTATTCATCGTATACTGCATCTGAAATCTATCCAAAATGTACAGCAAAAATGTTCCTCGTATACTGCATCTGAAATCTATCTTAAGTGTACAGCAAAGCTATTCATCGTATACTGCATCTGAAATCAATCTTAAATGTATACTGCATCTGAAATCTATCTTAAGTGTACAGCAAAGCTATTCATCGTATACTGCATCTGAAATCTATCCAAAGTGTACAGCAAAGATGTTCTTCGTATACTGCATCTGAAATCTATCTTAAGTGTACAGCAAAGCTATTCATCGTATACTGCATCTGAAATCTATCTTAAGTGTATACTGTATCTGAAATCTATCATAAGTGTACAGCAAAGCTATTCATCGTATACAGCATCTGAAATCTATCTTAAATGTATACTCCATCTGAAATCTATCTTAAGTGTACAGCAAAGCTATTCATCGTATACTGCATCTGAAATCTATCCAAAGTGTACAGCAAAAGATGTTCTTCGTATACTGCATCTGAAATCTATCTTAAGTGTACAGCAAAGCTATTCATCGTATACTGCATCTGAAATCTATTTTAAGTGTATACTGTATCTGAAATCTATCATAAGTGTACAGCAAAAGATATTCATCGTATACTGCATCTGAAATCTATCTAAAGTGTACAGCAAAGATGTTCATCGTATACTGCGTCTGAAATCTATCTTAACTGTACAGCAAAGCTATTCATCGTATACCGCATCTGAAATCTATCTAAAGTGTACAGCAAAGATGTTCATCGTATACTGCATCTGAAATCTATCTTAAGTGTATACTGTATCTGAAATCTATCATAAGTGTACAGCAAAAGATATTCATCGTATACTGCATCTGAAATCTATCTAAAGTGTACAGCAAAGATGTTCATCGTATACTGCGTCTGAAATCTATCTTAAGTGTACAGCAAAGATGTTCATCGTATACTGCATCTGAAATCTATTTTAAGTGTATACTGTATCTGAAATCTATCATAAGTGTACAGCAAAAGATATTCATCGTATACTGCATCTGAAATCTATCTAAAGTGTACAGCAAAGATGTTCATCGTATACTGCGTCTGAAATCTATCTTAAGTGTACAGCAAAGCTATTCATCGTATACTGCATCTGAAATCTATCTTAAGTGTATACTGTGTCTGAAATCTATGATAAGTGTACAGCAATGCTATTCATCGTATACTACATCTGAAATCTATCTTAAATGTATACCGCATCTGAAATCTATGATAAGTGTACAGCAATGCTATTCATCGTATACTGCATCTGAAATCTATCTTAAATGTATACCGCATCTGAAATCTATCTTAAGTGAACAGCAAAGATGTTCTTCGTATACTGCGTCTGAAATCTATCATAAGTGTACAGCAAAGCTATTCATCGTATACTGCATCTGAAATCTATCTAAAGTGTACAGCAAAGATGTTCTTCGTATACTGCATCTGAAATCTATCTTAAGTGTACAGCAAAGCTATTCATCGTATACTGCATCTGAAATATATCTTAAGTTTATACTGTATCTGAAATTTCTCTAAAGTGTACAGCAAAGATGTTCATCGTATACTGCATCTGAAATCTATCTTAAGTGTACAGCAAAGCTATTCATCGTATACTGCATCTGAAATCTATCCAAAGTGTACAGCAAAGATGTTCTTCGTATACTGCATCTGAAATCTATCTTAAGTGTACAGCAAAGCTATTCATCGTATACTGCATCTGAAATCTATCTTAAGTGTATACTGTATCTGAAATCTATCATAAGTGTACAGCAAAGCTATTCATCGTATACTGCATCTGAAATCTATCTTAAATGTATACTGCATCTGAAATCTATCTTAAGTGTACAGCTAAGCTATTCATCGTATACTGCATCTGAAATCTATCCAAAGTGTACAGCAAAGATGTTCTTCGTATACTGCATCTGAAATCTATCTTAAGTGTACAGCAAAGCTATTCATCGTATACTGCATCTGAAATCTATTTTAAGTGTATACTGTATCTGGAATCTATCATAAGTGTACAGCAAAGCTATTTATCGTAAACTGCATCTGAAATCTATCTAAAGTGTACTGCAAAGATGTTCATCGTATACTGTGCCTGAAATCTATCTTAAGTGAACAGCAAAGCTATTCATCGTATACTGCATCTGAAATCTATCTTAAGTGTATACTGTATCTGAAATATATCATAAGTGTACAGCAAAGCTATTCATCGTATACTGCATCTGAAATCTATCTAAAGTGTACAGCAAAGATGTTCTTCGTATACTGCATCTGAAATCTATCTTAAGTGTACAGCAAAGCTATTCATCGTATACTGCATCTGAAATCTATCTTAAGTTTATACTGCATCTGAAATCTATCATAAGTGTACAGCAAAGCTATTCATCGTATACTGCATCTGAAATCTATTTTAAATGTATACTGCATCTGAAATCTATCTTAAGTGTACAGCAAAGCTATTCATCGTATACTGCATCTGAAATCTATCTAAAGTGTACAGCAAAGATGTTCATCGTATATTGCATCTGAAATCTATCTTAAGTGTACAGCAAAGCTATTCATCGTATACTGCATCTGAAATCTATCTAAAGTGTACAGCAAAGATGTTCTTCGTATACTGCATTTCAAATCTATCTTAAGTGTGCAGCAAAGCTATTCATCGTATACTGCATCTGAAATCTATTTTAAGTGTATACTGTATCTGAAATCTATCATAAGTGTACAGCAAAGCTATTCACCGTATACTGCATCTGAAATCTATCTTAAGTGTTCAGCAAAGATGTTCATCGTATACTGCATCTGAAATCTATCTTAAGTGTACAGCAAAGCTATTCATCGTAAACTGCATCTGAAATCTATCTAAAGTGTACAGCAAAGATGTTCATCGTATACTGTGTCTGAAATCTATCTTAAGTGTACAGCAAAGCTATTCATCGTATACTGCATCTGAAATCTATCTTAAGTGTATACTGTATCTGAAATATATCATTAGTGTACAGCAAAGCTATTCATCGTATACTGCATCTGAAATCTATCTAAAGTGTACAGCAAAGATGTTCTTCGTAAACTGCATCTGAAATCTGTATTAAGTGTACAGCAAAGCTATTCATCGTATACTGCATCTGAAATCTATCTAAAGTGTGCAGCAAAGATGTTCTTCGTATACTGCATCTGAAATCTATCTTAAGTGTACAGCAAAGCTATTCATCGTATACTGCATCTGAAATCTATCTAAAGTGTACAGCAAAGATGTTCATCGTATACTGCATCTGAAATCTATCTTAAGTGTACAGCAAAGCTATTCATCGTATACTGCATCTGAAATCTATCCAAAGTGTACAGCAAAGATGTTCTTCGTATATTGCATCTGAAATCTATCTTAAGTGTACAGCAAAGCTATTCATCGTATAGTGCATCTGAAATCTATCTTAAGTGTATACTGTATCTGAAATCTATCATAAGTGTACAGCAAAGCTATTCATCGTATACAGCATCTGAAATCTATCTTAAATGTATACTGCATCTGAAATATATCTTAAGTGTACAGCAAAGATATTCATCGTATACTGCATCTGAAATCTATCCAAAGTGTACAGCAAAGATGTTCTTCGTATAATGCATCTGAAATCTCTCTTAAGTGTACAGCAAAGCTATTCATCGTATACTGCATCTGAAATCTATTTTAAGTGTATACTGTATCTGAAAACTATCATAAGTTTACAGCAAAGCTATTCATCGTATACTGCATCTGAAATCTATCTTAAGTGTTCAGCAAAGATGTTCATCGTATACTGCATCTGAAATCTATCTTAAGTGTACAGCAAATCTATTCATCGTATACTGCATCTGAAATCTATCTAAAGTGTACAGCAAAGATGTTCTTCGTATACTGCATCTGAAATCTATCTTAAGTGTACAGCAAAGCTATTCATCGTATACTGCATCTGAAATCTATCCAAAGTGTACAGCAAAGATGTTCTTCGTATACTGCATCTGAAATCTATCTTAAGTGTACAGCAAAGCTATTCATCGTATGCTGCATCTGAAATCTATCTTAAGTTTATACTGTATCTGAAATCTATCATAAGTGTACAGCAAAGCTATTCATCGTATACTGCATCTGAAATCTATCTTAAATGTATACTGCATCTGAAATCTATCTTAAGTGTACAGCAAAGCTATTCATCGTATACTGCATCTGAAATCTATCTAAAGTGTACAGCAAAGATGTTCATCGTATACTGCATCTGAAATCTATCTTAAGTGTACAGCAAAGCTATTCATCGTATACTGCATCTGAAATCTGTCTTAAGTGTATACTGTATCTGAAATCTATCATAAGTGTACAGCAAAGCTGTTCATCATATACTGCATCTGATATCTATCTTAAGTGTACAGCAAAGCTATTCATCGTATACTGCATCTGATTCTATCTTGAGTGTACAGCAAAGCTATTCATCGTATACTGCATCTGAAATCTATCTTAAGTGTACAGCAAAGCTATTCATCGTATACTGCATCTGAAATCTATCTAAAGTGTACAGCAAAGATGTTCATCGTATACTGTGTCTGAAATCTATCTTAAGTGTACAGCAAAGCTATTCATCGTATACTGCATCTGAAATCTATCTTAAGTGTATACTGTATCTGAAATCTATCATAAGTGTACAGCAAAGCTATTCATCGTATACTGCATCTGAAATCTATCTTAAATGTATACTGCATCTGAAATCTATCTTAAGTGTACAACAAAGCTATTCATCGTATACTGCATCTGAAATCTATCCAAAGTGTACAGCAAGAATGTTCCTCGTATACTGCATCTGAAATCTATCTTAAGTGTACAGCAAAGCTATTCATCGTATACTGCATCTGAAATCTATCTTAAATGTATACTGCATCTGAAATCTATCTTAAGTGTACAGCAAAGCTATTCATCGTATACTGCATCTGAAATCTATCCAAAGTGTACAGCAAAGATTTTCTTCGTATACTGCATCTGAAATCTATCTTAAGTGTACAGCAAAGCTATTCATCGTATACTGCATCTGAAATCTATCTTAAGTGTATACTGTATCTGAAATCCATCATAAGTGTACAGCAAAGCTATTCATCGTATACTGCATCTGAAATCTATCTTAAATGTATACTCCATCTGAAATCTATCTTAAGTGTACAGCAAAGCTATTCATCGTATACTGCATCTGAAATCTATCCAAAGTGTACAGCAAAAGATGTTCTTCGTATACTGCATCTGAAATCTATATTAAGTGTACAGCAAAGCTATTCATCGTATACTGCATCTGAAATCTATTTTAAGTGTATACTGTATCTGAAATCTATCATAAGTGTACAGCAAAAGATATTCATCGTATACTGCATCTGAAATCTATCTAAAGTGTACAGCAAAGATGTTCATCGTATACTGCGTCTGAAATATATCTTAAGTGTACAGCAAAGCTATTCATCGTAAACTGCATCTGAAATCTATCTAAAGTGTACAGCAAAGATGTTCATCGTATACTGTGTCTGAAATCTATCTTAAGTGTACAGCAAAGCTATTCATCGTATACTGCATCTGAAATCTATCTTAAGTGTATACTGTATCTGAAATATATCATAAGTGTACAGCAAAGCTATTCATCGAATACTGCATTTGAAATCTATCTAAAGTGTACAGCAAAGATGTTCTTCGTATACTGCATCTGAAATCTACATTAAGTGTACAGCAAAGCTATTCATCGTATACTGCATCTGAAATCTATCTAAAGTGTACAGCAAAGATGTTCTTCGTATACTGCATCTGAAATCTATCTTAAGTGTACAGCAAAGCTATTCATCGTATACTGCATCTGAAATCTATCTAAAGTGTACAGCAAAGATGTTCATCGTATACTGCATCTGAAATCTATCTTAAGTGTACAGCAAAGCTATTCATCGTATACTGCATCTGAAATCTATCCAAAGTGTACAGCAAAGATGTTCTTCGTATATTGCATCTGAAATCTATCTTAAGTGTACAGCAAAGCTATTCATCGTATAGTGCATCTGAAATCTATCTTAAGTGTATACTGTATCTGAAATCTATCATAAGTGTACAGCAAAGCTATTCATCGTATACTGCATCTGAAATCTATCTTAAATGTATACTGCATCTGAAATATATCTTAAGTGTACAGCAAAGCTATTCATCGTATACTGCATCTGAAATCTATCCAAAGTGTACAGCAAAGATGTTCTTCGTATAATGCATCTGAAATCTCTCTTAAGTGTACAGCAAAGCTATTCATCGTATACTGCATCTGAAATCTATTTTAAGTGTATACTGTATCTGAAAACTATCATAAGTTTACAGCAAAGCTATTCATCGTATACTGCATCTGAAATCTATCTTAAGTGTTCAGCAAAGATGTTCATCGTATACTGCATCTGAAATCTATCTTAAGTGTACAGCAAAGCTATTCATCGTATACTGCATCTGAAATCTATCTAAAGTGTACAGCAAAGATGTTCTTCGTATACTGCATCTGAAATCTATCTTAAGTGTACAGCAAAGCTATTCATCGTATACTGCATCTGAAATCTATCCAAAGTGTACAGCAAAGATGTTCTTCGTATACTGCATCTGAAATCTATCTTAAGTGTACAGCAAAGCTATTCATCGTATGCTGCATCTGAAATCTATCTTAAGTTTATACTGTATCTGAAATCTATCATAAGTGTACAGCAAAGCTATTCATCGTATACTGCATCTGAAATCTTTCTTAAATGTATACTGCATCTGAAATCTATCTTAAGTGTACAGCAAAGCTATTCATCGTATACTGCATCTGAAATCTATCTAAAGTGTACAGCAAAGATGTTCATCGTATACTGCATCTGAAATCTATCTTAAGTGTACAGCAAAGCTATTCATCGTATACTGCATCTGAAATCTGTCTTAAGTGTATACTGTATCTGAAATCTATCATAAGTGTACAGCAAAGCTATTCATCGTATACTGCATCTGATATCTATCTTAAGTGTACAGCAAAGCTATTCATCGTATACTGCATCTGAATCTATCTTGAGTGTACAGCAAAGCTATTCATCGTATACTGCATCTGAAATCTATCTTAAGTGTACAGCAAAGCTATTCATCGTATACTGCATCTGAAATCTATATAAAGTGTACAGCAAAGATGTTCATCGTATACTGCATCTGAAATCTATCTAAAGTGTACAGCAAAGATGTTCATCGTATACTGCATCTGAAATCTATCTTAAGTGTATACTGTATCTGAAATCTATCATAAGTGTACAGCAAAGCTATTCATCGTATACTGCATCTGAAATCTATCTTAAATGTATACTGCATCTGAAATCTATCTTAAGTGTACAACAAAGCTATTCATCGTATACTGCATCTGAAATCTATCCAAAGTGTACAGCAAAAATGTTCCTCGTATACTGCATCTGAAATCTATCTTAAGTGTACAGCAAAGCTATTCATCGTATACTGCATCTGAAATCTATCTTAAATGTATACTGCATCTGAAATCTATCTTAAGTGTACAGCAAAGCTATTCATCGTATACTGCATCTGAAATCTATCCAAAGTGTACAGCAAAGATGTTCTTCGTATACTGCATCTGAAATCTATCTTAAGTGTACAGCAAAGCTATTCATCGTATACTGCATCTGAAATCTATATTAAGTGTATACTGTATCTGAAATCTATCATAAGTGTACAGCAAAGCTATTCATCGTATACTGCATCTGAAATCTATCTTAAATGTATACTCCATCTGAAATCTATCTTAAGTGTACAGCAAAGCTATTCATCGTATACTGCATCTGAAATCTATCCAAAGTGTACAGGAAAAGATGTTCTTCGTATACTGCATCTGAAATCTATCTTAAGTGTACAGCAAAGCTATTCATCGTATACTGCATCTGAAATCTATTTTAAGTGTATACTGTATCTGAAATCTATCATAAGTGTACAGCAAAAGATATTCATCGTATACTGCATCTGAAATCTATCTAAAGTGTACAGCAAAGATGTTCATCGTATTCTGCGTCTGAAATATATCTTAAGTGTACAGCAAAGCTATTCATCGTAAACTGCATCTGAAATCTATCTAAAGTGTACAGCAAAGATGTTCATCGTATACTGTGTCTGAAATCTATCTTAAGTGTACAGCAAAGCTATTCATCGTATACTGCATCTGAAATCTATCTTAAGTGTATACTGTATCTGAAATATATCATAAGTGTACAGCAAAGCTATTCATCGTATACTGCATCTGAAATCTATCTAAAGTGTACAGCAAAGATGTTCTTCGTATACTGCATCTGAAATCTACATTAAGTGTACAGCAAAGCTATTCATCGTATACTGCATCTGAAATCTATCTAAAGTGTACAGCAAAGATGTTCTTCGTATACTGCATCTGAAATATATCTTAAGTGTACAGCAAAGCTATTCATCGTATACTGCATCTGAAATCTATTTTAAATGTATACTGCATCTGAAATCTATCTTAAGGGTACAGCAAAGCTATTCATCGTATACTGCATCTGAAATCTATCTAAAGTGTACAGCAAAGATGTTCATCGTATACTGCATCTGAAATCTATCTTAAGTGTACAGCAAAGCTATTCATCGTATACTGCATCTGAAATCTATCTTAAGTGTATACTGTATCTGAAATCTATCATAAGTGTACAGCAAAGCTATCCATCGTATACTGCATCTGAAATCTATCTAAAGTGTACAGCAAAGATGTTCATCGTATACTGCATCTGAAATCTATCTTAAGTGTACAGCAAAGCTATTCATCGTATACTGCATCTGAAATCTATCCAAAGTGTACAGCAAAGATTTTCTTCGTATACTGCATCTGAAATCTATCTTAAGTGTCCAGCGAAGCTATTCATCGTATACTGCATCTGAAATCAATCTTAAGTGTATACTGTATCTGAAATCTATCATAAGTGTACAGCAAAGTTATTCATCGTATACTGCATCTGAAATCTATCTTAAATGTATACTGCATCTGAAATCTATCTTAAGTGTACAGCAAAGCTATTCATCGTATACTGCATCTGAAATCTATCCAAAGTGTACAGCAAAGATGTTCTTCGTATACTGCATCTCAAATCTCTCTTAAGTGTACAGCAAAGCTATTCATCGTATACTGCATCTGAAATCTATTTTAAGTGTATACTGTATCTGAAATCTATCATAAGTGTACAGCAAAGCTATTCACCGTATACTGCATCTGAAATCTATCTTAAGTGTTCAGCAAAGATGTTCATCGTATACTGCATCTGAAATCTATCTTAAGTGTACAGCAAAGCTATTCATCGTAAACTGCATCTGAAATCTATCTAAAGTGTACAGCAAAGATGTTCATCGTATACTGTGTCTGAAATCTATCTTAAGTGTACAGCAAAGCTATTCATCGTATACTGCATCTGAAATCTATCTTAAGTGTATACTGTATCTGAAATATATCATAAGTGTACAGCAAAGCTATTCATCGTATACTGCATCTGAAATCTATCTAAAGTGTACAGCAAAGATTTTCTTCGTATACTGCATCTGAAATCTGTATTAAGTGTACAGCAAAGCTATTCATCGTATACTGCATCTGAAATCTATCTAAAGTGTACAGCAAAGATGTTCTTCGTATACTGCATCTGAAATCTATCTTAAGTGTACAGCAAAGCTATTCATCGTATACTGCATCTGAAATCTATCTAAAGTGTACAGCAAAGATGTTCTTCGTATACTGCATCTGAAATCTATCTTAAGTGTACAGCAAAGCTATTCATCGTATACTGCATCTGAAATCTATCCAAAGTGTACAGCAAAGATGTTCTTCGTATATTGCATCTGAAATCTATCTTAAGTGTACAGCAAAGCTATTCATCGTATAGTGCATCTGAAATCTATCTTAAGTGTATATTGTATCTGAAATCTATCATAAGTGTACAGCAAAGCTATTCATCGTATACTGCATCTGAAATCTATCTTAAATGTATACTGCATCTGAAATCTATCTTAAGTGTACAGCAAAGCTATTCATCGTATACTGCATCTGAAATCTATCCAAAGTGTACAGCAAAGATTTTCTTCGTATACTGCATCTGAAATCTATCTTAAGTGTTCAGCAAAGATGTTCATCGTATACTGCATCTGAAATCTATCTTAAGTGTACAGCAAAGCTATTCATCGTATACTGCATCTGAAATCTATCTAAAGTGTACAGCAAAGATGTTCTTCGTATACTGCATCTGAAATCTATCTTAAGTGTACAGCAAAGCTATTCATCGTATACTGCATCTGAAATCTATCCAAAGTGTACAGCAAAGATGTTCTTCGTATACTGCATCTGAAATCTATCTTAAGTGTTCAGCAAAGCTATTCATCGTATGCTGCATCTGAAATCTATCTTAAGTTTATACTGTATCTGAAATCTATCATAAGTGTACAGCAAAGCTATTCATCGTATACTGCATCTGAAATCTGTCTTAAATGTATACTGCATCTGAAATCTATCTTAAGTGTACAGCAAAGCTATTCATCGTATACTGCATCTGAAATCTATCTAAAGTGTACAGCAAAGATGTTCATCGTATACTGCATCTGAAATCTATCTTAAGTGTACAGCAAAGCTATTCATCGTATACTGCATCTGAAATCTGACTTAAGTGTATACTGTATCTGAAATCTATCATAAGTGTACAGCAAAGCTATTCATCGTATACTGCATCTGAAATCTATCTAAAGTGTACAGCAAAGATGTTCATCGTATACTGCATCTGAAATCTATCTTAAGTGTACAGCAAAGCTATTCATCGTATACTGCATCTGAAATCTTTCCAAAGTGTACAGCAAAGATGTTCTTCGTATACTGCGTCTGAAATATATCTTAAGTGTACAGCAAAGCTATTCATCGTAAACTGCATCTGAAATCTATCTAAAGTGTACAGCAAAGATGTTCATCGTATACTGTGTCTGAAATCTATCTTAAGTGTACAGCAAAGCTATTCATCGTATACTGCATCTGAAATCTATCTTAAGTGTACACTGTATCTGAAATATATCATAAGTGTACAGCAAAGCTATTCATCGTATACTGCATCTGAAATCTATCTAAAGTGTACAGCAAAGATGTTCTTCGTATACTGCATCTGAAATCTACATTAAGTGTACAGCAAAGCTATTCATCGTATACTGCATCTGAAATCTATCTAAAGTGTACAGCAAAGATGTTCTTCGTATACTGCATCTGAAATCTATCTTAAGTGTACAGCAAAGCTATTCATCGTATACTGCATCTGAAATCTATCTTAAGTTTATACTGCATCTGAAATCTATCATAAGTGTACAGCAAAGCTATTCATCGTATACTGCATCTGAAATCTATTTTAAATGTATACTGCATCTGAAATCTATCTTAAGTGTACAGCAAAGCTATTCATCGTATACTGCATCTGAAATCTATCTAAAGTGTACAGCAAAGATGTTCATCGTATACTGCATCTGAAATCTATCTTAAGTGTACAGCAAAGCTATTCATCGTATACTGCATCTGAAATCTATCTTAAATGTATACTGTATCTGAAATCAATCATAAGTGTACAGCAAAGCTATCCATCGTATACTGCATCTGAAATCTATCTTAAGTGTACAGCAAAGCTATTCATCGTATACTGCATCTGAAATCTATCGAAAGTGTACAGCAAAGATTTTCTTCGTATACTGCATCTGAAATCTATCTTAAGTGTCCAGCGAAGCCATTCATCGTATACTGCATCTGAAATCAATCTTAAGTGTATACTGTATCTGAAATCTATCATAAGTGTACAGCAAAGTTATTCATCGTATACTGCATCTGAAATCTATCTTAAATGTATACTGCATCTGAAATCTATCTTAAGTGTACAGCAAAGCTATTCATCGTATACTGCATCTGAAATCTATCCAAAGTGTACAGCAAAGATGTTCTTCGTATACTGCATCTCAAATCTCTCTTAAGTGTACAGCAAAGCTATTCATCGTATACTGCATCTGAAATCTATTTTAAGTGTATACTGTATCTGAAATCTATCAAAAGTGTACAGCAAAGCTATTCACCGTATACTGCATCTGAAATCTATCTTAAGTGTTCAGCAAAGATGTTCATCGTATACTGCATCTGAAATCTATCTTAAGTGTACAGCAAAGCTATTCATCGTAAACTGCATCTGAAATCT
Organism: Unio pictorum; assembly: GCA_030141615.1. Taxonomy (NCBI): domain Eukaryota; kingdom Metazoa; phylum Mollusca; class Bivalvia; order Unionida; family Unionidae; genus Unio; species Unio pictorum. The sequence continues at coordinate 2,719,611 of JARLTB010000289.1, forward strand.
ATCTAAAGTGTACAGCAAAGATGTTCATCGTATACTGTGTCTGAAATCTATCTTAAGTGTACAGCAAAGCTATTCATCGTATACTGCATCTGAAATCTATCTTAAGTGTATACTGTATCTGAAATATATCATAAGTGTACAGCAAAGCTATTCATCGTATACTGCATCTGAAATCTATCTAAAGTGTACAGCAAAGATGTTCTTCGTATACTGCATCTGAAATCTGTATTAAGTGTACAGCAAAGCTATTCATCGTATACTGCATCTGAAATCTATCTAAAGTGTACAGCAAAGATGTTCTTCGTATACTGCATCTGAAATCTATCTTAAGTGTACAGCAAAGCTATTCATCGTATACTGCATCTGAAATCTATCTAAAGTGTACAGCAAAGATGTTCTTCGTATACTGCATCTGAAATCTATATTAAGTGTACAGCAAAGCTATTCATCGTATACTGCAGCTGAAATCTATCCAAAGTGTACAGCAAAGATGTTCTTCGTATATTGCATCTGAAATCTATCTTAAGTGTACAGCAAAGCTATTCATCGTATAGTGCATCTGAAATCTATCTTAAGTGTATACTGTATCTGAAATCTATCATAAGTGTACAGCAAAGCTATTCATCGTATACTGCATCTGAAATCTATCTTAAATGTATACTGCATCTGAAATCTATCTTAAGTGTACAGCAAAGCTATTCATCGTATACTGCATCTGAAATCTATCCAAAGTGTACAGCAAAGATGTTCTTCGTATACTGCATCTGAAATCTATCTTAAGTGTACAGCAAAGCCATTCATCGTATACTGCATCTGAAATCTATTTTAAGTGTATACTGTATCTGAAAACTATCATAAGTGTACAGCAAAGCTATTCATCGTATACTGCATCTGAAATCTATCTTAAGTGTTCAGCAAAGATGTTCATCGTATACTGCATCTGAAATCTATCTTAAGTGTACAGCAAAGCTATTCATCGTATACTGCATCTGAAATCTATCTAAAGTGTACAGCAAAGATGTTCTTCGTATACTGCATCTGAAATCTATCTTAAGTGTACAGCAAAGCTATTCATCGTATACTGCATCTGAAATCTATCCAAAGTGTACAGCAAAGATGTTCTTCGTATACTGCATCTGAAATCTATCTTAAGTGTTCAGCAAAGCTATTCATCGTATGCTGCATCTGAAATCTATCTTAAGTTTATACTGTATCTGAAATCTATCATAAGTGTACAGCAAAGCTATTCATCGTATACTGCATCTGAAATCTATCTTAAATGTATACTGCATCTGAAATCTATCTTAAGTGTACAGCAAAGCTATTCATCGTATACTGCATCTGAAATCTATCTAAAGTGTACAGCGAAGATGTTCATCGTATACTGCATCTGAAATCTATCTTAAGTGTACAGCAAAGCTATTCATCGTATACTGCATCTGAAATCTGTCTTAAGTGTATACTGTATCTGAAATCTATCATAAGTGTACAGCAAAGCTATTCATCGTATACTGCATCTGAAATCTATCTAAAGTGTACAGCAAAGATGTTCATCGTATACTGCATCTGAAATCTATCTTAAGTGTACAGCAAAGCTATTCATCGTATACTGCATCTGAAATCTTTCCAAAGTGTACAGCAAAGATGTTCTTCGTATACTGCATCTGAAATCTATCTTAATTGTACAGGAAAGCTATTCATCGTATACTGCATCTGAAATCTATCTTAAGTGTATACTGTATCTGAAATCTATCATAAGTGTACAGCAAAGCTATTCATCGTATACTGCATCTGAAATCTATCTTAAATGTATACTGCATCTGAAATCTATCTTAAGTGTACAGCAAAGCTATTCATCGTATACTGCATCTAAAATCTATCCAAAGTGTACAGCAACGATGTTCTTCGTATACTGCATCTGAAATCTATCTTAAGTGTACAGCAAAGATGTTCATCGTATACTGCGTCTGAAATCTATCTTAAGTGTACAGCAAAGCTATTCATCGTATACTGCATCTGAAATCTATCTAAAGTGTACAGCAAAGGTGTTCTTCGTATACTGCATCTGAAATCTATCTTAAGTGTACAGCAAAGCTATTCATCGTATACTGCATTTGAAATCTATCTAAAGTGTACAGCAAGGATGTTCTTCGTATACTGCATCTGAAATCTATCTTAAGTGTACAGCAAAGCTATTCATCGTATACTGCATCTGAAATCTATCTTAAGTTTATACTGTATCTGAAATCTATCATAAGTGTACAGCAAAGCTATTCATCGTATACTGCATCTGAAATCTATCTTAAATGTATACTGCATCTGAAATCTATCTTAAGTGTACAGCAAAGCTATTCATGGTATACTGCATCTGAAATCTATCTAAAGTGTACAGCAAAGATGTTCATCGTATACTGCATCTGAAATCTATCTTAAGTGTACAGCAAAGCTATTCATCGTATACTGCATCTGAAATCTATCTTAAGTGTATACTGTATCTGAAATCTATCATAAGTGTACAGCAAAGCTATTCATCGTATACTGCATCTGAAATCTATCTAAAGTGTACAGCAAAGATGTTCATCGTATACTTCATCTGAAATCTATCTTAAGTGTACAGCAAAGCTATTCATCGTATACTGCATCTGAAATCTATCCAAAGTGTACAGCAAAGATGTTCTTCGTATACTGCATCTGAAATCTATCTTAAGTGTACAGCAAAGCTATTCATCGTATACTGCATCTGAAATCTATCTTAAGTGTATACTGTATCTGAAATCTATCATAAGTGTACAGCAAAGCTATTCATCCTATACTGCATCTGAAATCTATCTTAAATGTATACTGCATCTGAAATCTATCTTAAGTGTACAGCAAAGCTATTCATCGTATACTGCATCTGAAATCTATTTTAAGTGTATACTGTATCTGAAATCTATCATAAGTGTACAGCAAATCTATTCATCGTATACTGCATCTGAAATCTATCTAAAGTGTACATCAAAGATTTTCATCGTATACTGCGTCTGAAATCTATCTTAAGTGTACAGCAAAGCTATTCATCGTATACTGCATCTGAAATCTATCTAAAGTGTACAGCAAAGATGTTCATCGTATTCTGTGTCTGAAATCTGTCTTAAGCGTACAGCAAAGCTATTCATCGTATACTGCATCTGAAATCTATCTTAAGTGTATACTGTATCTGAAATCTATCATAAGTGTACAGCAAAGCTATTCATCGTATACTGCATCTGAAATCTATCTTAAATTTATACTGCATCTGAAATCTATATTAAGTGTACAGCAAAGCTATTCATCGTATACCGCATCTGAAATCTATTTTAAGTGTATACTGTATCTGAAATCTATCATAAGTGTACAGCAAAGCTATTCATCGTATACTGCATCTGAAATCTATCTTAACTGTACAGCAAAGCTATTCATCGTATACTGCATCTGAAATCTATCTTAAATGTATACTGCAACTGAAATCTATCTTAAGTGTACAGCAAAGCTATTCATCGTATACTGCATCTGAAATCTATCAAAAGTGTACAGCAAAGATTTTCATCGTATACTGCATCTGAAATCTATCTTAAGTGTACAGCAAAGCTATTCATCGTATACTGCATCTGAAATCTATCTTAAGTGTATACTGTATCTAAAATCTATCCAACGTGTACAGCAAAGATGTTCTTCGTATACTGCATCTGAAATCTATCTTAAGTGTACAGCAAAGCTATTCATCGTATACTGCATCTGAAATCTATTTTAAGTGTATACTGTATCTGAAATCTATCATAAGTGTACAGCAAAGCTATTCATCGTATACTGCATCTGAAATCTATCTTAAGTGTATACTGTATCTGAAATCTATCATAAGTGTACAGCAAAGCTATTCATCGTATCCTGCATCTGAAATCTATCTAAAGTGTACAGCAAAGATGTTCATCGTATACTTCATCTGAAATCTATCTTAAGTGTACAGCAAAGCTATTCATCTTATACTGCATCTGAAATCTATCCAAAGTGTACAGCAAAGATGTTCTTCGTATACTGCATCTGAAATCTATCTTAAGTGTACAGCAAAGCTATTCATCGTATACTGCATCTGAAATCTATCTTAAGTGTATACTGTATCTGAAATCTATCATAAGTGTACAGCAAAGCTATTCATCCTATACTGCATCAGAAATCTATCTTAAATGTATACTGCATCTGAAATCTATCTTAAGTGTACAGCAAATCTATTCATCGTATACTGCATCTGAAATCTATTTTAAGTGTATACTGTATCTGAAATCTATCATAAGTGTACAGCAAATCTATTCATCGTATACTGCATCTGAAATCTATCTAAAGTGTACAGCAAAGATTTTCATCGTATACTGCGTCTGAAATCTATCTTAAGTGTACAGCAAAGCTGTTCATCGTATACTGCATCTGAAATCTATCTAAAGTGTACAGCAAAGATGTTCATCGTATACTGTGTCTGAAATCTATCTTAAGCGTACAGCAAAGCTATTCATCGTATACTGCATCTGAAATCTATCTTAAGTGTATACTGTATCTGAAATCTATCATAAGTGTACAGCAAAGCTATTCATCGTATACTGCATCTGAAATCTATCTTAAATTTATACTGCATCTGAAATCTATCTTAAGTGTACAGCAAAGCTATTCATCGTATACTGCATCTGAAATCTATTTTAAGTGTATACTGTATCTGAAATCTATCATAAGTGTACAGCAAAGCTATTCATCGTATACTGCATCTGAAATCTATCTTAACTGTACAGCAAAGCTATTCATCGTATACTGCATCTAAAATCTATCTTAAATGTATACTGCATCTGAAATCTATCTTAAGTGTACTTCAAAGCTATTCATCGTATACTGCATCTGAAATCTATCTAAAGTGTACAGCAAAGATTTTCATCGTATACTGCATCTGAAATCTATCTTAAGTGTACAGCAAAGCTATTCATCGTATGCTGCATCTGAAATCTATCTTAAGTGTATACTGTATCTAAAATCTATCCAAAGTGTACAGCAAAGATGTTCTTCGTATACTGCATCTGAAATCTATCTTAAGTGTACAGCAAAGCTATTCATCGTATACTGCATCTGAAATCTATTTTAAGTGTATACTGTATCTGAAATCTATCATAAGTGTACAGCAAAGCTATTCATCGTATACTGCATCTGAAATCTATCTAAAGTGTACAGCAAAGATGTTCATCGTATACTGCGTCTGAAATATATCTTAAGTGTACAGCAAAGCTATTCATCGTAAACTGCATCTGAAATCTATCTAAAGTGTACAGCAAAGATGTTCATCGTATACTGTGTATGAAATCTATCTTAAGTGTACAGCAAAGCTATTCATCGTATACTGCATCTGAAATCTATCTTAAGTCTATACTGTATCTGAAATATATCATAAGTGTATAGCAAAGCTATTCATCGTATACTGCATCTGAAATCTATCTAAAGTGTACAGCAAAGATGTTCTTCGTATACTGCATCTGAAATCTATATTAAGTGTACAGCAAAGCTATTCATCGTATACTGCATCTGAAATCTATCTAAAGTGTACAGCAAAGATGTTCTTCGTATACTGCATCTGAAATCTATATTAAGTGTACAGCAAAGATGTTCATCGTATACTGCATCTGAAATCTATCTAAAGTGAACAGCAAAGATGTTCTTCGTATACTGCATCTGAAATCTATCTTAAGTGTACACCAAAGCTATTCATCGTATACTGCATCTGAAATCTATCTTAAGTTTATACTTCATCTGAAATCTATCATAAGTGTACAGCAAAGCTATTCATCGTATACTGCATCTGAAATCTATTTTAAATGTATACTGCATCTGAAATCTATCTTAAGTGTACAGCAAAGCTATTCATCGTATACTGCATCTGAAATCTATCTAAAGTGTACAGCAAAGATGTTCATCGTATACTGCATCTGAAATCTATCTTGAGTGTACAGCAAAGCTATTCATCGTATACTGCATCTGAAATCTATCTTAAGTGTATACTGTATCTGAAATCTATCATAAGTGTACAGCAAAGCTATTCATCGTATACTGCATCTGAAATCTATCTAAAGTGTACAGCAAAGATGTTCATCGTATACTGCATCTGAAATCTATCTTAAGTGTACAGCAAAGCTATTCATCGTATACTGCATCTGAAATCTATCCAAAGTGTACAGCAAAGATTTTCTTCGTATACTGCATCTGAAATCTATCTTAAGTGTACAGCGAAGCTATTCATCGTATACTGCATCTGAAATCTATCTTAAGTGTATACTGTATCTGAAATCTATCATAAGTGTACAGCAAAGCTATTCATCGTATACTGCATCTGAAATCTATCTTAAATGTATACTGCATCTGAAATCTATCTTAAGTGTACAGCAAAGCTATTCATCGTATACTGCATCTGAAATCTATCCAAAGTGTACAGCAAAGATGTTCTTCGTATACTGCATCTGAAATCTATCTTAAGTGTACAGCAAAGCTATTCATCGTATACTGCATCTGAAATCTATTTTAAGTGTATACTGTATCTGAAATCTATCATAAGTGTACAGCAAAGCTATTCACCGTATACTGCATCTGAAATCTATCTTAAGTGTTCAGCAAAGATGTTCATCGTATACTGCATCTGAAATCTATCTTAAGTGTACAGCAAAGCTATTCATTGTAAACTGCATCTGAAATCTATCTAAAGTGTACAGCAAAGATGTTCATCGTATACTGTGTCTGAAATCTATCTTAAGTGTACAGCAAAGCTATTCATCGTATACTGCATCTGAAATCTATCTAAAGTGTACAGCAAAGATGTTCATCGTATACTGCGTCTGAAATATATCTTAAGTGTACAGCAAAGCTATTCATCGTAAACTGCATCTGAAATCTATCTAAAGTGTACAGCAAAGATGTTCATCGTATACTGTGTATGAAATCTATCTTAAGTGTACAGCAAAGCTATTCATCGTATACTGCATCTGAAATCTATCTTAAGTCTATACTGTATCTGAAATATATCATAAGTGTACAGCAAAGCTATTCATCGTATACTGCATCTGAAATCTATCTAAAGTGTACAGCAAAGATGTTCTTCGTATTCTGCATCTGAAATCTATATTAAGTGTACAGCAAAGCTATTCATCGTATACTGCATCTGAAATCTATCTAAAGTGTACAGCAAAGATGTTCTTCGTATACTGCATCTGAAATCTATATTAAGTGTACAGCAAAGATGTTCATCGTATACTGCATCTGAAATCTATCTAAAGTGAACAGCAAAGATGTTCTACGTATACTGCATCTGAAATCTATCTTAAGTGTACACCAAAGCTATTCATCGTATACTGCATCTGAAATCTATCTTAAGTTTATACTTCATCTGAAATCTATCATAAGTGTACAGCAAAGCTATTCATCGTATACTGCATCTGAAATCTATTTTAAATGTATACTGCATCTGAAATCTATCTTAAGTGTACAGCAAAGCTATTCATCGTATACTGCATCTGAAATCTATCTAAAGTGTACAGCAAAGATGTTCATCGTATACTGCATCTGAAATCTATCTTAAGTGTACAGCAAAGCTATTCATCGTATACTGCATCTGAAATCTATCTTAAGTGTATACTGTATCTGAAATCTATCATAAGTGTACAGCAAAGCTATTCATCGTATACTGCATCTGAAATCTATCTAAAGTGTACAGCAAAGATGTTCATCGTATACTACATCTGAAATCTATCTTAAGTGTACAGCAAAGCTATTCATCGTATACTGCATCTGAAATCTATCCAAAGTGTACAGCAAAGATTTTCTTCGTATACTGCATCTGAAATCTATCTTAAGTGTACAGCGAAGCTATTCATCGTATACTGCATCTGAAATCTATCCAAAGTGTACAGCAAAGATGTTCTTCGTATACTGCATCTGAAATCTATCTGAAGCGTACAGCAAAGCTATCCATCGTATACTGCATCTGAAATCTATCTAAAGTGTACAGCAAAGATGTTCATCGTATACTGCATCTGAAATCTATCTTAAGTGTACAGCAAAGCTATTCATCGTATACTGCATCTGAAATCTATCCAAAGTGTACAGCAAAGATGTTCTTCGTATACTGCATCTGAAATCTATCTTAAGTGTACAGCAAAGCTATTCATCGTATACTGCATCTGAAATCTATCTTAAGTGTACAGCAAAGCTATTCATCGTATACTGCATCTGAAATCTATCCAAAGTGTACAGCAAAGATGTTCTTCGTATACTGCATCTGAAATCTATCTTAAGTGTACAGCAAAGCTATTCATCGTATACTGCATCTGAAATCTATTTTAAGTGTATACTGTATCTGAAATCTATCATAACTGTACAGCAAAGCTATTCACCGTATACTGCATCTGAAATCTATCTTAAGTGTTCAGCAAAGATGTTCATCGTATACTGCATCTGAAATCTATCTTGAGTGTACAGCAAAGCTATTCATTGTAAACTGCATCTTAAATCTATCTAAAGTGTACAGCAAAGATGTTCATCGTATACTGTGTCTGAAATCTATCTTAAGTGTACAGCAAAGCTATTCATCGTATACTGCATCTGAAATCTATCTTAAGTGTATACTGTATCTGAAATATATCATAAGTGTACAGCAAAGCTATTCATCGTATACTGCATCTGAAATCTATCTAAAGTGTACAGCAAAGATGTTCTTCGTATACTGCATCTGAAATCTATATTAAGTGTACAGCAAAGCTATTCATCGTATACTGCATCTGAAATCTATCTAAAGTGTACAGCAAAGATGTTCTTCGTATACTGCATCTGAAATCTATCTGAAGCGTACAGCAAAGCTATTCATCGTATACTGCATCTGAAATCTATCTAAAGTGTACAGCAAAGATGTTCATCGTATACTGCATCTGAAATCTATCTTAAGTGTACAGCAAAGCTATTCATCGTATACTGCATCTGAAATCTATCCAAAGTGTACAGCAAAGATGTTCTTCGTATACTGCATCTGAAATCTATCTTAAGTGTACAGCAAAGCTATTCATCGTATACTGCATCTGAAATCTATCTTAAGTGTATACTGTATCTGAAATCTATCATAAGTGTACAGCAAAGCTATTCATCGTATACTGCATCTGAAATCTATCTTAAATGTATACTGCATCTGAAATCTATCTTAAGTGTACAGCAAAGCTATTCATCGTATACTGCATCTGAAATCTATCCAAAGTGTACAGCAAAGATGTTCTTCGTATACTGCATCTGAAATCTATCTTAAGTGTACAGCAAAGCTATTCATCGTATACTGCATCTGAAATCTATTTTAAGTGTATACTGTATCTGAAATCTATCATAAGTGTACAGCAAAGCTATTCATCGTATACTGCATCTGAAATCTATCTTAAGTGTTCAGCAAAGATGTTCATCGTATACTGCGTCTGAAATCTATCTTAAGTGTACAGCAAAGCTATTCATCGTATACTGCATCTGAAATCTATCTAAAGTGTACAGCAAAGATGTTCTTCGTATACTGCATCTGAAATCTATCTTAAGTGTACAGCAAAGCTATTCATCGTATACTGCATCTGAAATCTATCTAAAGTGTACAGCAAAGATGTTCTTCGTATACTGCATCTGAAATCTATCTTAAGTGTTCAGCAAAGCTATTCATCGTATGCTGCATCTGAAATATATCTTAAGTTTATACTGTATCTGAAATCTATCATAAGTGTACAGCAAAGCTATTGATCGTATACTGCATCTGAAATCTATCTTAAATGTATACTGCATCTGAAATCTATCTTAAGTGTACAGCAAAGCTATTCATCGTATACTGCATCTTAAATCTATCTAAAGTGTACAGCAAAGACGTTCATCGTATACTGCATCTGAAATCTATCTTAAGTGTACAGCAAAGCTATTCATCGTATACTGCATCTGAAATCTATCTTATGTGTATACTGTATCTGAAAACTATCATAAGTGTACAGCAAAGCTATTCATCGTATACTGCATCTGAAATCTATCTAAAGTGTACAGCAAAGATGTTCATCGTATACTGCATCTGAAATCTATCTTAAGTGTACAGCAAAGCTATTCATCGTATACTGCATCTGAAATCTATCCAAAGTGTACAGCAAAGATGTTCTTCGTATACTGCATCTGAAATCTATCTTAAGTGTACAGCAAAGCTATTCATCGTATACTGCATCTGAAATCTATCTTAAGTGTATACTGTATCTGAAATCTATCATAAGTGTACAGCAAAGCTATTCATCGTATACTGCATCTGAAATCTATCTTAAATGTATACTGCATCTGAAATCTATCTTAAGTGTACAGCAAAGCTATTCATCGTATACTGCATCTAAAATCTATCCAAAGTGTACAGCAACGATGTTCTTCGTATACTGCATCTGAAATCTATCTTAAGTGTACAGCAAAGCTATTCATCGTATACTGCATCTGAAATCTATCTTATAGTGTATACTGTATCTGAAATCTATCATAGGTGTACAGCAAAGCTATTCATCGTATACTGCATCTGAAATCTATCTAAAGTGTACAGCAAAGATGTTCATCGTATACTGCATCTGAAATCTATCTTAAGTGTACAGCAAAGCTATTCATCGTATACTGCATCTGAAATCTATCCAAAGTGTACAGCAAAGATGTTCTTCGTATACTGCATCTGAAATCTATCTTAAGTGTACAGCAAAGCTATTCATCGTATACTGCATCTGAAATCTATCTTAAGTGTATACTGTATCTGAAATCTATCATAAGTGTACAGCAAAGCTATTCATCGTATACTGCATCTGAAATCTATCTTAAATGTATACTGCATCTGAAATCTATCTTAAGTGTACAGCAAAGCTATTCATCGTATACTGCATCTAAAATCTATCCAAAGTGTACAGCAACGATGTTCTTCGTATACTGCATCTGAAATCTATCTTAAGTGTACAGCAAAGATGTTCATCATATACTGCGTCTGAAATCTATCTTAAGTGTACAGCAAAGCTATTCATCGTATACTGCATCTGAAATCTATCTAAAGTGTACAGCAAAGGTGTTCTTCGTATACTGCATCTGAAATCTATCTTAAGTGTACAGCAAAGCTATTCATCGTGTACTGCATTTGAAATCTATCTAAAGTGTACAGCAAGGATATTCTTCGTATACTGCATCTGAAATCTATCTTAAGTGTACAGCAAATCTATTCATCGTATACTGCATCTGAAATCTATCTTAAGTTTATACTGTATCTGAAATCTATCATAAGTGTACAGCAAAGCTATTCATCGTATACTGCATCTGAAATCTATCTTAAATGTATACTGCATCTGAAATCTATCTTAAGTTTACAGCAAAGCTATTCATGGTATACTGCATCTGAAATCTATCTAAAGTGTACAGCAAAGATGTTCATCGTATACTGCATCTGAAATCTATCTTAAGTGTACAGCAAAGCTATTCATCGTATACTGCATCTGAAATCTATCTTAAGTGTATACTGTATCTGAAATCTATCATAAGTGTACAGCAAAGCTATTCATCGTATACTGCATCTGAAATCTATCTAAAGTGTACAGCAAAGATGTTCATCGTATACTGCATCTGAAATCTATCTTAAGTGTACAGCAAAGCTATTCATCGTATACTGCATCTGAAATCTATCCAAAGTGTACAGCAAAGATGTTCTTCGTATACTGCATCTCAAATCTATCTTAAGTGTACGGCAAAGCTATTCATCGGATACTGCATCTGAAATCTATCTTAAGTGTATACTGTATCTGAAATCTATCATAAGTGTACAGCAAAGCTATTCATCCTATACTGCATCTGAAATCTATCTTAAATGTATACTGCATCTGAAATCTATCTTAAGTGTACAGCAAAGCTATTCATCGTATACTGCATCTGAAATCTATCCAAAGTGTGCAGCAAAGATGTTCTTCATATACTGCATCTGAAATCTATCTTAAGTGTACAGCAAAGCTATTCATCGTATACTGCATCTGAAATCTATTTTAAGTGTATACTGTATCTGAAATCTATCATAAGTGTACAGGAAATCTATTCATCGGATACTGCATCTGAAATCTATCTAAAGTGTACAGCAAAGATGTTCATCGTATACTGCGTCTGAAATCTATCTTAAGTGTACAGCAAAGCTATTCATCGTATACTGCATCTGAAATCTATCTAAAGTGTACAGCAAAGATGTTCATCGTATACTGTGTCTGAAATCTATCTTAAGCGTACAGCAAAGCTATTCATCGTATACTGCATCTGAAATCTATCTTAAGTGTATACTGTATCTGAAATCTATCATAAGTGTACAGCAAAGCTATTCATCGTATACTGCATCTGAAATCTATCTTAAATGTATACTGCATCTGAAATCTATCTTAAGTGTACAGCAAAGCTATTCATCGTATACTGCATCTGAAATCTATTTTAAGTGTATACTGTATCTGAAATCTATCATAAGTGTACAGCAAAGCTATTCATCGTATACTGCATCTGAAATCTATCTTAAATGTACAGCAAAGCTATTCATCGTATACTGCATCTGAAATCTATCTTAAATGTATACTGCATCTGAAATCTATCTTAAGTGTACAGCAAAGCTATTCATCGTATACTGCATCTGAAATCTATCTAAAGTGTACAGCAAAGATTTTCATCGTATACTGCATCTGAAATCTATCTTAAGTGTCCAGCAAAGCTATTCATCGTATACTGCATCTGAAATCTATCTTAAGTGTATACTGTATCTGAAATCTATCATAAGTGTACAGCAAAGCTATTCATCGTATACTGCATCTGAAATCTATCTAAAGTGTACAGCAAAGATGTTCATCGTATACTGCATCTGAAATCTATCTTAAGTGTACAGCAAAGCTATTCATCGTATACTGCATCTGAAATCTATCGTAAGTGTACAAAACATGATTCGTAGTGCAATCTGTACTTTATTATCACGGTCACTATAAAGGTAAAACTTGTAGTTTGCAGTTTTAAAGAATCTTGTAAATACAGAAATGCTAAGTTCATGGAGAGTTTAACTCAAGCTATGTTCTAGTGCATTAGAAGAGATTAGTTACAACATTCATTCATTCATTTATTAATTCATGTACCATATCCTTTCATAACGCTGGAGACGATGGTTTTCTTTTCTACCGAAGCCCTAAAGTTCACTTGGCTTTATCTTTATGTTCCCGTGCGCCTGTTTTTTCCTGTAACGATGATGTTTCTAAGGTTTTCTTTCCTCCCAATTAGCCCAAAGAAATGCAGCTGCCTTTTCCTGATACTGTGAAAAGTGTTATTTTTGTTTTAGCTCTCAGACCTGCATTTTCATTAGCTGTGTAATAGGTACAAAAAATCTCGAGAATTCGTCTCAGGGATCACATTTATGCCGCTTCAATACGTAGTTCCGCAGTTTGTGAGATAGTCCAGTACTCAAATCCGTGTGTTAAAATGGAAAGTAGACATCACTGCAAAACTTTCATTCGTACTTTCCTGGAGAGTTTCCAGTTGGTTAATATGTTCCTCATTTTTGAAAGCATCTACTAATTCTTCGAATAGTTTTATCGTCGCATCTTCTGAGGCACATGCCTTCTGCATGCTCATTGCCTATACGAATTGCAAAAATGTAACTAATTGATCCGGTCTGTTGGTATATTTCCGTTGTCATAATTGTCGTTAATTGTTGCAGCATATTTTTCTAAATTGAACTCTTCCGGACAGCTAACCATTTCTACAGCAATAGTACCTGATCATTTGAAATAGCTCGGTGCTGTGTTCTATTAATCAATATAATGCATCCGTTTTATGACGTGGTCGTATTTTAACTCACTCTGTCCACTAAAATGTTCCGTTTCTTCTTGTGCATTATAATAAAGACCGAATCGTTAGTTCTTTCATTTTTTGCAATCTTAATTTGACCAATTTTCTTTCCTTGTGATCACTTTTGTATAATCCGTTTGTAACAGATATAAATTTGTAGATGCCATTGCAACACATAGGTGAGTGAACGTTGCAGACGTCTTTGTGACACATAGCCATTTCCAGATGATGTATATGATTTGTCGCGGATTTAAATCCATGACAAGTGTGAACATTATTGATTCCTAATGAGGATCGGTATGATAGTTTCATACAATATTTCAATGACATATAAGTCTAGAGGTAATTGTTTCGACTTTTTGTCATACAGTTATTTTACACGTCTTACGTTTATGCCGATTTTCTTTGGTATGATTCCGAAGAATTTGAATTCATTTGTTTTGAATGTTATAGTACCCATGTATTCCAAGATTTCTTACAGTATGTTTTAATAGGCCATATCAGATTATTGTTTTAATTTACTTTCATATGTCATTCGAATCATGTATGCTACAAATTGATTGTTATTAGGTCTGTAGGATGTTTATGACCACGAATTAGCAAATAATGCAGTTAGGACAAGAAGTGTGTGTGTGTGTGTGTGTGTGTGTGTGTGTGTGTGTGTGTGTGTGATAAGGATTTTAACGTAACAGATTTTCAGTCATATCACTACGATGTCTGCAGTGAGGTAGCTTATAGTGTTGTCTAACACTGGCGCATCATGCCGCAGACATGCACCATGATGTCCTACCGAGTCACAATATCCTGACACCAGGCCGATCAGTCCTAACACTAACATCTTAATGCTAAGAGCCAAGTGAGGCAGCTGTTAATACCATTTTTTGAAGACTTTGGTATGACTCGGCCGGGGATAGAACCCACGACCTCCCGCTTCCGCGGCGGACGCTCTAACCGCTGGGCCACCAGATCGGTCGAGGACAAGAAGTGAATTGTGTTTAATTGATTTGTTTAGATAAGATGTGTCTTCTCTTTACATCTGAATTGGTTGAACTAGCATTGGATCAGTAACAGTAAGCATACGGCTTTTGTGTGCATGTATTCGACATGTAGTCAAGATGGTGATTTCAAGAAGTTCAAACTGCTAGGTGTTAATTATAGGAGGCGAGATCGAACTATGCTTTCGACCAAGTAATAATGGTGACTGACTGTATTAAGGGGATACATTACATTATAATAGAATTTAATGTAGCGGCATATAAACAAATTAGTGAACGATATGTTAAGGTTATTTTCTGGAACCATGTTAGCAGTTTGCGTTTGTTTGTAATACGATTTATGAAAACTGTAAAATTCACTAGAGAGAGAGAGAGGGACAGAGAGAGAGAAATGCAGTCATTCGGGATTCTAGACGGAATCAAATTTTAGTGAACGTATAGTATTTATCATGATATTAACTGCCACTTCCACCTCAGAATGTCAGAACGACAAAACGTCTAAAGGTTCGATAGAAAGATTCCACGGTGAATATAAATGACCCTTGACTGATTAAAGAATCCACGAAGAGCGAATACCAGAGGGAACTCAATGATGCTGTACACTATACTCCAACCGATGATCTACATGGAATCTATAGTGACCAGCATCTGATTTGGTTATACAGAAATGATGGCAATTAGGTTTCAAACGGTTATGACGACATTTGATATATCTGTGTACATAGAACTGTTAATAGCATTTTTAAATACTATTTGGTAATTGTTTTCTAGTACAAGTGTGTCCTTCAAGTATCTTGTTCAATTTTATTTTGATGATCTAATTGATTAAATTGTTATTAAATTATATTCTGCAAGCTCGTGTTTGCAAAGATCTCAATTTATTCCATTAATTTCAAACTGTAATTATTCACTCGATCGGGGCTATCACACTAACATAGATCATTTCTCTAGACATCGATAACAACCACCACCACCACAACTGCCAAACACTTTTGTCTAGCTGTCGGTATTTTCACTAGTCAGTTTGCTTTACCTTTCACTTTCTTTCATAAGATTAAAGAACTCGTCAGTCTTTCTTTTGTTCTTAGGCTTCTTTTTAAATTGGTGTGATCACTGCTTTTGTGGTTTCTACCAAAGCTTCCTCGAACGTTTCCCCCCTAAAGCATTTTCCTTGTCTTCTATCTATTGGAACCTCGTTGGCACTTCAACAGCGTACTTCCATTCGATCTCGATCTTCAGTTATACATAGGTTAGCATCTTCCAATATGCTCGGTTGTTTAAGCTTCCTTAGACTGACCCTAATTTGTACGTTCACCATTGCTGCTCTATACCAAGTGATTTGCTGAAAGGTATAATCTTTTCACAGTACCATATATGTTGACCATATGGCTTCAAATTATCACAGCAGAAACTATCGAGTGGAATTAATTCTAATTAATAAGTGTATCTAACTGCCATTCTTGTAGTTATTAATGTGGATTGCAAAATGGCCAATGTTGTTATGAATTAAGACCCAAAACATGTAGTTGTGAAGTTGAGATTATTCATCCGTATTCATCCAGTGACCATTATGGTCTGAGTACATGAATACTATGGTCTGAGTACATGAATACTATGGTCTGAGTATATGAATACTATGGTCTGAGTACATGAATACTATGGTCTGAGTACATGAGTACTGTGGTCTGAGTAGAAGAACACAATGGTTTGAGTAGATAAACACTAAAGGTTGGGTTGGGAATCCGGGCTTCTTGTTCATATCCGGGCATTCTCAGTGCATAGTTACGACTGCCGAGGTGAATGCAACCGCCATTGTTTTATTAACTTCAGTAACGTATGGGAGACATTAATACAACATTTTAAGATATGCCTAAGATTTGCAGTGTTGGTGGGTGCAAAATCCATCATATGCAAAAGGAAAAGTATGATAAACGTAGTGCGGATAAATGTTCATCGGATGAAATATACACAATTGTTAGTGCTTATTAATCAAGATTGTATAGGAAAATTAAAGAATAATAATAACAGAAAAATATAAATTAGTGAGAACTTTAAAAAAAATTAAAATCACATGTAATACGGACTGAAAATTTAAGATTTTTATATAGTTTATTTAAAGAAAAATAGGTTTGAATAAAGGTGTACAAATACTTCAACAAAATAGTTTGTTTTAAAAAAAACTTACCAGGTTTGTCTGTAAAATAGTTGCAAACATCAGGCCATGTAACTTCTTTCTATTTGGGGGATGGGTACCAGACAGATCCTTCCACTTAGCCAAAAAAAGTGTTTTACTCCGTGATTTTATATTCATAGATGTGTATGTCTCTATGTTTATAAAAAGAATTTCGCGAAAAAAAAAATTTTGAGATAATTATTTTGTGGAGTATTGTGCTAAAGGTGGTTCCTCTAATCCGGGTTTGAATCCAAGTCAGGGTCCTCTGCCCGTCTTTTTACGTCTGACCTTTGCCAAGGGTCTCCTATGTCCTAAGTGTGTTATCTATGTATGTGCATTACTGTTTGCATGCTATAAATTTTTGTGTAAGGACGGTAAGTTTGATCAAAAGATATCCCCAGTTGTCTTTTCCTTAATATAAGGAATGTTTACATGGTCCATCTTAAGTTTACTTTTTTGACAATTTTGAATTTGGATTATAAGGTGTGTTGTATATATAAGATAGTTAAGCAGCCATTTTTTAGTGTTTTAAGTGCGTGATCATGTGTGTCGTTTCTGATGGGCTAGTCCGCATTTTCTTGATTCAATAATGCTTCTCATACAACGAGCTTTTGCCCTTACCTTGGTTTATCTATTCTTGTCAAAAATAGATATTCCATAATTTTTAAAAAGATAAATAGATATTTCTATTAGTAGTAGGCATATTAAATAAGTTAGTATTCTAACCCCGTGTGTTTGTGTTGTCTGTCCAAGTCCTGCATGTTTCAGGGAAAGGTCTGTTCACTTCGCGTAGTGCCTTGTGACATAACCCCAGGATGTCTGTGCCCCAGACTTTGCTAACATGTTCCCTCTTTAAAGCAAACAACAATGGGTGGCTTAGGTACCAGAGAATCAATTTTCTTTTCAGTTAGCATTCATGGGGTGATCAAGATGAGTTAGGAATTTCCGCCCGCGCTTGGAGGAACAGCACCCCTAATGGACGGTAACCCGGAACCTCGTCTCTCATTTCTCTCCCGCACGTTTTCTTACATAAAATTTAGACTTTGAGGTTTATTTTTAAAAAAAAATAAAACAATTTTACAATGAAACAATTTTAGTTTATTTATCCCATGGAGTTGGAATGTCTGTCAAGGGTTCTAGCCCGTACTTGGCGGAAGATCGCCCCTAATAGGCTGTAACTGAAGCCTCCTCTCCCATCTGCTCCACCCCACCCCCCAGCCCCATGTGATGTCATGTAAAAAAACTAATTTATTTCTTTTATCTTTCCGCATGAAATCATGATCTTTATTATGTACTCAATGACCTACAAAAGCATATTTCTGTCAAAGTCTCCATCTAGGAAGAGTATGTTGCTCCTCCGTTACCTTTCTCTTTTGCAGATCTCCATAATTATTTGAACTCTTTGATCCCTTATGTTATCACACCTGGTGATCACGTGGTCTTTGGTGAAGTATGCTCTTTTGTATGAAGGGCATTTCGGTATGACTTTTATCATATGCCTCCTTAGAGATACGTCACCAGTGAGCCACGCATTATGGAGACATTACAAAATAAGGCGCTGTAATTATATTGATTTCATTTGGGGTCAATGCTCCCACACATTTAGCGAGCTGAACCCTGTTTTGTCGATTTCATCTCGCACTGTGCTTCACTTACGTTAATATGGTGTCATTATCAATTTGTTGCATAGAGTATAGTTCTTTATAGTAATTTACAACATAGTCCATACTATCTTTCATTCTCGTTAATTCGTTATTGTTTGCCTTTTAAATTCTAGCCCCCCACCCCCACCACATCCCCCGATTTCCTCTCTTTTGTTTAAACATTTAGCGTTTTTGTTATAATTGTGTGAATGTTTCTACTTTAATGCTCTTCCCTTTCCTTTTCTTCTATATGTTTTCCATTTTTTCCATTTTTTATTTTCTTTCCTTGTTTTATCTTAGCTAAGATATAGCCTTCATGCTAATTATATCGTTTGGAGTTAACTCCCTTGATATATCTATAATTAAATCATCTATATAAAAGTTATTAAAATATTTATTCAAGTTTTCTATACAATCTCTTCTTTTGTTTCTTTTGACAGAAATGTAGAGATTTATTTAGTGAGTTTTTCAATCAATATATGTCTAATTCTCTCTCTAAAAGTTATCCCATCATCATTTCTATCTCACGTTCAATATATATATATATATATATATATATATATATATATATATATGTCTTATAATTGCTACAGCTCCCCTTACGTCGGCTTGTGAATAATCGTTAGCAATAGCTTTTTGGTTTTAGTTCCCTTCCTACTTTGCATTGCATTTCTTTAGACAGTTTGTTAGGAGTTTCTTGTAAAATTATTATGTCGTATTCAGTTAGTTTTACTAACTTCTGAACTTTATCATTATTTATTCCATTTGTATGTATGGAAGCTATACGGAAAATCAAACCATCCAATTTTGTTTTCATTCGACCAGGTTGCAGCTTATCTTCCTGTCCAATAGCATTTAAGTGTTTGTTGTAATTTCTTTTTTTACTTTATTTCTGTGTTCATAATTATATATTAAGAATATATTAAGTTTGGAACCTTGGCCCTCTGACGGATTTGAGTTATCTTGTTCTTGTTCCAATTTACTGTCCTTTTCATTAATTTCGGTTTCCAGGTCCGTTGTTGTGTCAGTCCGTTGTATTTCTATATTTTATTTTCAGTGCAAAGAGTCTCTGTTATCTTTGCCGATTTCTCAGTAAGGGAGGTTTGATTCTTTCTCGACACTGAGTCCTCCTCCCCAATGGAGGGACTAGAGGTAGATACTATATTTTGGTTTCCTTATTGTTTGGTCGTCAATTTGGTGGTTGGTGTGGAGGTCAGGACTCTTGATAACTGTAAGACATTGCATAAATGGCCAACTGATATAATGATCCTTGCTTTTTATATTCATAATTTTTTAAATGGAAAGTGTACAATATACAAACTATATAACAAACACGACTTTCAAACAATATTGACAATGACTGGCGTATGTTGTTGTGTTCACATGTACGTGACACGTACACACCGCTGCTACCCATATCAACCTAAAATACATTACTTCTGTAACAACACATGTATTCGAAGACACACATTCGTGGTTTTCTATCATGCTTGTACAAAAGGACTATGCAGCACTTCTAAACAGAAAACAGAAATAATCAACAAAATATAATTAAAAATTAAACTAAAACGGTTTCAATATCGAACATAAGTAATGTTACCGTACTTTTCATAAGCAATTGTTTTTCCCTCCGAAATATGGCTGAAAGTAGGTTGCTAATTTTGTGATGTCATGCCGACCCATCCTATTGTTTTAGTAGATGAAGGATATGGTTTGAGTAGATGAACACTATGGTTTGAACATATGACCATGACGGCTTGAATATATGAACACTGAGGCTTGAATAGAAGGGTTATATGGTTTCAATAGATAAGCACTATAGTGTGAATACTGGTAGATGCTTTATCTCCTCAGAAAATGCACGCACCCGTGTCGCAGAATTGTAACCGAGTGGGTAGTGGATTAAATGAATAATTCAAACAATGTGTGAAAGATGAAAATGTATTAACTTAATTAGTAAAGAAAAATGTATGATGTAAAATTACAAATATTCTCAAACACGCTCAATATACAATTGATTCAATCACTCTATATTAACATACACACATTGAACATAAACCAATAATATTATATTCAGCTTCAAGAAACCTCAGTTCCAAATAATAGTACACACTAAGATAATCATATAGTTTCACGTATAGACAAGGCTTTGGATTCAAACAATCTCAAGCTTTCAAATACGTTTCAATGTTCTGCACTGTCAGAAAGATTCACAAATCACCTAGAATTCAACTAAGATTCACAATAATTTTATGTAAATACAAATATACCAATTTAGACAACAATTGGAATAAACATATGCTTCTTGACCCTTGTACAGTCGCACGATTCATCCACCTATCGATAAACCGCACAGTTACACCACGTTCCTCCGGTTAACCCACTCTTTTGTATCGGCCGCTCACCCCTTTATGGATCTACTACATGTACAGTCAGTCATACATATACACGTACAGACAGCATACAGCACCCTTGTATTACCTACGTCTACAGTCGTGGTTCCTCCACAACTACAGACATAAATACATACATATGGACAACCTCGTAACCACGTATCGTCGTAACCACCTCGTAAACTACAACAAAACAAAACTGGTAATAATAATGATTTCGGGAAAATACTAATACATTAAACTCTTAAAAACAACTTGAAAATCACAGTTCACAACGTTTCAAATATGCGTTGTAATAAATGGATCATTTTACAAAATGACAATGCAAACTCAATTAACTTCGCATATCAAATAAAATATAAATTCAACACTCACCCCTATGGCTTTTAGAAATACCACGTGAAAATACGTGCTCTCTTCACTAGATCCAAAAGATCACAGTCCCGGTTATACCTTAATCTTGCTTAAATTTAAAAGAGAGTGAGTAATATTCACGTTAAAATACCCGTGCATACCGTTATAATGATGTCCGTAGCCGCAAGTAGTTTACGGCAGCGAGACATATGTTGGTTCCGTCGCTTGTCTGAAAAAAACATATATTCATCCCTGACAGGGCTGTACGCATGCACAAAACAAATAATCAAATATTTATCAGGCAAAACAAAAGTTTTTTTTTTCTTTCTAATTCTGTGACAACCCGCCCATACACGAGTCTCCTGCTGCCTTTCGGATTGGCCTTGGTTAGCCAAAGGCTAAGGGAGTAAACACTGAATAAAAATCTGTAGTGGAGACCCTAAGGCAGTTGCACGATGTACTACATCCACTTCTTGCAACTCCTTGATCTGGAGAGGGATGGGCTTCGCCAGATGACTTTTGCCCAAGAAACAATGATAATGCTGAACAAATCTGAAGTTAACATATCGGATTCGTCATCGCCCGGATCAACAAGGACCGCGTCTGCCGTTGTCCACTAGGATGGAGATGACAAGTGTGCTACTAGTAATTTGCATAAAACTTAGCGAGAGAAAGCATCGCCATCGCCACCTAAAACATTATAACTCTGGTGCAAATTGGAAGAATCCAAGTGTTGGCACATGAGATTGAACACTACACATTGCACATTATTAGACTCTGTGAAGTCAGATGGAAAGCTCTAGGAGAACTCCATACTGAAGATGAAAATATATTCTACTATAGTGGAGAGTTGGACAAGTCCATTAATGAAGTATACTTCCTTGTTAACGGGGCCTTCAAAGGGTCTGTGCTTGAATGTCGCCCCAAATCTGGCAAAATCATCTCCATTCGTCTGAAAGTATCTCAGTTTAACATCACAATTATCCAAGTCTATACTTCAACTACTGATTATAATGATGAAGAAATAGATGAATTTTACAACAAATTCCAAGGTATTATAAACATGGTAAGTACATTAGACATCGTCATCATCCAAGAAGATTGTAATGCCAAAGTTGGCAAAGATGCTCTAAAAGACTGGGAAGATCATTGTGGACCTTCTGGTAGTGAGCATACGGCTGCTCGCGTTCGCAAGCTACAACAACTTGGTACTAGCCAACACCCTGGGCCAACATAAAGTTTCACGATGCCGGACATGGCATGCACCAAATGGATCAAAACCAGATCGACTACATACTTGTTCAAAACCATTACTGTTCTGTCATCAATAGAGCAGAAGCAAAAACTTTCCCAGGTGCTGATGTTGGGACTGATCACGACCTCGTGCTTATGAAGTTCGGAGTGAGACTGAAGAAAACTGACAAGCCGAGGCGGATCAGGATCAAATTCAACCTTGAAAAACTGAAGTACCCTAACATATGCAAGTCATTACAAGACACAATTGAAGGAAACGTTGCTCTGCTCCTTGTGATGGATGGTAATGTTCAAGGGATGCAGACACTTTCAACACAGTCATAACAACAGCTGCCATGGACATCATTGGCCGCAATCGCCAAAAGACAACACCGTGTGTTACAGAAGAGATTCTAAATCTGTCTGATGCCCGATGAGACCTCAAAAACAACAGACACAAAACAGGGGCAATGGAGTTCTGAGAAAGAAAAATAAACATATCAGAAAAAATCTCGAAGAAGGCAAATAAATATTGGACTGGACAAAAGTACACAGAAATAGAGAGTAGTATGATAACGAATAACGGCAAAAAGAGATTCCAAATTGTGAAAGACCTCACCAGACAGAATCAAACAAGAGCCAGTACCATTCAAAACAAAAAAATGGAAAATGCCTCACAAAAACATGTGACATTGCATAAAGATGGACCGAATACTATAAAGAACTATACAACAATCCGTCCACGTATTAAGAATGGGGGATCATTGATAGAGCTACTAACAAAACTCTGTAACAAAATCTGTCAGACAGGTGAACGGCCAACACAGTGGACCCAGTCACTGATTATATCACTTCCCGAAAAAGCAATCTCAAACTGTGCCAACATTAGAGAACTATCAGTTTGATCGGACATGCTAGTAAGGTGCTGAAGATCATCTGGCACAGACTGAAATAACAAGCAGAATGAAAAATCGCTGAAGAGCATGCAGGGTTCCGGAATGGAAGATGAACAACAAAAAAAATATTCAGTCTCAAGGTTTTGTGTGAACAGTACTCGCAACATCAACAAAGCAGCTATCATGTGTTCATATATTTCAACAAGAAGTTTGACAAATAGTGGACCACGATGAGGAAATACAACATGTGTCAAACGTTGACCAATCCCATCAAGCTACTATATGTCGAGGCTACCAGGGCAGTAATTGCTCAATTTTCTGTGGGGGGACTGGTTCAAGACAACAGTTAGAATTCGTCAAGGCTGTCTCATGTCACCCGCGCTTTTCAGCATCTACTTAGAGCGCATACTGGGTGACGCCCTGGATAACCACTGTACGACAGTCAGCATTTAAGGGGGTAACATCATCAACATGCGCTTTGAAGACGACACTGATGATCTGGCAGTCAGTGAAGACGAGCTTGCCACCAAAGTGAGGAAACTGGATGAGACATCTTCCATATTTGTCTTGGTGACATATTGCAGAAAGTTTGTCACGAGCAGCACAAACAACGGCAGCTAAGTCAAACCTAAGACCCATCTGGAGAGACAATAATATATGTCTGAAACCTAAAATCAGACTATTGAGAGTACTCGTCATCTCAATATTTTGTATGTATACGTGAGGCCTGGACCCTGACAGCAGAATTACAACGAAGAATCCAACACTTGAAATGAGAACCTACAGAACCATCCTTGCCATCTCTTACATGGACCACATCGCAAATTAAGAGGTGCGTAACACCATCATGAAAAAAGTGAGCCAATATGAAGACTTCCTCACCATTGTCAAAATGAGAAAACTGAAATGGTATGGATGTGTCACTAGAGTCAAGAGTCTGTATACAACAGTACTGCAGGGCAGCGTCCAGAGTGGCAGAAAGAGAGGTAGACAAAGCAAAAGATGACTGACAGTATCAAAGAATGGATAAGGAATGGTTTTTGCACAGGCTTTGGCACATGGTCATTCCAAGTGGAGGGAATTAGTTTGATGTTCAGCACATTGCCTCAACGACCACATTAGGTCAAGATGATGATGATGATGATGATGATGATGATGATGATGATGATGATAGTGTGAATATGCTGACATGTACATTTATAGGAATTGTGTCATGCTAATGTTAAAGTGGCTTCCACTTTGTTATTTTCTGACTGACGTTTTAAAAGCTAACAAAAATTATTGTTCTTGGTTAATTAATAGTTCATTAAATACTTTTAGTTATTGTAATTATAATATTAATAACAGTTAAAATGAATTACAATATATACATTTTGATGTGGTCATTCAAAGTCATGTGACCAAAACCTATAGTGTAATGACAATAATAGACATATAAACATTAATGTTGATGCCAATCAGATTGATAATTCATCACTATCTTATTATTCCAACATATTCCTATCGTTACAAAAAGAAGACGATTATGAGTCTAAACAGTTCGAGACGGAATTTCTGTATGGGACATTTCCTGAGGGATTCACATGGGGAGCAGCTACGGCAGCCTACCAGATCGAAGGAGGATGGAATGAAGATGGTATGTATGTACAAACACAACAATAAGAAGGACATTACGTTAAAAGTATAGAAGATTTAAAGATGGCATCATACGAACTGAAAAGGTGATTCAAAAGCTCAATGTACATACAACTAACTTTGAAATATTAGTACATGTATTATACAAGGATTGGCTCTTGACCGAGTCAGTATCTTGTTTTACTGACCTGTGACTATATGATATTGGACGACGCATAAATAACTTAATCAGCGCTATGGTCCAAATAAGCCGGTGCGGACAGGTACGCCGCACCGTTAACACGTTATTTGCTTGTATGGACGTACTGAAAACACTAGGGGTCGTGCCGTACCGATAAAAGTTAAAATCTACTTGCACGACAACTAAGAGGGGATATTTGCTTGAAACTAGTTAAGAAGGGATACTTTCATATAGTGGGTGACAAACAGTAATGTCACGAGTTGCGAAGCCGTAAGTGAAAATAAAATTAGTTTTTCACCCGAGATAAACTATGTCCGTTTTTCAGTTTTAGAAAGGACATTTTCTTTTCATTCCTTTTCAACGTATTGGCTAGCAAAGTAAATAGCATATTGAGCTAGCAGATGTTATTGCATATCGTGCCATTATTCGCACAAAAAATATCAACAGTTGCATAATTATCCTTCCCAATTCAATGTAAAATTGCACATTATCAAAACAAAAAAACATGTGTTTTGCTGGATTCAGATCGTTCCAACGGTTACCATACATAACGTTCGACTACGTAAACGTCTAACTATATCTTTAGATTTCATTGTTATAATGTTATAAGTGTCTATTGACGTCCAGTTAAAAAATTATATTGCTTTCATGCTAGTGAAATATCAGGATTATTTCTCTTAGAGATTCCAGTAATTTACATTCTAGTATAAAATAAGTCTATATTTGTTTTATTGTTTTCATAGCTTGATTTAAAAGTATCTCATCTCAACGTGATCAAGAAACGTTGCATGCCGGAGCTGATATAACCGCTGACAACATATCAGTGTGTTGCTGTTGAGCGCATGTGACTTTTCAAACCAATTGGAAGTGGTTAGAGCGTCCTGCTTGGATGCGGATGGTCACACGTTCGAACCCATGCCGAGTCATATCAACGACTTATAAAATTGGTACTTGCTGCTGCATCGCCCGGCGCGCAGCATTAGGAGGTTCTTGTTAGGACTGGTAGGTCCGGTGTCAGGATGATGTAACTGGGTGGGGCATGATGCCACGTGTATGACGTATAATGCCCCAGTGTCAGATGTCACAATAAACTGCCACATTGCAGACATCGCAGTGATCTGGCTTAAATTGTTAAAGTTACGTTAAAAATCAAAATCACATACCCACATCAGAATCATGTTTATGAACGTATGTATTGAATAGCAAAATTTAGAAAAATTTGTTTACGATAAATACATTGGAAAGGTTATCTAATGATACTTGTTTATTATAGAAATAGATGGAATTAGGAAAAAATGTTTCAGCTCAGTAATGTCCTAGTAAATAAACATCCAAAATGTTTCTTTCGAAAACTTTGCATCTGAATTTGTGGTTATCGATCCACATTTATTCAGTTAAAGGGCCTAACTGCTCATTTAACTGTAAACAGGGTTATAATTTGCATCTTTACTATAAACCGCTGAACAAACATCTAATTATGAATGTATAACTAGAAACATTTCTTCTTCGAGGAATGGAATCTAAAATAAAGTACAAAAGCAAACTGCTTAAACAATGTTGCTGTTGATTTAAAGTAATTGTTTATTTGAGAACGTAAACTGAGCATATATCATTTTACGTTGTGACTTTTTCAGGAAAGGGTTTAAGCATGTGGGATACTTTTTCCCATGATCACAAAGGACGCATAATTCATGGGGACACTGGAGACGTTGCTTGTGACAGTTATCACAGGTACATGGAAGACGTTTTGCTACTGAAAAATTTTTTAAAGTAAGTGCCCAAAGAAATATTGCAGAACTTTCCATATTTAGGTAGCTTCATGAATTCCTGAAGAAATATTTGTAAAATAGCCATATGTTAAAAATGACCTATATTGCTATACATTAAAAAGTATAAAATAAATGTGTACATTTCCACATGAAAATTATTTGTGACAGCATATGTATTCATGTAGTATGTCTATATAAGTAATATGTTACATAACTCTTTATAAAACATGTTTCTTTCACACATAGCAAATGTGTAAAAGATACATTTGCCAAATTGAGACATGGCATATTGTGTTTTAATGTGTAAGCGCCCGTGTGTGCGTGTGTGTGTGTGTGTGTGTGTGTGTGTGTGTGTGTGTGTTTAACACGTGATGCAACTAGGTTTAACATGACTGAAATTAGTTTACGCTTTGCATGAATAAATCTTTCTGATTTGTGTGGTAATTGTACCTGTGTGGATTATACTTTACTTCGAATTTATTGAAGCTAGTATTAATTACTGGTCAACACTTAATTATTAAACGCTAAAGATCAAAATGTGGTTGGATTTTGGGGCCGTCTAAATGTAACATGATGCAACTAAGTGGGGGAGGGCAACTGTGGCGATGTGTTGCGATCTGGAGAGGTTATTTTACATGTGCCGTCACAGCAACAACACCAGAGTCAGATAAAATGTAAACTACGTAACAACTGAGAAATAAATTAAGGAGATACGAAGTCTACACCAGTATTTCTTGGACTTAAAGTCATTTTCTCAATACTTTTTAGAGTAGGTTTCAAGAGAACTAAACCTAGTTTGATGATCGGTCAAAATTACGTGACGTCATATCTAGATGATCTCTTTGCTAAAAAAAATAATATTATGTATCCCCTCACTATGACCACCTCACCATCAGTAGCAAATCAGCGTATGTGACATATATCTTACAAACAGCAGGGTTCATCAAGCCAAAAACTCCTGATAAAGCGATGGCTTTAGTATGAAATCAAATATTTGAAAATTTATTGGTATTAAAAGGTGCCATCAATTTCAAGCAGGTATTGATGCCACTGCCTTACCGTAATTGACGTTTTAGCATGTCTTCGATGGTAAAGTAGTTTCAATATTTACGATACGACAAAGCTGGAAATTCTTATGCTAGAAAAGTCAAAGGACATGAAAGATCAATATTTATGTGGGTTATATGGCAACTTGGGAGCAGTTTGCGAAGCATTACTAAAACAAAGGTCTACTTTATTCTTAGTAATACATTTGAAACTCTTTCTCAAAGAGGTTTTTAATCACAATTATGCTTTAATACTGGGTAACATATCAAGTGAGCCTCAACTGTTGTTAGCCTATACATAAACATCAACTGATTTCAGATAGTTGATGACGTCCAGTGTATTAATAGCATTGTTGGTTTCCGTGGATGTAATCCTGTGCATTTCGTGTTCAAATTCAACTCGTGTATTTTCATTTTCACAAGGTTTTTGCAGCACGCTTTTAAGCATATATAGACATGCATACAGGCACATGCATATGCATGAGTAACAGCTGGTCTCGATCGATAACGTTTCATCGTTCGGAACAGTAAAATCATGCCAAAAGTAGCTTCAAGTGTCTGATTACGCCGTCTTGCAATTCACTTACAGGTAAATCACTATCGGCTCTCCATATCCTGGCCCCGTGTCTTATCTAAAGGAACTTCAGACTAGGTGAATACCCAAGGGATCGCATACTATGAAAACCTCATCAATGCACTTGTGGACGCTGGAATCACACCGATGGTAACCCTGAACCACTGGGACCTGCCCCAGGCTCTCGAGGATCAAAAGGGGTGGCTTAATAATTCAATTGTGGACATATTTACAGACTACGCCAGAATCTGCTTCGAACATTTTGGTGATGAGTAAATTCTCCTCTCACTTTGTTCCCTTCTCTAGATAATTAGGATATACCTTCTTCCTAACTCTCAAGTCTGAAACACACACGCGTTAAAATAATTGCGTCTATGATTAATTTCCTATTTACAGGTATGCGTTTGCGCATAAATATTTGAATCGTCCCTTCTGCAGCACCAGTCACACCACTTTATGTAATATTATAAACTAATTCCAACATTAGTATTTACCCGAAAGAGTTTCTTAGAAGGATTTTCGTCTAACGAATTTGCAAATCTGTATGATCATCTACCGACGCAGTAATACATGCTCATACGATATCTAAATTTCTTAAACTTTTAAATGACTTAGATTTGCATGCAATTGACAAAACGATAGTTATCTCTGCGTGGGATATTTTGAACTTAACGATAGAGTTTACGTATAACAACACATTGCTCAAGCTCTGACTTTTTTAACTTTACCATTGAGTAAAAGTATTGCGTGTTCAGAAAGTGTTGAGGATTAAGGGTAACTGTGTTCAAGGAAGAACACCTTTTAGAAACATGGTACAGAGTTTCCGAACAAAGGGCTTGATAAAGGTATCATTTCAACGAGATGGATTGGAGAAAACACGGTCCATTTCATTTAATCGTATTAATTCAACAGACGAAATAGGCAAAATTAATTTTTAGAAAATGACTGTGTCCAGGAGGTGTTTGAGTAATCTAAATAGGAACATGGAATATGCCATAAGGAAGGCAGAAAGAGGATCGAGATGGGCAATGAAAGCAAAGAGAGCACTGCAAACGGAGTTGATGGGCACACTGTGTAGCGGAACATTACAGAGGATAGAAAATTTGGTTAATGAATCACAAGAGCGTTGGGGTTTTGTCATTTTAGTTTCTTCTTAAAAGATCAAAAGTATGACAAACGTGAGCTTTCAATTAATTTTTTAAAGTTTAATGCACGACTTCCAGCTCGTCATTGAATTTTTTAAGTCATCTGGCACACACACACACACACACACACACACACACATATATATATATATATATATATATATATATATATATATATATATATATATATATATATATATATAGGTAAAGTATTGGATCACGCATAACGAGCCGTGGGTTGTTTCCAGCATATATGGGTGGGATCCGGATCACGGAGCAGAATATGTCTACATGGCTTCACATCACCTCTTACAGGCCCATGCCAAGGTTTTTCATCTATACGATAAACTATTCAGGAAGCAATACGGAGGTACATAGTCAAGTATATATATATATATATATATATATATATATATATATATATATATATATATATATATATATATATATATATATATATATATTGAGAGAGAGAGAGGGACATACATACATACATACATACATACATACATACATACATACATACATACATACATACATACATACATACATACATACATACATACTAAAAATGAGGACTTTGTATAGCGCCTTATCCTTAGAAGCTCTAAGCGCTTCACAATATCTATAATGATATGACTACAGAAAAACACAAAACTCCAAACACCATGACATTGGAAAACATAAAAAAATGCTAAAATCATAAAAGGTACAAACATTATTAGATATCTAAGTTTGTTACTGCAGTCGCGAACGGTGAGTTTTAAGAGCACTCTTGAAAGGGATCACTGTTTCTTTGTGTCTAATTTCAATGGACAATTCGTTCCACATCGCCGAGCCCTGGTATAGAAAAGAACGTTGTCCATATGACTTCGTTTTCATAGTGGAAACAATGAGTATTTCATGGGTGAAACCGTAGAGGTATGTGGGACTGGAGTCTATCAGTTAAACGTAGCACAGAAAACAAATTTTGTGTTTCATTCTGGATCGAATGGAAAGCCAGTGTAGGGTACAGAGGAATGGTGAGGTGCGCTTTGATCGATGTACTCTAAAGATGATCCGAGCAGCTGTGTTTTAAACGCTTGGAAGGTTCTGAAATTGATATTATGACGAATCAGACAGAATTGAATTACAATAGGCCAGTCTTGAAAGTACTAATGAATGCACAAGTGTTTTAGTGGTATCAACTGAAAGATAGTTGCGCATGGAGCCGATTCGTCTCAACTCACGATATGCAGCCTTGCATAGCTTGATAACTGTTTGGAGCAATGTGAGAGTACTGTCTAGAGTAACACTTAGGTTTTGTACTGACTGTATGAATTTAATGTTGGTGTTGCTGATATTTATTGCTTAAGGTAAAGGATGTGAATGAGAAAGATTTTGTGTTGTGATCAAAATGGCTTCAGTTTTATCATCATTAATCTGCAGCTTGTAACATGTCATCCATGATTTCACGTCAGAAATGCACCTCTTTACTCCATGGATGGTAGCATCAGATACAGTTGGGTGGCTAGACTTGTATATTTGGGTGGCATCAGCGTACAATTGGTGAGACACTGGGTGATGATGTATGACTCTTGAGAGCGGCTGAAAGTATCGAATGAAGCGTACAGTCCAAGAACAGACCCCTTTGGAAAACCACAACATAGATCAACTGGGCTGGAGTATATTAAATTTGCAGATACAATTTGTGTCCTGTTGACTAAGTAGGATTTGAACCACTGTACGGCTGTATTGTGAATGCCAAATGCATGCTGCAGAAGGTAAAGTAATATATCATGGTCTATTGTGTCACATGATGCAGACAAATCATGGAGGGTGACGACTGTAATCATTCCACTATCCAAAGCAGAGAGAATGTCATTAAATACTTTCAGAAGAGTAGTTTCAGTACTGGGTCAAGGGCGATATGCAGACTGTACATTGCTGAAAAGACTGTTTGAATTCAAATAAGATACAAGTTGGGTTAGATCTACTTTTTCTAAGATTTTTCATAAGAACGGGAGATTATTAACTGGGCGGTACTTCATTAAATCGTTATGGTCAATTGTTGGTTTCTTGAGCATAGGCTTTTCGATGGCAGTTTTGAAAAATGAGAGAGAGATATTATTAAGATCAGTTAGACACGGCACTATTCGGTCTAATATACATATATACATAAATATCTTATATTCTTTAAATTTGGTACAGATAAGCTGCAGAGAAACAAAATCTTATTTTTCCCAACGCGCGTGGTGAAGACAAAACCAAGGGAAATCATCCATCTTAATAAGAACCAATCAAATTTTTTGCTTTCTCAAATGTGTATAGTGAAGAGACAACAATGGGGAATTACCCGTCTGAATACTTAAAGATTCGTAGTGAAGAGAGGACAACGAGAACTTATCCATTTTAATAATAACAATTCAAATTGACTCCATTTTTAAAAAGGTGAAACATATGGATCTCTATTGATTAAGGTGTATGCATATCGAAGTCATCATATGGATCTGTTTCGGGCATGGTGGTAGCATTTATATTTTTTGCAGAATTTTCAAACTACAAACAATTCCTGCATTTTACGAAATTGTATTATACTTTGTTTAACCTTGAACAATTTCGTATTCATTATGGTACCTGATATGTTATACCTAAACGAAAATTTTTGTAGCAATCTGCACTATTGTGTTAAGATGACCATGAAGCTAGCAGATCTTCACAAGCGTAAGGCGTATTTATTTTTACAAGATCCAAAAGAATTGCATCATAACTTTCACAATGTATGATTGAGCGGGTACATGTTACCCAAACGAGATCCGTTTCTGTCCATTATAATAATTTATATGCGATATATCTTATTAAACAAAAGTCATCAAAATCCATATGATTCAAATAACTAATGTTATATTTCAGGAAGTATAGGAATCACACTTAGTCACATGCAAGGATACCCTAGAGTGAAAAATGATCCATCCGATATCGAGTCGGCAGAGCGATACAACCAGTTCTCTCTGGGTTGGTTTGCAAATCCTATTTTTGGAAATGGGGATTACCCAGATGTCATGAAGTGGCAGATTGGAAACAAGAGTCAAGCAATGAACCTAGGTGAATCGAGACTTCCAACATTTTCTAATTCAGAGAAATAACTAATTAAAGGCAAGTATAGTTTTTTTTGTATAAGTGACTTCCGATGTAGTGTAGCAGCAAGAAGGGTGAACAGACCGAAACTATTTCAGACAAAATCAGAAAATAAACCGAAACTATTTCAGACAAAATCAGAAAAAAACCTAAACTATTTCAGACAAAACTATTTCAGGCAGACGAGGCTAGAGAGAGAGAGAGTGGTGAATAGACAAGTTTTCACACAAAAATAAAGCTGCTACGGAGAGAGAGTAAATAGATCAAGTTTTCAAACCTCTACGAGACAAACTATTTGAGACAAACCGAAATTGTTATGGTTTTAACCGAATATTTTATCAAGTCCGATACGATATCTTGATCTAAGCCCTTTCTAGGGTCATGGAAATTTATCGTTATAAATGCACGTGGGACCGACTTAGCGTGACTAAATAAATTTCTAAAGAGATTATAATCCATATCTCCACTGCACCAAGTCTGGTGAATATTTCGTACTGTATGTGTGTCAACTCCATTAAATACAGAAGAATATTACAGTTATCCCTGATCAATTTTGGTATTTGTGTATATCTCTGAGTAACATATATCACATCAGTATTTTCATGCCTACCTCTGGAAAATATCCTTCCAGGGTTTGCTTGTTTATCCAACATCACATCATCATATACGACTAAATTGTTAATACTTCCATCAAGAGAATCAACACTCGGTGCTTCCTCGATATCGGTTATAAATATCCTCATCGATTTCTGATGTTGCTTTCTCGTTAAAATCTTTTAACACTTCGTAACATCGCTGATCATCTACACTTGGGGCTACCAAATATAGTGTATCCCATTTCATCCAATTTGTTATCAAATTAAGAAACAACTGCGTCTTGCCACTTCCAGATGGTTCAATTATAAATATGCGAATAGAATTTGAGTAGCGCTGCATGATGCTTAACGGGTTTTCGTGTTTTTGTCGTTGAAAAATCAATTACATTCATGTTATTATAAAACAACAATTACAACAAGCAATAACAGATCAGCACTTGCTGGTAAGTGTGTACAATGTGGTACAAACACATTTAGATTTATTTCCAAGGATTTTAAAGTAAAGCGAGGAGGTGATATTGCATCCAAACTAGCAAAACTTCCGGGGACTCTATGGGCAAAATATCCAGGAGAAAAACACCTTCCAGGGTATAGTTATTGTGGACCTGGAACCAGACTCGATATCGGACTCGATGATCAAGACCATCCCCGACCTGGCAAATATCCAATAAATGCTATTGATGAGGCGTGTCATGCTCAAGATGTTGCTTATAAAAGCAGCAATCTGCAACACAGACATATCGCAGATGTGAAATTGATTCATGCGTTAAATTCTATGACTAATAAATCTTTCAAATAAAACTCAGCATCTTGGTTGATAAAATCGGCGATGAAAAGTAAATTAATACTGGGTGCTGGTAATTAATAACAGCATGGAATATATTTATTATTCCCCAAGAGGATACTGGCGATGTAAATCAGCAATCAATAAACTCGCTAACGCCGCAAAAGTAAAAAATACCACCGCGGCAGATTGGTTATCCAAACAGGCGATATGGCAAATTTATCTACCACCGCCAAAACAAATAAACTTCTCACATTTTGACGTCTTCGTTCCTAATGAAGTTCATCAGGCTGATATATTATTTCTGCCGCATGATACTGTTAATAAACAAACATACAAGTATGCGTTAACCGTAGTTGATGTGAGTAGATACAAACAAGCTGAATCATTAAAGACAAAGTCATCAACTGAAGTAGCTTCTACGTTTGAAAGGATTTATCGATGAGGTCCTCTGCAGTGGCCAAATCTATTGCAGGTTGATCCTGGCAAGAAATTTCAGGATGTAGTGTTATCAACAATGAAGCATCATAATGTCACCATCAGACGATGACATACTGCACAACGTCGCGATCAGGCAATTGTTGAACGATTTAATCGGACACTTGCTGAGCGGATATTTGGATATCACTACGCGAAGGAATTTATCCAGGATACACGATCTCTTGAATGGGTCAAGAGATTACCAGGTGTAATTACCGCGCTATATAATGAAATTACTCGAACAATCAATATGAAACCTTTTAACGCCATCAAAAAAGGTATATACGCGTACAAAAACCACAATATGATTTTTCAAAACAACGAATACTCGGCAATGTCACTGTGAGATATTTATATGAACCAGGAGAACTCGAAGGCGGTAGAAAAAGAGCTACTGATCCTATTTGGAGTGTCACTACACATAAAATATCTAACATAAAAAGATCCACGGGTAGGCCAGCAATCTATAGATTAGATTCAACTGCTCCTCAGTGCGGATTTACACGTGAACAATTACAAGTGATACCCGTGGATACTCAATTACCACCGCGTGGTCTTACCTAGCACCTCTTTGTCTGTTACACTCAAGACAAGTCAACATCACATTATCTCTGGTATGACCAAGACTATTATCTATTCTGGTAAATTGGCAAGGATCTTTATCCGACCAACACCAACGCATTGTACAATTACAATTCGCGCAGTGATTATTCTGTTTTTGTTTCAGCGTAATTATAAATTCAGCATCACTATCAAATTCTCTGTTATTATTTTTATCCTGTTGTTTATAACCTGCGCGTTTTTTCTGATTATGTCATCGCTGACAATATCACTGATTGTGGTGTCATTAGCATCTATAACAACTCTTCGAGGTTGGTTTATTCTTCGTACTCTGGACACTGCCAAGTAAACTAAATCTGATCACTCGATGCGATCATCTACGATCCAAACAATTCTATCGGATATAGTCAATCCCTGCGAAGAATGTATCGTCATTGCGTATCCTAGCGTCCATGGGGATTTATCTTCGACAACACTGATATCAACCGACACAATATCATTTAACATGAGAATCTGCTTCTCAGTTCCTGACTCTGTCAGGCCTGGAATATCAATTTCAATATTCTGTCTTCGCGTATCCGTAGGCCTATACCACAATGGCACTGGAAATGTTGCGAATTTTTTGTGTGTGTGTTTTAAATAACTTCATCTGAAGTGTGTCTCTGATTATCTTTATACTTGCCACTATCAAATCGTTTGGTCTTCACGCTTCCCAAAAGTCATTTAATGGGGTTTCTGAAATTATTTTACGCGCTATTTCACAATGGATTTTATCCGGTTGTAATCTAATTAAGTTCTTGAACTCACTTAATTCTTTATCAAGAGATCTGTGATCAGTATTAATTTCTTAATAATAATCTTCAAAATTCTTCAGCCAATCATGTGGAGATAAACCGACAAATTATGGTGGTTGATCATGATCGCCACACATTATCACAGCTGTATGCTTTAACAATAGCCAATCAAGAAACATTTTTAAAATCTCTAACGATACTGTGCATATCTCATCCCAAATAATAATTTCAGGAATATATTTCTCGCCCATTCGATCAGGAGTCCATGCGTCACATTTCCATCGAAAGAAACTGTGATAAGTGCAAGCATTAACTCCTCGCTGTTTCCTCTCTCTTGCAAGTATGTGTGTTGGTGTTAGCACAATCATGTTTGATTTCCCTCGAAATAATTCGATCACACGAGTCGTCTTCCCTGATCCACCACACCAGTTTAAGTAACTGGTTTTGTATCATTAACGTATCTGGTTTTGTAACATTAATTTCTCACAGTCAGTACGGAACCAAGGCGTTATTCTAGACAGTACTCTCACAGTGTACCAACATGTCATGAACATATGCAAGGCTGCATATCTTGAATTGAGACGCATCAGTTCCATTCGTAAATATCTTTCAGTTGGCCACTAAAACACTTGTGTGTTCATTAGTACTTTCATGACTGGACTATTGTAACTCAATTCTGTCTGGTTCGTCACAATATTTACTCCAGAAACTTCAAAAAGTTCAAAACACAGCTGCACGAATCATCTTTAGAGTACCTCGATCAGAGCACACCTCACCACTGTACTAATTGGCTGTTAATTTGATACAGAATCCAACACAAAATTTGTTCTCTGTGCTATGTTTCAATGACAGACTCCTGTCCAACATACCTATCCAGCCTCACCCATGCGTATACACCAGCTAGATCCTTACGCTCTTCTTCTGATAATCGTATACTCATTGTTCCCAAGATGGAAACAAAGTCATATGGACAACGTTCGTTTGTACACCAGGCCCCGGCGGCATGGAAAGAATTGCCCATTGAAATTAGACACAAAGACACAGTGGTCCCTTTTAAGAGTGCTCTTAACACTCACCTGTTTCGACTGCAGGGACAAACTTAGCGACCTAATCATGTTTTGTATCTTATATGTTTTCAGCATGATTTTATGTTTTCCAATTTCATTGTTTTTGTCATTTGTTGTTCTGCAGTGTAGTCATATCATTATTGATGGTGTAAAGCGCTTAGAGCTTCGAAAGATTAGGCGCTATACAAAGTCATCATTATTATTATTATTATTATTATTATTATTATTATTATTATTATTATTATTATACAAGATCAGCAGGTCCATCTATGATGTTTGCTAAAGATATTACTGATCACGCTGAACACAATAAGTATATTAAATTACGAACACCAGTAGCTACTGCATCTGATCCACAACCAGCTGATTCTGTTGAACATGAAGCAAGACCAGCTGCTGCCTTTGATGTTATAAAAGGTGATAGTCTTTGTTACAACCTAGGGTTTGCAACACGCGTATCAATATTGCAAGGACAGCGTAGATTATTTTCATGCGCGATTCCACTTATCTCATATTTGGGATTTTGTAGAAATGTTAGAAAGGTTATCTTTGGAGCGAAAAATACAGTAGTCCTCGTGCGAAAAGGCGACGATAATGATGTAATCTGGCCAGAAGCAGGCCCTGCTGAAGCTCTAGTCGCTGCTGTTAAAGTAAGTATAGCACAACTCTCAGTGTGGATGCCAGTAATGACTCCATCAATCACCGCAGAGGAAAAATTACTATCATTTATGGATACAGGTGGTAAATCATTGCTATCATGGCTAACGACAACAACAGATATTATGGAGAGTTCTTTTAATGGTATATTTACATGGCACATGGCATCAAAACAGCGAGTTTCTGCGCCGCGGTATATATGTGTTGCATTACAGGATAAGACGCGATTAAATTCACAAACACGCAGCCATATGATATTTGATCAACTCGGTGTTTCTGAATTCCCGTTGAGGATAAACGGCCAACAAGAACCATCCGAGGATATTTTACTTAATTACGGACAAAACTAAATAGCACGCGCGTATCATCGTTTGCTGACATTTATGGGACGTGATAATAATGTAGATACTAGTCTACAAATATCATAGTTAGATTTTAGAACACTATATCCAATTTATTTATTTATTTTTCGTTGGAACATCTTGATTTAACCAGACAGTCCGTCGTTGACATACATTTCCGAGCTCGTGTAACTCTTCCGGTTGCTCCAGCTCCACTTATCCCTAATTACAGAGCAGTTGCTGTCATACTCAGTGACAAATCAATGCTACTCGAAGGTGTTGGTGGACGAATGAGGGTAGTTAATGCGCCAGTGGAAAACATGTAAATGTTTTTCAAAAACATGTAGACGATTAGATCAATCTAGTATTAAATGAAATGTCATATAGTCATGTTAATGTTACTCTGAGTCCTGGTCAAATTAAAAAATTACAATCGGATTCAACTAAACAAATGCGGAACTACGATATCGCTAAAACACAATCAGATGTCTGGTGGCCAAAATAAACTATCACTGACAGCTCGTCAAATTAAGCATTTCAATGATGCTATCAAAGAGAGAAAAGGTATTCAGATCAGTCTCTCTGCATCTGCGATCAAAGACATGATAAAATTAGGTGGTATATTTCCACTTCTCGCTGCGCTGCAAGCGCATATTTCAGCGCCGCTCCCGCGTTGGCGAAAGCGGCCGCCCTCGGAGCTGTTGGTACCGCGGCATGGATGGCACTTAAGAAAGCGACTGGAAAGGGATACAAACAAGGGAAAGGGTCTAAGACTACCAGGAATTCCGTATTCATGGTACAGCGGAAACGGCCTGAGACTAGGGACCGTTTACTAACTCCATCACCGAAGGTTCCACTGTCAAATTTTGATTTACTTGATGCTGCTAAAAGAATTAGCGATAAAAAATTTTAGAGGTATTTTTATGCGAGATCAATTACCACAACATCCAAATAGCAGTGAAACCGGTATCATTAATCTCGATAACAGCACCAGATCTGGAACTCACTGGATTGCATCCGCGATTGATCCGCGTGCATTTGTCTATTTTGATTCATATGGGTTAGCACCGCCTAACGAATTTATGCTCTATACACCACTTAAAAACTCCTATCTGGTATTCCACGCTACCAACACAGAAAATGACCGACCCACCAATATCCGGCCTAGAAGTATTAAATGTACTCAGCGCTATATCATCATCAACTAAGCCACCCCATAAAACCGAAAACGAATATACGAGTAATCGCCTTGTAGAGAGATCTTAAAATATAATGATTGATATTTGGGGAAGATCTCTCTCAAGTCTGAAGAAACCCACCCCGGATATATCTGCAACCAAGGATGTAAAAAAAATAATCGAAGATGAAATATCCGAGATATTAAACCTCGCAAATGTAGATCAAAACGAAATAGTAGTATTTCAAGACAAACAAGGGAAATTGAAAACGAGTGATGTTTCCCTGAAAGATATTCTTGTTAGAATTAATGGAGTGATCGAAAATTCCCTAGCGGTGTTTGATTCCACTGGTAAGATTAAACAAGGAGTTCTTTTTCCAACTGTGATAGATATTATTAACAGTCGAGTAAAAACATCCGGTGACACAATGACAGGAGTTCTCGACATATACTCCAATAAAATAACCACACTTGGAGATCCAACATTGAATACTCATGCTGTGACAAAAAAAATATGTAGATGTGGTAGGCAATAAACTAATGACGATATATGGTGAGCATAAAATCACAGATGATAAACTAACGACACTGCAAGCTGAGCATAACAACACAGATGATAAACTTACAACGCTGCGAGCTGAGTATGATGTTCATGTAGGCATATTTGGAAATCTTCGTAAGAATTTTAGAAAAATTGATGAAACCGCAGATAATTTCTTTGGTACTCCGATGACTGTCCCAATGAAACTTTCTGATATTAAAACAAATATCTATACAATTAATAAAGACCTGACGATATTGTTAGTGATTTTCCTGCTATCGCGACCCGGCTTGATAAAATCAAAATACCACATAAACAAAATATTAATACCGCGTACTCGACATATCAAGGATCTTTCGACTGGACACCTCAAAATAATATCATTAATTTTACCAGTGAAGTCAGAGGTATATATAGATTGACCCTGCTTTCAGGAGTACAGTTTTATGTGTCATTGGGTACATCTACGGGAATTAATACTGCAAGTTCAATAATAGATAAGGGATTCAGTGAAAGATTTCCAATAACCTCAGTCAGTGGTAATTTAACTCGGTCATCAATGACATACTACGTAGAATTTTTAATTGATTTCAGTAAATAGTATAATGAATGTCCAACAGTATCGATATGATCAAGTCTGTGAGTTTCAAACTATACTAAAAACTCTTATTGACGAATATACTGCGAAGAAAAAAAATACCGCAGGCGAATTACCAGCGTCAACGTTATTGTGTATTCGGTTTCAAGTGTAGTTGCTGGAACTGGTATATTTTTTATCAGCGATAACAGCTCTGGCTCCTGTAGTTGTCACAATTTGTGTGTCATCGGCGACAACAATTACAGGAATTCTTAGCATCATCACAAAAAAAATATTCACATGCAGTCAGAATAAACTACACGAGCATATAATTAAGTTACATATTGCATCAGCCGCGTATTCCCAATTATCGTCGCTGATATCATCTAGTCTCGATGACACAACAATACCAGATAACGAATTCTCCGCGATGATGAATATCTATCATAGCGCAACATCAAAATTAGAAAAACAACACAATAATAATAATATCTCAATAACCTCAACCAACCCTAAATTCAGTGTGAATTTCCCCACTGCGATTCCCGTTTAAGAGATAGCGCTGGCAAAATTACGAGTATACCACAGTTGGCCAAATATTAGATCAAAACCATTTGGTGGTCAGCAACCGAATAATTCCTTGGTGTTTGGGAGTAAAAGTAAACAAGACGGAACTCCAGACTGGAAATATAGTTTCCTTACCATCTGGGTCTTACCAAATTGAACAGATCAATAATGAATTACAGCGTAGAATAAAATCCATTACGGGAAGAGAATCAAAAATCGCTATAACAGTTCATGAACCAACACTATCATTCGCGATTGAGATAAATTCACCCGGGTATGTCTATCAGAGTTCTATAAGACCCGTGCTAGGATGGCCTGAAATCCCACCTCATGCACCATCTTATCAGAACCATCGAAGTCTGATTATGTCACAGACAATAAATCATATCATGATATCTCAGTTGCAAGCATATTATATGAAATATTTAATAAATTATATTAGTTACGATAACGGGAGTTGGTTTTTTGAGAGGGGAGGGGGTCGG
This sequence comes from Unio pictorum, assembly GCA_030141615.1. NCBI lineage: Eukaryota > Metazoa > Mollusca > Bivalvia > Unionida > Unionidae > Unio > Unio pictorum. The sequence goes on from JARLTB010000289.1 coordinate 2,761,297, forward strand.
AAGACGGTTGGCTCGCAATGGATCTAGCTGGTGTCATGGGATAATTCAGTTCCGTAAATAATATATATAAAGAATATCTAAATAAATTACGGCAGAGCTTTCAAGAACATATTATCAAATTATCGTTGAAAACCTCAATTATCAAATACACGGAAATACTAAATCAAATCGCATATGATATGGAACTATTTAACACACAGCTTATTCAAGTTATATTAGATGCAAATATGGTTCTGAGAGAGTAGAATTTGCAAAACTATTTAATATACATGTAGAGGATATTTCAACATTTAAATTTCCTTTGTATAATGCAACGCAATTACGAAAATCAGTCAGTGATCTCATCGATGATTACTTTCCACAAATACTCGCCACATGGACAAAAATAACACAACCACAAACAACCATCCTCGAAGATAACAATGACCCAGATGGGGCAGGTAGGCATATTGCTCCTCAAAATGTGAATATATCCTCGGTGGTTGCAATAAATCTAGTACGTGAAGCTATCGATGGAAGTTACCAAATAAATCTCGAAAGATCAAATCAGGCCCAGCAGGGGTATATTTTATATTCGTTTGCACCAACGGCTCCACCCGGATTTTTAATAATTGAGGAGCCAACAAATCCAGTGTATATGCGATGCCATAATGATTCATTAACGAGAATTAATTTTAAACTCACAGACCAGTCTAATAATTTGATTGACTTTAGAAATGAGACTTTACAAATTAGTCTGTATGTGAAATCCTAAAGGATTTTCGTCTTAAATACTTTTACCATAACAATTTCGGTTTGTCTGAAATAGTTTGTCTCGTAGAGGTTTGAAAACTTCGTCTATTTAATCTCTCTCCGTAGCAGCCTTCTTTTGTGTGTGAAAACTTGTCTATTCACCCTTCTCTCTCTCTCTCTAGGTTTGGTCTGTCTGAAATAGTTTTGTCTGAAATAGTTTCTGCTTATTTTCTGATTTTGTCTGAAATAGTTCCGGTTTATTTTCTGATTTTTTCTGAAATAGTTTCGGTCTGTTCACCCTTCATGATGCTAGTGTACTACTTGCCAAATCAGTCAGTAGGCACATACTCATCAAGTTCTCTCCTCGGTATCAAGGCATTCATTTTGACCAACATCTTTTGACAAACATAATAATGTTCTTATAAAGTATGACACGTATCAAATTTGGATGTGATTTATATTGTAATATTTTGATGGCTTGAGTTTCTTTGGGGGCAGGGGAGGTTCGGCTGCAGCTAGCTTTGTAGGTACACAAACACTGTCTCGTTATAACTATGAAGTAGTACGAAATATGTCAGAGCTCGTAACCCGACTATACCAGAACACTAAAATATAGTATAATATATTTAAAAAATTTATTTATTTAAATCTTTTTGTACATGCTCGTTGTGATAAAACAACAGTTTCAAAATTTCGTTATCTTTTATTTTCTTCCTCTCACATTTTTTGTTCTTCTTCTGGTAGTATGTAATATCCAAGATACACAAGTGTTGTGCTGTTATTTTCATCCGCATAAGAAAAACTGCGTTAATGAGGAGGCGTAGTTATGCCATAGCCATATGACAGTCGGAAACGTAAACACAGTAACAATGCATGACTTAATCCGTCCACAAGCTTTAAACAGTATCTATGCACATAGTTAGATAAATTGTGCATTAATATCAGCAGTCAGATACAACTGCACAGCACATCATCATTTTTCATTTTAAGACGATTACTGAACCGGCATGTGAAGGGCAAAATTCGCCATGTATATTAAAAAGGAAATGCAAGTTATTCCACACAATTTTGAACTTAACATATACTTCATAATTTTTGGTCAAGGTCGATATCGTGCCATGGCTGTAATGCATTTTCTATGACTACTGATTAGGAAACATCTTGCAATCCTGGACTTTTATACTGAAGGATCGATAACCATTTTCATTGATTTATCATACTCAGCCAAACATAATCATCCACAGTTCTATCTGCCTTTGATAAATTCCCTTTAGGAAGTGCCGACTTTCTCGGTCTGAACCTTTGCACCGCAACTCTGGTAACCAAAAGGGTCCGACCTCAACTTTACGCTTCCTACGACAACGACAGGGATGTTGAAATTGGGCCTGATCCAAAATGGCCTAGGTATAATCTGTCCTATATCTATCTATATCTGCTGTGATTATGTGCCCTTTCGTAAGTTCCTTTGCAATTTGATAACAATACATTGTTCATGTAAGCATGTATCTTTAATGTTTAAACATCTTGCTTTATGTATATTTTTCCCCATTTGACATTTTTAACTTGAATTGTTGGTTGACTTCTGATCATATGACTACAAAAAAACAAACAATAATATATTATTTCACGAAGTTAAACATACTCATAAATACGGACCAGCATGTATATTTTATCTTGCGCTGAGAAATGGCGTTAAAACAAAAATATCAATATCTCCTTGCATCAATGAAAAATAACATGTAAGCGAAGAAATCTAAGAAATCAGTCACATCTGTATCATGCCAATTTTGTATTGTATACTGACAGAGAAACGGTTGTTGTAGGGTTTCGGCATACGTTAATTCGGTAACTCCATGCGTTTATTCCAATACCGACTTCATCATGCTGACTTTGTTACAGTTCTGGTTCTGACTGGTTGAAAGTGACTCCCTTTGCTCTCCGAGGAGCTCTCAACTGGATTAAAGACCACTACGACAACTGCCCTGTCTTAATTATAGAGAATGGCGTCTCTGACAACAACGGCGGGCTCAATGATGTACATCGTGTGGCTTACATCAGAGATTACGTCGACGAGGTACTGAAAGGTACTGTAGCTTTGTTTTCCCAAGGTTAGCTTACGTTTCATCCTACGATAGCTTGTTTCACTGGGTTTTGATGTTAATTTCAAATTTATTATTTTTAATCATGTAAAACATTTAACTGACTAGCAGTCTATTATAATGCTTGCTGCAAAGCAATTGGTTAAATCAAAAGAGAATAGACCCCTCCCCAGCCTTTGATGTATGATATACTGATATTTCGTTTCAAGGAAGACTATATTTTCATATATTTATGTTAATCGTTTAGTTATCGTATTGTCCATTCAGTGAAGATGTAAGCATGAGGAAAATACATTTTAACATGTTGGTTGATGAATTAATTAGTCTAGTACATCAAACATTACAATAATTGTATGTCTTTTAGTTTGAATCGAGTAGAAAAAGTAGCAATATAATAGAAGCTTCCTAAGTATGGTAACAACTGTATGTTTTATGTCATGTAGCTATACGGATAGACGGCTGTGATGTTAGAGGTTATAGTGTGTGGTCGTTGTTGGACAACTTTGAGTGGATGCGAGGGTATTCAGAACGTTTCGGTTTGCACTTTGTCAACTTTTCTGATCCTGAGAAACAGAGGATTCCAAAATTATCGGCAAAATACTACAGATCTATTATAGAACATCACGGATTCCTAAAGGACCCATTTACTGAGACTCAATCGCCAACCCAATCTACAAAAGAAAACATCGTAAAATATTCTTCGACGCGGACAACAATGAAAATAGTGGAAATTTATCTGTTCGATTATACACGTCGGGAATTTCTCTTCTTATGTCTCAAATGCTTTGTCAGAATCTGATATTTCTTTTTTAATGTGACTCATTAGGCTTTTCATTCAGCAACGGCATATATTATTTTGCGTTTGTTTGTCACTATAGCGATCCATTATATCTTTATTAACTAAATGAAAATAATAAGGAGTACTGATAATCGTATTGTTTGTTCATAGTATTTGTGTCATCATATTTATACATTGTTTGTTCTTATTTGTTTGGTTTTATTGGTGTAATGGCACTTAAGCACATTATTGGCTATATCATACCCAGAAAATGGAGTTTACATGTTTTATTCAAATAACACACCAAAGCAGCCGACCCTGGTTAGCCTGGGAGGGTACGAAACTTGGTACCCATGGATTACATATGGATGTTTGTGGGTGTAACGCCATTTTTCACCTGATGACTAAATTACATGGCAGCAAAAAGAGGAAGAACCCTAAAAATGTACAACACTAACGAAGTATCCAAATATACTAGCACCATTCTATATGGTCACAATATGGAATGGTAAAATAAAGTGTCAAGCTTAGCATGTTTACACTATGTTTTTTAGGGCAAGAATAAATGCGGAACAGAAGATATCATAACATGTATTATCGTGTTTTAGCAAACATGTCTGTAAAATATAGAAACAAAACATTTTCGTTGTTGTACAACTGTGCTTCTGCTGTAAAGGTATCGGTTTCAGCAACAACTTCATTCAACACATCCGTTCGAACCGGTTGATTTTCCAGGCATTCTAACTCTTAAAATATATAATGGGTAAAACTCGTCTTACAATCACTCAGTAAATGTTAACATATAATGGTGATGTTCGGTAGGACAATTATATGCGTTCTAAAATCAGGTTCGGTAGAAAATGGTTTACGTTCTAAAATCAAGATTTCATTCACATCAAACACTTCCATAACTTTTCTGGTATCATCCTCACTTTGAACATATAGGTCTGAAACTAATTCCTTATTTGGATTTGATTACTCAATAGATTACTAAAATTACTCATGAATCCAATAATTCTGTACAAGACCGCAAACAAAATGTTCTACAGATTTGCATTTTCACGCCTGCCTTGCAGGGTATGAGTTCATTCATGGAAAGTTAAGATCCAAGGTTCATAGACAAATATGTAAATTATGACATTAACATGAACAACGATTCCAACAAAGACATATCGCTACACAAAAGTGTGTACTGCTAAATGATTCATAAGCAATTACAGACTGTAGTAATTTATATGTACATTGATAACAAATCAATTTAAAGCTGGTATTCAAGTAAATGTGTTTCAGAATTCCACATTGTGTTTGAAAAACATGATGGTCAAACCAATTTAAAAAACAAAAACAAAATAAGACGACAAACTGTGTATGTGTTGAAGGGAAAGTTCTCTTCTTGGCTGGGCAAAATCTTGGATCTGGCTGGAACAATAGCCTAACAAAATATCTGATATAACAAAAATGGCAGTCACAGCTTTCATTCCGTCAAATTGCAAACGTCAAATTTGTAAATATTACGATTTATTAATATTTATTATTAAATCAAATTTTATAAGAGTCTCTAAAACTTGACCAAACTGATTAATAAGCTGTGTATTCATTATTTTTTTGACCCATCTGAATGATTGTAATCTATTGTTGTGGACCCCACCGCACCCCATCCCCGGCCACCGGCCAAAACAAAAACATTGCTGCAAAAGGAGCATAAGTGTTGTGTCACCTTGAATAGCGTTCTCTACACCATATAAATTCGTCAGTAAACTGAAATATTTGAATATTCAAATAAAAACCCATAAAAAGTTTTAGTTTCGATCATATCATTCTTGTTTCAAATATTCTTAATCTGTCTGAAACATTTTAGACATGTGCTTTAAAGCGGTGGGTTATCATCGTGACGTAGTTTTGGAGTAGCATGTGTTTCAGAACGGCCATTTTATTTCCTTGGTGACTTAAGTAAAGAAAATGATTCAACCTTGCCTCAATCTCGAAAATGTACACAGTATGCATAACAATGACCAAAAAACAATTAGTACACATTTATACCCATTCAAAATACCTCTAATTATCGATGGTCAATTCATTGAAACCCTTGATGTAACTTGTTCAATGTCGACTGTCTAATGAATAAACCAGGTGACGTCTTATATCCACCTACGTCGCATTTTTCTTTTCACCACAGAAGCCCAGTTAATGAAAAATTATCAATTCACTCTTGAATTTAATGAAATTTTCTTTATCGTTTTTTCCTTATGTTCAATGCCGAATAAGGAAAAGATAATTTATTATATTTTTAAAAAAAGTTAAATATTTATATTTCCCTACCTTAACATTTATATAATTTTAGAAACAAAACAAGATCAAACGTTTATAAAATTGTCAAAAATGCATTACATGCCGTTTACATGATTTTCAGAATGGTAGAAACCTGCATTGTTGTTAAGACCAAACAGCTTGAAGAAAAACATACACAGGTTTAAAGGATGAGAGAATATCGATTCATATAAAGATTTTATATTGTTATATTCGCCATTGTTGCCATTTTCTGTGATCGTACATTTTTTCTCTCATCTGAACAACGGCATTGTGATCAGCCTCACTGAAGCAGATGTCGTTATAATATAACAGAAAGCAAAATGTGGTACTCATAAATAAACCTGCATCGTGACAAATGTATGCAACTATGAATAGTTTTTAGTTTTGAATTTTGGTAGAAGTAGAATGATGATTCAGAATGTAAATTAATTTTTCATAAATTTTCTATTTTACGAATTCTTCCGCGATTTGTTCTTAAGGCCACTTAAACCGATATTGTCGATTTATGTCTAAATTCTCCGTTTAAGATATTCAATCAAATCTACAAACATGAACATTAATTATATATGATATCAATAACCCTAAACATTCGACATGTATGTACCTTGCACTTTAGAACTGGATTCATTTCAAAGTTCTTGCCCCTACTTTTGAATCCCGCAAAATAGCAATACAAATAATAAAACCCACTGACCCACACCTATGTAGATGTTGAAAAGTGCGGGTGACATGAGGCAGCTTTGACAGCTTGGACGTATTCCAACTGTTGTATTGAACCAGTCCCTCACATACCCGTTAACAATTACGGCACTGGTAGCCTTGGCATACAGTTTGCCTGATGCAATTGGTCAACTTTTGACCCATGTTGTACTTCATTGTGGTCCAGTCAGTCATTTTCAAATATATGAACACATGATAGATGCTTTGTTAATGTTGCGAGTACTTTTCACACAGAACCCTGAGACTGAATCTTTGTTCTGTTGTGCTTCGTCCACTCCGGAACCCTGCCTGTTCTTCATCGATTATTTATTCTGCTTGTGGTTTCAGTCTGTGCAAGATGATCTTCAGCACCTTACTAGCATGGCTGATCAAACTGATAGTTCTGTAATTTTGGCACAGCTGGAGATTGCTTTGTCGGGAAGTGATATAATCAGTGACTGGGTTCACTGTGTTGGCCGTTCACCTGTCTGCCAGATCTTGTTGCAGATAACATTTAGTAGCTTTATCAATGATCTCTCTATTTCGTAATACGTTCAGCTGTCGTGTTGTCTACTCCAGCTGCCATCCCATTCATCAGTGGTCTTAATGCTGATTCCATCTCTTCTTTAAAAATGGGGAAATCTTCATCATTTGTGGAGTTGAGAACTCCAAGCATCTCTGGGTCTCCTGTGGACGGATTGTTGTATACTTCTTTACAATAGTCAGTCCATCTTTCCGCAATATAACTTGCTTCTGTGAGGCATTTTCTATTTTTGTCTTGAATGGTACTGGCTCTTTGTTGCTTCTGCCTGGTGAAGTCTTTCACAATTTGGAATGTCTTTTGATGTTATTCTTTATCAGACTGCTCTCTATTTATGTGCACTTTTGTCCAATCCAATCTTCATTTGATTTCTTCAAGTGTTTTTCTTCTGATATTCTTGTTTCTTTCTTAGTACTCTACTGCCCCTGTTGTGTGTCTGGTGCTTTTGAGGTCTCTTCGGGCATCACACAGATTCAGAATCTCTTCTGTAACCCAGGGTGTTTTCTTTGGGCGATGGAGGCCAATGATGTCCTTGATAGCTGGTTTCATGACTATTGAAAGTGTTTGTTATCACTTTAACATCAATATCCATCACAAGGAATATAATAAGTTAATCCTCCAATTGTGGCTTGAGATGACTTGCAGATGTTAAGGTCTTTCAATTGTTCAAGGTTGAATTTGAGCCTGATTTTCTTTGGCTTGTTAATTTTCCTCAGCTTCACTCGGACGTTCATAATGACGAGGTCGTGATCAGTCCCAACATCAGCACCTGGGAACGTTATTGTTTTTGCTTTATTGATGCCAGATCGGTAACGGTTTTGTAGTCGATCTGATTATTATGGGTCATATTTGGAGCGTGCCATATCCAGCATCTTGAAGCTTTCTGTTGGCCCAGGGTGGTTGCTAATACCATGTGACTTTGTCTGCTGAGTAGACAGCATTAAATTTCGTGACTGATTTTGAAGAGTCATGCGCAAACGTCTTATCCGATTTATGACGAGTGCAGAATCCGGGTTGGGTCAAAAGAATCGATCTGTGCTCATATTATGTAAAGAAGGTCTTCATCAATGTATAAAATGAAACATATTTGATATAATGTTTAATAATAATTTAAATCTTTGTATAAAAATAATGAAATATAAACTATGTATAAATCTATGTAAAAAAAACTTAATAATCTAGGCAATTTGTATACAACATATAAAATATGAATAAATCGATGTGAAAAGATATACAATATTCTAAGAGTTTTTTTCATAACTGGTGCAACAAATGACATTCAGCAAAATATGGTTCAGTGTCATTTAGAAAAACGAAACACTGCTGAAATACGAAGAAACGTTTAGATCAGAAAAGATAGAGTAAACAAAACGAGTTTGTATTATCGAACGTTTAATATTGCAAAACTCAACGGCGAATACGTGGATGAGGTGTAATTAAAAAGTCATGACGTATAATAAAAGTCAAACAATACAATGTCAATTTTCTTTCATTTTTTGCTCACATTTTTTTAAATCCGTGGTACGATTAATCTTGCACAAGAATCTTACCAGGATTTTCTGAGGATCTGAGTACTCAAAAGGCCCAATGTTATCTCATAGGACTATAATAATAATAATAATAATAATAATAATAATAATAATAATAATAATAATAATGAATTTTAATATCGCCTAATCATTATAAGATATAAGTGCTTTCCGGATGATATTTGATAGAACTAAAAGGGGTCAGAATCCCGATGTTATATTAGAGAACTCAAAAAGCAGGAGAATCCCGATGTTATTTGATAGCACTAAAGAGGGGAGAATCCCGATGTTTTTGTTTTTTTTATAGCACTAAATAAGGAGGAGAATCCCGTTGTTATTTGATAGGACTAAACAAAGAAGGGGGGGAATCCCTGTGTTATTTTATAGGACTCTAAATAGGAGTGGGGGGGATACCGAGCAGATTATCTAAATTTGGGATAGTCATTGACACTTTATTATGTAGCGAAGAGAACTAATGACTTTTAGCTTTAAAAGAAAAGGCAATTCAGAAAACATAGGTATTTATTACAATATGTTGGTAGTTTGTGAGTCTCCACTAAAAGCTAAACGAGAACGAAAAATCCGGAATGGAAAATTCCATACTACAGCTTATTTCAGGATAACAAGATGTTTGTTTTGATGAGTAAACTTTATCACAAGATAGAAGTTTAACTGAAACAATCTAAGTGTTCAACGAAGATAAGATAGTACGGAATATTTTAGTGTGTGTGTGTGTGTGTGTGTGTGTGTGCGCGCGCGCGCGCTCATTGAAAACAAAGGTAGATCAAACAGAAAGCCAATTTATAACGCGTGTTTCAACATTTGTTTAATATAACAACAGGATTCGTTATTGATCTAAATTGGATAAAATTAAATTATTGTGTAAATAAAGAATGGATCTGTAAATGTATGTAAAACACTGCTGACGAATAACGTTCAACTAAAGCTGCTGTTGTTTCACAACGTTAATAGCTTAACAAGTAGTGTCATCAAGACTGGTTCCAACAGAATTCCAGGATATTTTATCTTTTTTTATCTTCTTTAGATTCTATCCATTTCAGCTAAATAATGGACGAAATAAAAAAGGACAAGATAAATAAATAGGCAAATATATACGGACTACTACTATTACTACTACTACTATTACTACTACTACTATTACTATTACTACTGCTACTACTACTACTACAACTAATAATAATAATAATAATAATAATAATAATAATAATAATAATAATAATAATATAATAATAAATAAATAAATAAATAAATAAATAAATAAATTTGAAAAAATTGAAAGACGTTGAAGATGTTGCGAAGTTTAGTCCATAGAAATGCAGAATAAAATTTCATATTTTATGCTTGAATCATGTTACCAAATTGTAGACATCCAAAGATTAATTTATATTTTTTAAAAAGAAAGAAAATTCCAGGTCATGTTGTAAAAAGGAAACATGGTACATCTGCATGGGAAACAAGGTAAAAGAATTCATGTCTAGTCGGAACAGTAAAACCTAAACTTGCCTTTCACCTGATGGAGAAATAATAATAATAATAATAATAATAATAATAATAATAATAATAAAAAAATTAATAATAATAATAACAATAATAATAATAACAATTATTAATAATAATACAATTAATAATACTAATATTAATTATTATTATTATCATTCTTATTATTAATTTATTATTATTATCATTATTATTATTAAATTATTATTATTATTATTATTATCATTATTGTTGTTGATGTTATTATTATTATTATTATTATTATTATTATTATTGTTGTTGTTGATGTTGTTATTATTAGTATTATTATTATTATTATCATTATTATTATTATTATTATCATTATTATTATTATTATTATTATTATTATTATTATTATTATTATTATTATTATTATTATTATAAACAATAAGTGACCTGTGTTGTCTGTAAAATATTATAATAGGCATATAGCGAGGATCATGGTAAAAACCATAACCATGAGACTAACTCCATTCTGCGTATATTGTCTAATTTACTCATTTAGCAATATGCGTGTCGGTGGATGTGCAGTTTATAATATGAATCACACACAAAAATTTCCTATCACTCCTAGATATTAGTTGTTGACATTGTGAAAGAAATAGAGATAGCAGTGTGAAAGTCTTGGTAAATTTTGAAAGAAATTGTCCTGTTTCCAATTTAACTAAATTGGTATAATATTGCATTTAACCAAACAAATAGTTTCATGGCTCCCAACATTTCCTATCAGAGAAGAACTCATTCTAAAACTCAATGGCTTTATCGGGTAAAACGTCAAAAACAAAATAAGTATCGGCTGTTTTTATAACATTATCAAGAAACAGTGCCAAAGATCAGACGATTCTTCGCGAGACCTGTTGGATTATAACTTGAGAAACTCGAATATTATTAAATATCAATGGAGAACCTCTTTGTTTTAAAAACAAACTCCTACATGTAAAATATTATCTAATCAATGCACGATCTGCTGCTAAGCTCCATAAGTAGAAATTATTTTTCAATGGACAGGCTCCTCTCGAACGAAGAAATTTCATTTCTGATCAATTGGAACTATAGACATTCATACCAAATAAATTTTGTTCCAAAGCCGGACTGACTTGTCAAATTAATATACCCATTCTTTATACCTCAAGTGATAGACCATTTTATGTTAACATTTTTGTTAAATGTGCCGAAATTCCAATTTGTATTATGTATTATCAGTATGTGCTCTTAAAACAAGTAATAGAAACAAGTTATAAGAAGAAAGCCTTGTTAAATTCAACAAATAATTCATTTCCCTAGAATACAAAATAAAAATGTAGAAATGTAAAAGAAATTAGGATGCAAATTAAATCCTGAATAATCCTAGAACGAAAGACACAAGCCCTAATTAATAAAGTTTGTAGAAACCTTAGTGCAAATCTAGATTACAATGTTTAAGTGTTTAACGTCATTTTGCGGCACACGACAGGCTATACATGGCGGCCAGTATTAATGGTGGAGGAAGAACCCAGAAAACCCCTTGGAAGAACTACCGAATGTGAGACTTCAACCCAGGCAGACAGAGGTGAGATGGCAGTGATCCGTAACGGAGAGCGCTTTAGACCACTCGGCCACTCAACAGATTAAGTCCAATGCTGGAAGTGATGATGCGCCTGTGGTAGCCCGTATAGTGCTGATGTGCTAATAGTCATTTATTGGATCACAATAATGCAATCAAAGAAGATATCCTGATTGGAAATTTCAGTATGAAGAATGTTATTTTGGAGTACTTTTTATCTTCACTTTAGAATCACTTGAATTAAATAATTTCAATAAATTCCAGCCCAAATGACACACTGGACACCACAATAATACAATTAATTATTATATGATCTTAAAATTCGAATAATTAACGTCTATAAAAACATGATTAAATAATCCTCTACCTGACGTCAGCTGACAATTAGCATTTTCTACAGAAATAATTCTTACTGGAATTTTTCCTTTTGAAAATTCATAATGTTTATTTTTAAAAAAAAATCCAAGAGATGATTAGAAGTCAATTACTAAAATTATAATTTAAAGTACAGCTGACAATTCTTGGAGACATTCCAAGGTTATAGACTCAGACTAAGATAATCAGTGATTCAACTCAGGTAGAAAATGAACTTGATTGTTAAAAAAAATACTAACAAAAAAAGAACAATGCAAATTAAATATACAGTTGAATAGACATTTTTAACGATTCGGAAACTTTTATTAAAGAATGTATAACTTAAACGTAAATAATTTAAAGATGATTATTTTACTGATTCAATCAATTAATGCTTCATTTCTCAGGCTAATTGTCCATTTTTCTACGCCAATTAATATGTAACGGGAATGAAGATGGCGGTTCTTTACTTTTCTCATGAACACTACAACCAAACTATCGTTTGCAATCCGTTGATACCCAAAGTGTGATCCGATGAGTTTCCTCTTACTTGGTCTCACATTTTGAATCTCGTGACTAGACCGTTGCGTTTGCAACACTATTTCCTAAATGATTTCGTTAAAATGTACTTCCAAAATATAATCAGGTGGAGAATTAATGCGACATTTCAAATATTTGAATGGTGGAGAAAGAGCAACAAGGAACTAACTATTCAATGATGGGGTGATAATTAAAATAAACATCATATTGACAGAATTGGCATCAACTGTAAACTTAAGTTCGTTGCAAGACCAATAATCGTATTCACTGCATTTTCATGAGCCCTGTCAAGCACGTAGGAATCTGAAAGCTGTATTCACGATGGTAGCTATTTGCCATTTGGCAGCGTTGGGTCACTTCATGGATTTTCTCAGAACTTCGTAAGAGTTAATCAATATCCGATCCTCAGACAGTAAGCCATAAGGTTTAGAGCTTTGTCCGTAAATTGAAGATCTTCATGTTCGATGACATAACTCATGTTGTCTAAGAGAAGCCTGATTGTGGGACTTCTTGTTCTGCCGGTAATGACAGAAGAGTAAAAGGAAATGGCGGTATAATTTTGGGCCAATCCTGGCCATGTTCTCCAGGTAACTTTCATTTGCATCGCCCTGATTTAAACATGTAGTACAAAATATCTCTGGGATTAGTGCTTTACGAATGAATTTGATTTATGATAGTTCATAAAATACTGAATAGGAAACGCAGTGGCTTATTGATTGTGATATTGTTTGGTTTTCCTGTAGTTCGGCTCGACATTCTTTTGAAGATAGTTGGTATGGATATTCTATGTTTAGGTGTATTAGCTGTATTTTGCATTTAACCCTTTGACTACATCCTCTGACATGTCAAGATTGTCATGAATCAAAAACACGCAGCTAGTTTTAGTTTTCTGTATGCAACATCACACGAGGTTATACAAAAGAGAAGCTCATGGGCCATGTCCAGAACACTGGTCAGAGGATTCCCAAGAAACACTTATAGATGCCAGTTTTGAACCTATAATGGAACAATGATATTTCCATAATATGGCTTTTAGTTCAAGCCTTAGTTCCTGACAGGAAATCAACCAATTAACGGGGCACTTCAATCAAGCACGTACTAATCAACATCTGTTAATGAATTGACATGTCCAGAACAACTTCGCGATCCGGATTTTCTATTACAAGTTCCATAAGAGGAGACTGGCAAGTCCTCATCGATATCTACCCAATGGTGTCACAGGATATTCGGCCTTCCTGACACAGCAGATTGCTTCGAACACTGAATAACCGACCTTAAACACTGCCGCACACTTTACATTGGAACATGCTTTCATGTGGAATAACGAAGAATCTTAGCTTCGGTCCATTTACACTAGTCTCAAGGGCATTTCTACATATAGCCCCCAACCTCAAACAATAAATATCAGCAACACCAACATTAAATTCACACATTCAGTACGAAACTTCGGTGTTACTCTAGACAGAACTCTCACATTGCACCAAACTGTCATTAACATATGCAAGGCTGCATATCTTCAATACCGACGCATCAGCTCCAATCGCAAAATCTTTCAGTTGATGCCACTAAAACACTTGTGTATTCATTAGAACTGGACTATTGTAACTCAATTCTGTCTGGTTCGTTTCAATATATATATATATATATATATATATATATATCAGAAACTTCACAAACTTCAAAACATAGCTGTTCGGATCATTTTTAGAGTACCACGACCAGAGCACACCTCACCACTGCAGCGTTGTGTCGCTTATTCAGTTTCATGGACTTGCAGAGAACTTTGAAAGCATTAATCATTCTCCCTTCTTGCCTCAGACAGTAAGTCAAAAGGCGGTGATAAGGAATACACACAGGTGCGACGAATATGTTGTACTAAATGTATATTTGTATCATTTACCTATACAGATTGACCGTCACGAGATTAGAGGTTATAGTAAATAGTCGTTTCGTATGCAAAGCAATTCTGAAATTGCCTACTGTTATTTGCATTAGTGATTTATATAAATAGCACATCCTATACCATCCCAATGTAGGTAAATATGCATACATTTATGTTCTGCTAATGTTGTAACTTTTACCATGGCAAGTAATTCATAATATCATAATCAAAACACAAAGCTGTATCTCTTTTGTTCATCTCACTTGTGATTGTGTGTTATTATTGATGACGTGCAAGCAATTTCAATTTTTTTCAGTTAGATATAGTTTGTACTCTTTTGCATTACTTAGCACAATAAAACACATCTCTGCATATTAATATTAGTCTGCTTGGTCATGTGCATTTTTATTATTTTAAAAATATTTCACAAGTATAATTGTTCAAGTCATTTTAAAATTTCTCAAACTACAACCAAATATGACTTGTCAAGCAATGTTTGAGTAATGTGCATTTGGTGTTGATCCTATAGAAAATCATTCAATCAATATTTATCTAACAAACCAATTTTATAAATAGTTAACATTGTGTGAAAACCGTGGTCCATTCTATTATTGCTATACATTAAAACCATTATAGGAGACATATCAAGCCTGCTTGTGTATAGGATTTTAACAGTCTACTGAATATATCAGTAAGAAGTCTTTGTCACTGTGATCAGTATCAATATTAATAGCAGAGTGACACCAACTGTATAAATTAAAATACCGTGATGTCCCAGAGCTCTCTGTTACAGTTTGTTTTAACTGGTCTGATGTTCTTTCTATAAAGAAGTTGTAAGTTTGGGTCTATTTGAATTTGAAGACATTAAATGGTGGATCAACCTAATTTTGACAAAACTAAAAAAAAAACGATTATCAAAGAATGATACCTGACCGATCTGACTGGAAATGGAAATGGAGTTTTTGCAACTTCAGCAATTATGTATAGAAAAATGCCTGATAACGGATACAGAAAGTAAAGTTCATGACTTTACTAACTTAAAAAAAGCCGAAACAATAAATGAATGCTTAATTTCTCATGCCAATTTTCCAGATTGCAACACTAATTAATATGAAACAGAAATCAAGGTGATGAGTCTTAGTTTTTTACATTAATATAACAACTAAATATTCTGTGCAATACGTCGTAGCTATAATAACAAAAATTATATTTTTTAATGTAAATCGTAACATCGAATTTCTCGTCTGTTTGTAATCTATAATATTTCTTCATTTTTATGTTGGTTAGCATGTAGTTCTTCGATTTAATAAATGGAGGAATCATATATGTGTGAATCCCACGAATATATAATGTGAGAAGAAGTGAAAATATCCTTCATATTCCTTGTCAAAATGATACGAAAAACTAATTTATGCACATTCCGCTCAATAAATTTGAACTAAATGGATACTCCTAAGAAGTATTATAGCACAATTATATTTATCGTAATTCCGTTCCATTTCATGCAATTTCGTAAAATAACATGGTGCATTTAATACCTGCCGTTGTTAAGGTTACGGTTAGCTCATTGGGATGACTCTTGTTTAAATGCTTCAGAGCAAAAAGTTTGAATATAAAAAAAAATTATAACACTCCTTGTGTGTTTGTACATTGTTACTTTCCCAGAATTTAAACTTTCAGCTTTCTCTGATTTATAAGAATATGTGAAACAAAACTCTGCGCGAGTTATGCATAAATAAAGTAAATGTATTTTACATGCAAACATAAGGTCAAAATTTAATACTTATTTCCTAGCAGAGCCTCATTTTGAAAATTTGAAATCGTGCGAGATAATGCGAAAACATTATTACAAGTAGAGTGCAAAAGACCTATTAATGCATATTTTCAAAGTATTGAGTTCATTTGCGGAAAGACACTAGTTTCCTTCGATTCATGAAAACCTGAGTGATGAACAAAATATGCTTTCTACTGGTCACACATTTTGAATCACTTGATTATACCTTTGCATTTGAAGCATAATTTCCTAAATAATTTCATTAAAATGTATAAGCAAAATACAAACGAACATTACTTTCTTTCCATTTAAGCTGCTAGAATGACAAATAATCATGAACACTACATTTTCTTCATTACTGTCCACCACGTAGGAATCTGAAAGCAGCATTATTTAAAGTGGGTATGTGCCATTTGGCAGCGTTGTGTAGATTATTCACTTTCATGGACTTGCACAGAACTTTGTAAGCATTTATCATTCTCATCTCCTTCCTCAGACAGTAAGCCAGATGGTTGAGAGCGGTGTCCTTAAATTGAAGATATTCATGCTGGATGACATAAATCATGTTGTCTAGAGCCGCCTGCTTGTGTGACGTCTTGTTCTTCCGGGAATAACATAAGAAGTCAAGGAAATGGCGATACAAGTTTGGGTCAATCATGGCCATGTTATGTAGATAACATATATCTGGATAGTCGTGATCATAACTGGTACTACGAAACATCTCTGGGATTGGTGCTTTAGGAATGCATATCATTTCAGACGGTTCATAAACTATAGGAAAGGCAGTGCAATGACCTATTATTTGTGATACTGTTAGGTTTTCATTTAATTTGGCTTGAAGTATTTGTTCAGATAATCGCATTGAGCATAATATGTTGTGGATATAATTAGCACGTCTGTCATTGAGTACGTACTCACAAATGTCAAGATTGTCTATAACCAAATAAAATGCAGCTAGTTTTAGTTTACCAGATGTAACATCAGAGGAGTATCCCAAAAGGAGAAGCTCATGGGCTTTATCCAGACCACGCTGGCAAGGGGATTCCGAAGAAAGGCTTATAGATGCCAGTTTTGACCAAATAATGGAACAATAAAATTTCCCCAATAAGGTTTCCATTTCCAGTGCTAATTCCTGAGCGAAAAGCAACCTCTCGATAGCACGGGGCTCGCGAATCAAACAAAGTACAGAAAATAACTGATAAAAAAACTGATACAAGCAGAACTGATCCGACATCGGGACTTGCTAATTCAAGTTCCATAAGAGGAAACTGACAGCCAGACAAGAAGCTTCTCCCCAAATGAAATAGATAATCGCCATTCCAGATGTTTTTTTCTGGGCTATGTTTATGACCCACGGGAACCAAGAGTGCACCAGTCTGCTGAATGAGGTCAATAGTTCTTTGTGACGGCCAGTTGTGGCGTCTGTTCCTTGTTAACCAAGCTGATGCCTTGTACGGCCATGTATGGATTCACGCTGCACAAACATTGTCAATTGATAAACTTTCACAAACAAATTCTGTATTAGCAGGACCATTATGCTCATCAGCAAAGTTAAATTCCCAGCATTCATTGCATAATACAGATCGACCATATCTATATTCTTTCATCAGATCATTGTATTTGTTATATATAGGCAGTGGTAAATCGCGGTGTACACGCTGTAATTTTACACATCCTGGAGGTGTGTTCTCTTCACTCACTATAAGCAAATTGGTAACTCCTGGAACCCAGCTCTCAAGATTTTGTATAACTGTGTAACTCAGAGGTAAAATGGCATCAATGTTAGATTGTAATCCAGGCGTCGTAATTGCCTCCGCCTGACTCCCTAACAAACGTCTACCACCTAATGTAACAGACTGCATCTTCTGCGTTTGAATCCACATATTTATCTTCCACCACCGAATATCTTCCCCCAATCCCACTCTATCCAGAACTCTATTTAGCCTCCGGAACACCTCTTTGTAGTATTCAGGGATGTTCAGAGTCATTTTTCAAGGTGTATTCTGTAAATAACTAAAACGAAAGTATGGTCATTTAAATCAAATTAATATTTTGCCAAACTTGTCTATATTGTAGATCATTCAGTTAATTTTAAGAAATATATATAAAAAATATTGATTATGTGGTTGCATTTTAAACTGTTGTTACAAATGATGAAATCAATTCGGTCTAGTTTATCTGAATATCTGCTCCAGAAACTTCAGAAAGTTCATAAAACAGCTGCTCGGATCATCCTTTGCGTACCACTATCATAGTACACCTCCCCGCTGTTCTGTACCCTTCATTGGCTATCCATTCGATCCAGAATCAAACACAAAATTTGTTCTCTAAGCTACGTTTTGCTGATGGAATCCAGTCCAACATTCTTATCTGGCCTCATCCATGTGTATACACCAGCAAGATAATTACGCTCATATTCCAATAATCGTTTACTCATTATTACCACTATGAAACCAAAATCGAATGGAAAACGTTATGTTGAATACCAGGGCCTGCAAGGTGGAAAGAATTTCGTAGACACAAAGACACAGTGATCCCTTTCAAGAAAGCTCTTCAAATTCAACTTGTAAAGACATTATAATATTTCCTACCTTAAATATTTGCAGCATGTTATTTGAGTGTATAACGTACAGTTGTTAATTGCTATGTGCACAGTGTGTATCACTGTAGCGAGTGTACACATATAAGAAAATCATTAAAAAGAAAAAACAAATCCAGTGGCTGTGAATACAGTGATAGAGCTTACTTATAGTGTGTCATTGTGTCGGTTGCTGATGACGAAGAAGTTAAGGGAGCAATTTTTGCTTTAGGACGACCACGAAGAAAAGCGGCAACACAGAATTTGATGACGTTTACATATACTGAGATTCCGGAGTATGTATTGGAACTTAACCTTGAGCACATGCAACACCCAAAGAATCAAAGCGAGAACACAGTGCAAAGAAGAATGAAAGAGAATTGTAGTTAAGAGAAAAGGAATCTGAAATGGAAAAAGAGAAAATAACATTGGAAATGAAGCGTTTCGAAATTGAGTTAGAAAGAGTAAAACGTCAAGAGAAAGCAACGGAAAAATATCTTCAATGCCATTTAAAGTAAAGCTACAGGCATATGAACATGAACGAGAAGAAAATATTGCGACTCTCCGAGCAGAATTTGAATCAATTGCAAAACATGCTAAGTGGTCTGACAAGTTGAAGATAGTACAGCTAAGAACTCTTTTGACAGGTGAGGCAAGAGTTGTTGCAACTTAAGCTTGTGGCGATTACCTGGAACTCGTGAAAGGACTGATTGATCTCTTTGGAAAGAGACCGCATGAACATATAACTGCGTTGGTGTGCATGAAGAAAAAAAGCACCGAGACGTATCGCCGTCTGATAGCCAGGATTGATCAGCACCTAAAGCGTTTATCGGATGATCTTGACCAAGTCTTCGTGAGGTATTTCTCTTGCAAGCCTTGCCACAAGATCACAGTGGATTGGGAGTAACAACGACTCTAGTCCAGTTGTCGAGGCTGCGGAAAATTATATTCCCACCAATGTACAACAGCAATGGCAGAACAAATAAATTTCGTCCGATTATAAATGGGAATAGTAAGAAGACAAATATTCAAAACTTACAGCAGCAAGCGAACCTAACATCGACGAATTACTAGTCTAGACATAAGAGTAAGCAGTGTTATCGATGCAAGCAATGAGAATATATTACAAGGAATTGTTCAACTGATGACATGAAACATCATGGTAACCCAGCAACTTGTTTTGTTAAGCCAACAATTGGCAAAAGGCTTATTTTGGAAACAGGATGTGTAAATGGGCGCGAGATAATGTTTGTGAAGGACACTGGTTTCGATATGACCTTGATAAGAGAATATCTCGTTGACGAGAGTGACAAGCTGGAGGGGCACAAAGTCAAGATATACACAGCAGTAGGTCAGTCATTTACCGCACAGTTGGCTGTGGTAGATTTCGACACTGCATATTATAAGAGACCAGCGCAACTGTGTCTTGTTTCATATTTAGCCGCTGAAGCACTTTTGTGGATGTATATTCTTAGTAGGAAACGGTCATGTATTGTTACAAGGTCGATGAAAAAGGACTCGATGATGAGAGGACTGTGAAAAATACTGACCAATGTGAGGATGCGGGTAAGGATGATGTTGCCAACAACAGCATCGAGACAGAAGATACTGATCAGGGTGATAACATTTCAGTAATGAAAGAGGACCTGTTGTCAAAACTACAGATTGCTGATATTTCACTGCAAAGTATTAGAAAGAAGTCCTTTGCTACTCGTGAATTGGGTGAGGAGGAGTCAATGTCATTCTTCTGGGAGAATGATATTTTGCGACGGAAATGGCAATCTTCTGGGATGGTTCGCGTGGAGAGGAGAAATTGTTGTACCAGCAAGTTTACGAAAAATGATAATGGAGCTGGCACAAGATCGACCCCTTGCAGGTCACTTGGGTTTGAAATAAAACAAAGGAGAGGATTCTCCAATCGTTCTTTTGGCCTCGAATGCTTTCCGATGTAAGAGCTATTGTACATAGTATCATGAATGACAGATGACAACAAAACAGAAAAAGCACCAATGGTTTGCCCACCAGTGATAACAACCGTTCTCAAAAATTCCAATGGACCTTTATATACAACAAAGTCTGGACACAAATACATTCTGACGGTGGCTGATGATGCAACGAGATATCCTGAAGCTTTTCCACTAAAGGATATAGAAGAAACGACTGTAGCTAAAACACTGATTGAGCTGTTTAGCCATGCTGGTTTTACAAGGGTCATATTAACAGACAAAGGGATCAACTTCATTAGCACCTAATTGAAACAGTTGTATCAACTAGTGAGAATCCGTGGAGTTACAAGAACGCCTTATCACCCACAAGCAATTGGAAAGGAAAAACGTTTTCAGTCAATGTTGCGGAAGTTCTGTATAGATAACAAGAATGAATGGAGTGAGATGTTACCATTTGTGTTGTTTGCATACTGTGATGTCCCACATGAGGAGCCTAGATTTTCACCCTTTGAGATGTTGTTTGGATGGCAAGTTAGGGCCAATGTAGATTTTACAAGGCTTGTTTACGGTAGAGGAGGATGTAAGGAAGTCAATTTTGGAGCTTGTGAAAGTTCGTGAGAAGTTGGCCGACATCGGTGCTCTTGTCAGAGATAGTCTTCTTAATCGTCAAAAGAAAATCAAGGCACTGTATGGTCGTTACACGAAAACACGAGAATTTAGTCCAGGAGATGAAGTCCTAATTGCACCGGACCTCAGCAGGAAATGTATGGTGCAGACCGGTGCTAGTGACACAGCAATTGGTGCTGTGCTAAGCCAGACAATGGACAGTGCAGAACATGCGGTGGCCTATCTAAGCCGGAAACTTCTTCGGCGAGAGCAGAAATATGCTGCTATTGAGAAGAAATGTCTTGCGCTCGTGTGGAAAATAGTACTGACTCTGAGCGTTATGCAATTGAGTAATAATGTAAGCTTTACGCAAGTTTTATCATTTTTCTACATAGTTTTATGTTCTAAACTGTCAGTCAAACTTACGATTTGTTTGTAAAACAGACACTGAAATAAACAAAAAATTTCTCTCCTTTCTTCTTTCTTTTGTTACCGATTAACACAGAATCAGAAAAGGTTAATAAAATTATTAATACATAATACAAAAGAAAAAACACCCCACCCCCACCCCAACAACAACAAAAAAATAAAACAGCAGCAACATTGACAGATTGTTTTTTTAACTTATGGGATATATATGCAACATTTAATACATTCTATATGGATAATATCACTTCAACTAAACAGAGCCTAATTTTATGCCCTAAACAAAATATAAAAGTCACTTTCCTACATACACCACTATCTATTTAGGTTAAAACATAATGGCATCTAAGAATACTTCATCGACATTATTTACTTGGGGAGTGGGGAAACTGGCAGTTCCTTTGGAATCTTCATCTCAAAATATACATGGTATATCAATCGGTGATGAAATGCAAGGAATTTGTTTATGATACTGCTCTGGAAGATTCAAATTTGATTATATGATATTTCCATTCTGCAGGCTTTAGCACCACTGTAATATTGGAATGCACATTTATATTCAGATTAACAGATTTAACGCCTGGCGCATGGTTTTCAGTAAGAAGAATAATAACAGAAAACAAGACTGACTTTTTTCCTTTAGACTATTGTGTTGTGCTATTTTGTTCTTAACATCATGCTTGCGTTGAGACCTGTGGACTCAACGTCATAACGCCGGTTCACCTTGTCCGAATGCCTATTTTTAGAAACTGATATCACTACTTGTGAGGTGTCACAGAGGTGAAATGTACAAGCGCCATTCTATTTAAACAATGAGCCATTTATTTCCTGTAAATGTTCTTAAAGGTGTGTATAAAGCAATAAATGATGTAATAGAAATCCTACAGTTGACTCACATATGAAGTACTTTCCATAATAATCTACTTCTGTATTCTTCCATGCATATAAGGTTAATATGTATAAATGTTATTCCACAATAATAAATATATCTCACCTTGGTGACACTTTACAAAGAAGATGCTCAAGCACTAATTGGAACGTGCTGTAATATGTTGTCCTTGTGAAGAATCTGTACAGAGTTACCCGGTAAATTAAATAGCCTACATTGTATGGACCTGTTTATAGCTTTCATATAGCGTAACCTTGACATTTAGCGTGGACTTATACACTATGGATTACACAACACGGCAAAGGCGGTAATACGGAATACGCATAGTTACGACGATAATATTGTAATACATGTATATTTTATCATTTACCTATAAAGATAGACCGTCACGATGTTAGAGATTATATTATATCGTCGTTATTGGTCAACATTGAGAGGGTTTGAGGATATTCAGAACGTTTTGGTTTACAATTTGTCAAAGTATTTAACCCTGCGAATCAGAGAATTCCAAAGTTATCGACAAAATATTACATATAGATCATTTAAAAAAAACATCACGGACTCCTGAAAAAATCCATATACCATGTGCCAACACAATGTACAACGGAGGACATCATAAACTATTTTGTTGACGCTTTTGACTTTGAAAAGTATTGTTACTCGCACTTGACGGAGCGGTATCAAAACCCTAGCGCGAATCCCGCTGGAACTTATATGTTTTCCCAAAATTTCCTAAAACTTCCATATAACTTGAGTTGTAACCTGGGAAGCAAACGTGTCTCTCTTTTACTAATATTTACTCTAATCAATTGGCGACCACAGATGAAACAACTTTAACCTCATCTTTGCATGGTTTTTCTTCATTATCATCAGATTTCCGTACCGCCAGCCGCTTATGCCATAGAAAATACACCAGTATTTCCTTTCTCAATGGGAACTATTTAACTGCGCCACTCTAGGCCAGTAAATACATACTTTTACCGGCGTATCACGCTTATATTAGTACGCCTATTTTCCACTATGGACACATAAGCGGTATATACCATATCCCTGCTTATTGATTCCATGGGGTAATTTACTGGATTCCCACCATAAATACTGCCACCTGAACCACAAAACTATTATACACCACTAGTTTTTAATATGGACTATGTTACTAAAGGCACAGTCATTCTGCTTGTACCTAAATTCACTATTTGCGAACCTTAGCATGGTTCAAACTCGCTAACACTCGGTTCTGTGACGTTTGCTCCTAATAATTGGCTAATTATTTTGGGCTATAAATATTTCCATGGCGCCGAATACCAAATAATCACACAAATAAATCTAAGAATTGTTTAAAAATGGTTCGTTGTCAAATGCATACTCCAAATTTATTACAGTATTCAACCTAGTGGAAATACATCTTTATGCTTAGTTTGAGGATTTCATTGTAGCATTCCATATCATCCTCATTAAATAACTTAATATTACAATTGTTAGTGAACAAACATCTTGTTATATCAGATATGACTTTGGTCTTCCATAAAAAAAACTGAAAAATTCGTAAGAGGGGTGTTTCTCCCCCAACAGGGACACAAGGGGCAGTGCCCTTGATCCTAAGATCTACAGGGCCAAAGGCCACCAGCTGAAAACACACTGTACACTCATAATTAAGTCACAATAATTAATAAGTTCTATTCCAAGTAAGTCATGAGCACATAGACGCCAGGTTATTGAAATAATAAATGATTTTGTACAATTACTCTTAATGCTGTTTGAAGTAAATCGGTGACTCCTGGAATATGCATGCAACAAAATTATTTCAAACTGAAATTGCATTACACTTTACAGTTTTGTTACGGCTATTGGATTTAATTTTATTTATTTTTAATTATTGGGTCCAAAATTGTCATTTAGGATTTATTATTCATTAAATGGGAAATATTTCTAGAAAATTCATTTGACCTGGACTTTACTGTAAACAAGTTTTGACCTTGGCTTGTTTGACCTAAATCCTGACCTTGCTTTAGACATTGTCAACAAGCCTCTAAATTTATTGGTCAATTTCAAGGACAACATTTTTATTTTTAGTTCTTAGGGGTAGGAAAAATCTAGAGTATGTTATTTTTAGTAAAGGTAGTCTCTTTCTGTGACCTTCCATGAACTTCTATCAATTTCTAGAAAAGCGCGTGATTACTTGTTTACTTCAGAAAAACAATATATATAGCTGTATTTTAGAAGCTGACATTAGTAGATGTTTGGGCTTTAAGATAAGTTGTGTATTATCTGTTTGAGTTAAATTTTCTGGACTTGTGTCAATTCGTTATAAAAGAAGAATTATCTGGAAAAAGGACATATGTTTATGATATTCAATTGGATGATTAAAAACAAGAACTGTAACACGTGACATTGTCAGCTATTTTGGATTACTTCGTCAAGATTAGAACCTGGAACTATTAGAACATTTATTTATTAGGACTCTAGCAATTCCATTAGTGGATTATTTTGTGAATTCTAAATTTGTTGGATTTGATTCTCTGAGACTGTAAGTTCAATTGTTTTATTTAAATAATTGTACTTAATAAATTCATTGTTAAAGTTATACAAGCTTGTTAGTTTTCACTCTTTCTGTGTTGCTGCTTATTCGAGCCTAAGCACGTAACATAGAATTGGGGGCTCGTCCGGGATTGAGATTGAGATTGAGATTGAGATTGAGATTTGAGATAAATTCGAATTTAAATTTGAATTTCCCCCAGTTTTTGAAAATTTAAAATCTTTAGTGAGGCTAACACGCTTGTATCAAAATGACATCTAAGGTAGAAATATTTTTTTCTAATCCTACCCAGGAGCAATTAGATCTTTTCAAAAAAGATGAGTTGGTTCAACTTACCAGGAAATACAATCTTTCCGAAGTGAATGCTTCTTTAACGAAACAAGATATCAAAAAGATTTTGGTCCAGTATTTGGTAGAACAGGATGTTTTGGAACAAAGTGCTTTGATTCCGGTCAGTAAGTCTGCATCAGACTCTGACATAAAATTAAAGGAATTAGAATTAAAATTCAAGATGGAATTAGAGTTGAAGAAGCTAGAATTTCAGGAAAGGGAGAGAGAAAAGCAATTACAATATGAGAAAGAGGAGAAAGAGAAACAAATTGAATTACAAAAAGAGCAAATGCGGATTGATAGAGAGAGAGGGAGGAGAAAGAGAGACAATTACAAATTGAATTAGAGTTTAAGAAATTGGAATTTCAGGAAGGGGAGAAAGAAAGACAATTACAATTTGAAAAAGAGGAGAGAGAGAGACAGGAAAGGTTACAAGAAAAACAAATTGAACGAGAGAGAGAGAAGGAAGAAAGGGAATATCAGTGTAAAATGAAAGAATTAGAGCTGGCAAGTGAGAATCACCATCATACTTCAAATCAAAATTTTGATTTAGCAAGGAATATTAGATTAGTGCCCCCTTTCAAAGAAAAAGAAGTAGACAAATATTTTATTCTTTTTGAAAAAGTTGCAGAAAATTTAAAGTGGCCAAGAGAGAATTGGACTCAGTTACTACAATGTGTAATTACTGGTAAGGCTAGTGAGATTTACACCTCACTGTCTGTTCAGCAAAGTGGTGATTATGACGTAGTTAAAGAATGCATTTTCAGAGGTTATGAGTTAGTTCCTGAAGCTTATAGGCAAAAATTTAGAAATTACAGAAAAGAAGCTGGACAAACTCATGTCGAATTTGCTAGACAAAAAGAGCAGTTGTTTGATAGATGGTGTTTAGCCAAGAAGGTTGAGCAAGATTATCAAAATCTCAAGCAAATTATATTAATTGAAGAGTTCAAAAACTGTGTCCATAATGATGTTAAAACTTATCTTGATGAGCATAAGATTGAAACCTTGGAAAATGCTGCTCGAGCTGCTGACGAATATTCGTTGACACACAAAGTTCCTTTTGTTAACAAGACTTCTACTCAACAATTTTCTGGCAGAAAAGAATTTCCGCCTAATTCAAGCCCTTCTAAAACTCAAACTAACACAACTTTCATAAATCAGACTTCAGAGAAGTTTGATTCTAGATCCTTGTCTCTTCCGACGTGTAACTTTTGCAAGAAAAAAGGACACGTTATTTCTGATTGCTACAAATTGAAAAATAGGCAACAGAATCAAGATAGACCAGTTCCAAATGCTCTTATTTACAAGAGGTCAAGGTCACAGTCATGTATTGAAAGCAATACATTTGTTGGGTCTAATAAATCCCAGTCTGATTTTGATATGGAGAATTATGAACCATTTATATCGAAGGGTTCTGTATCACTTTTGGGTGATTCAGCCAATCCCACCCCTATTAAAATTTTAAGGGACACAGGAGCCTCTCAGAGTCTTTTATTATCAGGTACTTTGCCTTTATCTGAGAAGTCTTCTTCTAATGAAAGTGTTCTTATTCAGGGGTTGGAGTGCTGCTTTGTTAATGTTCCTCTCCATTGTGTAAATTTGTCATCAGACTTATTGTCAGGACCTGTGACAATCGGAACAGTCTCGGTTTTACCTGTTGAGGGAATTGATTTATTGCTAGGCAACGACTTAGCTGGAGATAAGGTTGTGGTTAATCCACTTGTAACTGACAAGCCTAATTTGGATCAGAAAGTTGATCCAATTGAAAAAGAAATCCCTGATATATTTCAAGCTTGTACAGTTACTAGAGCTATGGTAAAGAAAGCTCTTGAGAATGAAGTTGAAACGGGCAGTATTCCCTTGGCTGACATATGTATAAGTCAGGCCTTTGATGAGGTCACATTTACTTCTTGTTTAGATCAATCAGAAGGTATTGATCATAGTGATCCTCTTTTAACAACTCATTCTCTTTATTTTAATCAGGGTGATGATTTTGAGAGTGATGTTACAGAAGACAGCATTCCTTCAACTGGCACTTGTATAGGTCAGGTTTTTTATGAGATCACTTTTACTCTTGGTTTAGATCAATCAGAAGGTATTGATCATAGTGATCCTCTTTTAATAACTCATTCTCTTAATCAGGGTGATAAACGACAGTCACTTGTCGTCGAACAGGAAAAAGATCCTGAGATCTCCTGTTTGTTTCAAAGGGCCATAAATGAGACTGAAGCCACTGAAGTTCCTGTCTGTTATTTCATTAAAAATGGAATTCTTATGAGAAAATGGAGACCTCCCGAGGTACCTGCTGGTGATGAATGGTCAGTGAACTATCAAATAGTAGTTCCAAAACCTTACAGACAGGAAATACTTAATCTGGCCCATGAAACTCCTTTGGCTGGTCATTTAGGGATTAATAAAATGTATCACAAGATCTTAACTCATTTTTATTGGCCAAAAATCAAAAGTGATGTTGCCAAATACTGTAGGTCTTGTCATACTTGTCAAATGGTAGGAAAACCCAATCAGAAGATACCTAAGGCTCATCTGCAACCGATTCCTACGTTTGATGAAACATTCAGTGGAATTATGGTAGATTGTGTGGATTCCTTATCTAAGACCAAGTCAAGTAATCAATTAAAGTTAAAAATGAAGCTAATGTTTGAAAGAAATACAAGGGAGAGAACTTTTGAGTCTGATAATGGAGTTGTGTTACTCTTATTCATTCTTCTTACTTTACTTCAAATTAGATATTACGGCCCTTACAAAGTTAAGAAGAAAATGAATTAGTTAAATTATAGTATTAGTGCTCCTGGGATCTAAATTAATTATAGGAGTACCAGTATATTAAAAGAGATAGCCATGTTAAATATGTAATTAATTTAGTTGTACCAGTCCCTCTTAGCGATGAAATATCATCAGGATTCGACTGATATTGGAGCTACGAATTGTTGGAATTTAGAAATTGTAAAAAAATCTAGACCAGAAACTTTCACAGTTGCAAGTGCAAGAAAGAAATGAACTGAAAGTTATTATTATATGAGCACTTATGTCCAGATATTCTTACAAGGACAAACAAAATTTTCATGACGTTGAGATTGAGAATTCCATGCAGGATGAGTCCACTCAAACAGGAATACTTGAAAAAGGAAATTCAGTATTTGCTGAAGAATGATTTTATCAAGCCCAGTAAAAGTGATTGGAGTTCACTATGCATACTGTTCCTAAACCGGATAAAACTTTCCGTATGTGCACTGATTAAAGGAAGGTGAACAGAGTGACAAAAACAGATTCATTCCCATTAACAAGAATTGACTATTCTATTGATAAAATCGGGAATACCAAGTACGTCACCTAATTCTGACCATCTGAAAGGATTTTGGCAGATTCCACTACGGAAAAAGCAAAGGGAAACTCAACATTGCGACTCCAAAAAGGACTCTAGCAATATAAATAAAGTCCAATTCAACGTCTCGTCAAAATGTTCATCACTGGTCTAGAGATTTGAGACGTCATCATCTACAACGACACCTGGAGAGTACATCTAGCAACAATTCGATAATTCTTTAACAGACTCACTAATGTATGTTTGACAATTAATTTGTCTAAAAGTGAGTTCTGCTGTGCTTGTGTGCTTTTCTTAGGACATTTTGTGGGACATGGACAAGTTAAAAATTTGAGGCTATTTCTTGACAATACAATTGCAGACGTTTTTCCTGTGTATAACAATTTATTATATTGTGTAATTTGTACTAGTTCTTTTAATCTCAGATGTAAATTGGTTTGTGATAAAAAGAAGGTTTTATCATATAAACTTTTCTTTTTATTTTATGGGGGAAGGTGTTACGGCTATTGGATTTAATTTTATTTATTTTTAATTATTGGGTCCAAAATTGTCATTTAGGATTTATTATTCATTAAATGGGAAATTTTTCTAGAAAATTCATTTGACCTGGACTTTACTGTAAACAAGTTTTGACCTTGGCTTGTTTGACCTAAATCCTGACCTTGCTTTAGACATTGTCAACAAGCCTCTAAATCTATTGGTCAATTTCAAGGACAACATTTTTATTTATAGTTCTTAGGG
Source organism: Unio pictorum (assembly GCA_030141615.1). NCBI lineage: Eukaryota > Metazoa > Mollusca > Bivalvia > Unionida > Unionidae > Unio > Unio pictorum. The sequence goes on from JARLTB010000289.1 coordinate 2,791,012, forward strand.
GTAGGAAAAATCTAGAGTATGTTATTTTTAGTAATGGTAGTCTCTTTCTGTGACCTTCCATGAACTTCTATCAATTTCTAGAAATGCGCGTGATTACTTGTTTACTTCAGAAAAACAATATATATAGCTGTATTTTAGAAGCTGACATTAGTAGATGTTTGGGCTTTAAGATAAGTTGTGTATTATCTGTTTGAGTTAAATTTTCTGGACTTGTGTCAATTCGTTGGAAAAGAAGAATTATCTGGAAAAAGGACATATGTTTATGATATTCAATTGGATGATTAAAAACAAGAACTGTACCACGTGACATTGTCAGCTATTTTGGATTACATCGTCAAGATTCGAACCTGGAACTATTAGAACATTTATTTATTAGGACTTGCAATTCCATTAGTGGATTTTTTTGTGAATTCTAAATTTGTTGGATTTGATTCTCTGAGACTGTAAGTTCAATTGTTTTATTTAAATAATTGTACTTAATAAATTCATTGTTAAAGTTATACAAGCTTGTTAGTTTTCACTCTTTCTGTGTTGCTGCTTATTCGAGCCTAAGCACGTAACAGTTTAAGAAGGAAGTTTCATCATTATTTCTCCTACTGAAGACTGGCAAGATATTTCAAAGTCCTCTCACCCCTAGCCAAATTTCGAAATTTTGCAGTGTAATCCATAATGTCATAATCAAAACACAAAGAAATATTTTTGTTTATCACACTTGTGATTGTGTTTTATTATTTATGACGTGCAAACAATTTCAAATTATTTCAGTTATAGTTTTTACTGTTTTGCATTACTCAGCACAATAAAACACATCTCTTTATATTAATTTTAGTTTGAATGGTCAAGTACATTTTTATTTTCTTTTTAAAATATTTCAGAATTCTGAGAGGTCAATTAATTTTAAAATTTCTCAAACTACAACCAAATATGACTTCAAGCAATGTTTGAGTAGTGTGCATCTTGAGTATTGGTGCTTATCCTATAGAAAGTCATTAAATCAACATTTATCTAAAACAACAACTTTGTAAATTGTTCACATTGTGATCAAACTGTGTCCATTCAGTTAAGGCAATACATTACAACCATCATATGGATTTATTAAGTCTGTTTGTGTATAGAATTTGCACAGTCTACTGAATATATCCGAAAGAAATCATTGTCACAGTGAACAGCTACAATATTAAGAGCAGAGTAACATCAACTGTTAAATTAAAATACATTGATGTCTCAGAGCCCTCTCTTTAAGTTTATTTTACCTGGGCTGATGTTCTTTCTATAAAGAAGTTGTAGGTTTGGGTCTTTTTGAATTTGAAGCCATTTAATGGTGGATTAACATAATTTAGACAAAACTTGAAAAAGAATGATTATTAAAGAATGATACATGACCGATCTGACTGGAAATGGAGTTTTTGCAACTTCGGCAATTATTTATAGAAAAAATGCCTGATGACGGATATAGAACTAAATCATGCTCTCACATTGTCAGAGGTACTAATTGGATGAAAATTACAAAGACGTCCTTTGACTGAATGCTCATCGACAGAAATTCTTTCTCCAACAAAGACATAAACAGGTGTGTGTGTGTGTGTGTGTGTGTGTGTGTGTGTGTGTGTGTGTGTGTGTGACGGCATACGTGTGTGTACATACTGTTTACTGTCCATGTTGTGAGATGACTCCATCATACTAAGGATCAACAGCGCTAGATGTGTCTGTGTTATCTGATGATTCTAAGGGTCAACTTATATCAAGAGTTAATTGGGTTAGTCATGTCTATGTTGTTAGTTGACACTTAGCATGTGTCACCTGGGTTTGCTGTTCCCATCTTATTCGATGACTACAACTAAAAGCAAACTGAGTTAGCTGTGCACATCTTGTCGAATAATTCAAAGTAAGTGTCAACTGGTTTGCTCTGTCCATGTTTCCACACAAAGACAAGTGAGTGCGTCTCAAAATATATATGGAAAACCTTGCGGTGCAGAATTTGATTCTAACAAGCTAAAGATACGTTTTCAGCACTTTAATTCCATGCATTTGGTGTGTTTTTGTATTCCATATTTTCTATTCATGAACCAGATAAAGCATACATCAAGTGTGCCATGCACTGATATCAACTCTTTCACTTTAAGAGAACAGATCTAGATAATATATTTACACAATTGCAACTATACGAAATGCTTTAAAAATAGAATTTAGAACTATTTCCCAATTTTAAACCTCTTTCGCCTCTACCTCTACAACCATCTTATACGTCACAGAAAAATTTATGGCTATCATGGCTTTATGACAGAGTATGTAATGTTTGAAAATGCCAATTGACCTAGATTTCAGTTCAAGTTTTCTGTTTCAATTTAGTTCTTTAAGAGATGCAAATTCTAGCCGTGAACTTTGTGTAAAAGCTGGTGCAAAGCGAGCCTACTTGTCGATTTCTCTGAAATTAATCAACCATCCGCATGATAATGGAACCAAAAGTAACACCATAAGACTTTTACGTATGAAGAATTGGGAAGAATGTACATCAAACATTATTAATAATTCGACTTTTGTGGTAACCACACTAACTGGTAAACACTTAGACGTTTCGACAAGTTGATATAGCATTACAAAGGTATAATTTCCAAATTAAAAAAATAAATTCCCGTCCATGATTCAGTAAAATTCAAGGTTTGTAGGAACTGATTTATTGAAACAACATTTCCAGATAACAAAACCTACAAATGCATTAATTAGTACCACTATAGGATTTAGAGGAGAGATTGACATTCAAGGCCAGATGAATATTAACAATTGTATACATACAACGATGTTAAGCACTTATAATCAAAAGAAATGGAAATAAGTAATACAGTACAAAAAAACACTGAAAGAATACTGAAAAATATGTGTGCATTCTGATATTTATTCTAAAGAGTAATGTGGACTGGCTCCTAGAATCACACTGGTATATACGTATGCGTAAACAAAACTTAAGAACAATGTAATGGAATTCAATCAATTATGAGATTGCTAGGACAATATGATAATAGTATTGTGTTGATTGTACATGAACAATCTCTAGAGCGATTCCACAATGAAAATCAATATGTATTATAAATGTTAATCATATTAGCTCTTGTCAGATAGATTCTCTGAGCAGCTAATGCCACTAAAATCTGCGGAGCTTATAATAAACAATCTTGCAAATTGTATTAAAAAATGCAAATTAAGGAACATGCCTGCTCGGAGTGGACGAGATCATTTTCTGCATTTAATTGCATACTTGCAAGTTATCCGTTCAGTAAATAAAACAAAATATATAGCTTTGGGGATACTATTTCTTTTAAAATATTACAAATGTAATCCAAGCTCTCGCCCAGCATTATCTAAACGAGGTTGAAAATGTTTTATATTACTGGCGTATCAATCTTACGGACTAAAACCATGATAAGGATGCACCGGAAACTTGAAACAAAATTTGCTACAAGTACGTTTAAGGAGCATTCTCTGTATCACTACCACTTCCAGACTTTGACCATTAGTCTTTGTACCAAATATATATAGTTGTAAGTTGTATATCACCTTTCTTGTTCTGGAGAGGAGTGCTCATTACCTCCATATACCCTTACATGTGCTCAATAAAGTATACTAGATCAGATGGTGCAATGAAAAAAATTCAAATTTATTCACAGGGGATCTGCTTTCAAAATCTTATTTAAAATCAGCCTTGCGTATTTTATTTGTCTACAGTGGGAAATTTAAGCTGACTCGTTTTATAATTGATAGCAAATACTATTTTAGTATACGTCTCAATATGAGTGGATTATTGCATACTGTTGTAACCGTTTAGCAATATTATTCATTGACCAGTAGAACAACGAGAAGATAATAATAAAATTCAGCCTATACTTAATGTTTTCTTCGGGGTGAAAGCTACAACCGTTCAACGGCTACATGACACGAGTGTATACCTGAATTTATCATGCGATATGTGTGTTTCCCAGGCAACAAACATATCCCCGCTTCCCATATAAATCAGATGATGCTATTTCTCGTTTTCATTGGGACACATTGAGGTGGCTAGCATACCTCCAACAAAGATCCCAGACAAAGTTATATCATTTCTTACCCTAAAAGACTCTCATCTTTCAACAAGCTCTTTGTCAACAAACGTTACCAAATATACTTGATTGTTTTAGATTGTTCCAATCCGTTTCTGCAATTGAAGTAACGATGGCATGACCAGACATATCAACTTCTTCAATGTATAGCCTAACTTTGGGAAAGTTTCCAGCCTCAACGGTTGGCACGTACAAGACTGATATTACTTATCAGAAAACCATATATTCCTGAGTTCACAAGGCCAATTGGTTATAGTAAAATTCCAGGGACTAAACATATTGTAAAAACGAAAATTGTTTGTACCTCACTAATTCTTGCCTTCTTAAACAAAACTAACTTAGCTTTAGGCTTATATGAATCTGTACTATTTGCAACAGCTATTATTTTGGCCTTTATTGAACTTCTTAGAGTAAATAAAATTACACCCCAGTCTCGTGAAACATATTAGCCTTTTTTGCTGTGTTGATGTTTCGATAAATTATAGTGTGGGTCATAACTAGTATACATAGAACTGGAACCTCCAAGATTAACCATAAAGGTATCCACACATATCATATTTTTACAAGCAGTGGGCATTATTTCCCCTCGTTCAGCTGTCTTATAGCAACACTATTTATAAATACGTTCTTGATTTATACGACTACATATATTCATTTTATAATGATATGTTTCTAGAACACATTAATATAAGCATTATATGTAACTAAACTAGTACACCATGTTCGCTTTCTTTTCTTGAGTTCAGTATGCCGAAATTCCATTTCGCACTATATATTTCGAATATATGGTCTTAAAACAAGTAATACAAAACGAGTAAGAAGAAACAGGCTTTGTAAAATTCAACAATTATGTAATTCCCTAGAATACAAAATAAAAATCTTAAAATCTAAACAAAGAACGTATGGTATTGTAAATAATCAAATAACCCTAGTCTGACACAAGTCTTAATGTTTAAAGTTCTGAAATAACCTTCAAGGAAATCCAGATAGAAGTGCCGATGTGCCAGTATCACCCGTATAGTGGTGATGTGCTAACGGTCTTTTGTTGAATTATAATAATACATACAATTCAAAAAGATATTCCAGTTTAAAGTTTCATAAACGATAAATGTTAATCTGAGCATTTTGTATGTCAGAGCAGAATTATTTAATAATTTAACTTTATACAAAAGATCATCCCAAATGAAATACTGGACAAATTAATAATACAATGAAATCTGCTATTAACATAAAACACGAATAAATAATTTCTAGAAAAACATGAGTATACATTCCTCTACACGTTGTTCCCGAAACCAAACTGAACTATTCGGTCAGGTAGAAAATTAATGTTTGATTTTTTTTCAATTTAAAAACCTAACAAACAAAGCAAATTAAATATACATTTGAATATGCACTTTTAAAAATTATGAACATTTTGAAATAAACAATGCATAACTTGAACGTTAATACTATAAACTTCATGATTTTACTAATTGACTAACTTAAGAAAATCAGAAACAATAAATGAATGCTTAATTTATCATGACAATTTCCCAGATTCCAACTCTAATTAATATGAAACAGGAATCACGGTGATGACTCTTAGTTTTTTACATGAATATAACAAATAAATACTGTGTGCAATACGTCGTAGATATAATAACAAAAGTTATATTTTTTAAATGCAAATCGAAACATCGAATTTCACGTTTCGCGAAAACGGTTTGTAATCTCTAATATATCTTCATTTTTATGTTGGTCAACATGTAGTTCTTCTATTTGATAGAGGAAGAAATCGTGTGTGTGTGAAAGACACGAATATATAATGTGAGAAAAAGTTAAAATATTCTAATATGTCTTGTCAAAACGGTACGAAAAATTAATTTATGCAAATTCTGCTCAATAAATTTGAAATAAATGGATTTTCTAAGATGTATTATAGCACAATTACATTTCCCGTAATTCCGTTCCATTTCAAGCAATTTCGTCAAATACCTGTCTTTGTTAGGGTTACGTTTAGCTCATTGTGAGGACTCTTGTTTAAATACGTCAGAGCTAAAAGTTTGAATATAAAATAATTTTCACAATACTCTCTGTGTGTTTGTACATTACCTTCCCAGAATGTAAACTTTCAGATTTGTCTGATTTAAAAGGATATGTGAAATAAAACTCTACGAGTTTTATACTTACATGAAGGAAATGAGCTTTTACATGCAAATATAAGGCCAGAATATAGTACTTCTTTCCCAGCAGAGACTTGAGCCTCATTTTCGAAATTTGAGATCGTTCGAGATAATGCGAGAACATGATTGAAAAGTAGAGAGCAAATGACCTATTAATGCATATTTAAAAAGTATTGAGTTCATTTTAAGAAAGACACTAGTTTCCTTAGATCAGTGGCAACCTCAGTGACTAACAAAATTTTCTTTATACTGGTCCACATTTTTGATCACTTGATTGAACCATTGCATTTGAAACATGATTTCCTACAAAATTTCATTAAATCGTACAACCAAAATACTATACAGTGGAGCATGAATGTTACAGTTTAAGGTTATATATATATATATATATATATATATATATATATATATATATATATACGCACACAAATATCACAGAATTGAAATCAGATTTCTTTTAAATTGCTAGAAAGACCAATATATTGTACACCACAATTTGCTCATCACTGTCCACCACGAAAAGCAGCATTAATGAGAGTAGATATGTGCCATTTGGCAGAGTTGTGTCGGTTTTTCAGTTTCATGGACTTGCAGAGAACGTTATAAGCCTCTCTTCTTCTCCCCTCCTGCCTCAGAATGTAAGCCAGTAGGTTAAGAGCGGTGTCCTTATAATCACGATCTTCATGTTGGATGACATCAATAATGTAGTCTAGAGCAGCCTGCTTGTGGGACGTCTTGTTCTGCCGGGAATAACATAAGAATTCAAGGAAATGGCGATACAAGTTTGGGTCAATCATGGCCATGTTATGTAGATAACATATATCTGGATAGTCGTGATCACCGGTACTACGAAACACCTCTGGGATTAGTGCTTTTGGACAGCACCTAATTTCTGATGGCTCATAAACTGCAGGAAAGGCAAACCAATGACTTATTCTTTCTGATAATGATAGGTTTTCATTTAATTTGGCTTCAAATATTTGTTGAGACATTTTGGCATGTATTTTATTCAGTACATACTCAGACTTGTCAAGATTGTCTATAACCAAATAAAATGCAGCTAGTTTTAGTTTTCCAGATGTAACATCAGAGGAGGATCCCAAAAGAAGAAGCTTATGGGCCATATCCATACCAAACTGGCAAGGGGATTCAGAAGAAAGGCATATAGATGCCAGTTTTGAACCAATAAAGGAAAAATAAAATTTCCTCAATATGGTTTTTATTTCCAGTGTTAGTTTCTGAGAGAGAAGCAACCGCTCGATTGCACGGCGATCGCAAATCAAAAACGCTAGAGAAAACAACTGAAAAAAAACTGAAGTTAACAGAATTGATTCGACATCGGGATTTTCTAATTCAAGTTCCGTAAGAGGAATCTGACAAGTTCTCACCAGTTTCTGTCCGATGTTGTCACACGACATCTTGGTTAGGTATCTACCCTCCAGACTCAGCAGACTGCTAAGAACACCGAGTAACCGACCTTGTACATGGCCGTACACTTTACATTGAAACATGTTTTCATCTGGAATAAAGTAATTTGGGCAGGTCTCAGTTTCAGTCCATTTATACAACAGTCTCAAGCACAATTCTACACATAGCAGCAGATTATCCGGTTGCCACATGGTGGTTGGGGTGTTTTCCAGTAGGTAAAATATACATGTCTTGCAATGATAGCTGCTTAACACATCATTACCTACAGTTGGCTTTATAAAGCTTCTGTTTATCATTTTCAGTAGAATATAACACTTGTATTGCGTTGAGTTCAACTGCCTGACAAGACGCTTCTCCCCAAATGAAATAGATAATCGCCATTCCAGATGTTTTTCTGGGCTATGTTTATGACCCACGGGAACCAAGAGTGCACCAGTCTGCTGAATGAGGTCAATAGTTCTTTGTGACGGCCAGTTGTGGCGTCTGTTCCTTGTTAACCAAGCTGATGCCTTGTACGGCCACGTACGGATTCGCGCTGCATAAACACAGTCAATTGTTAAATCTTTAGAAACAAAGTTTGTATTAGCAGGACCATGATGCTCATCAGCAACGTTAAGTTTAAACCATTCGTTGCATAATACAGATCGACCGTATCTATCTACTTTCATCCGATCGTGGTTTTTGTTATATACAGGCAGTGGTTTATGCAACCGTACACCCTGTAACTTTACATATCCTGGCGGTGTGTTCTCATCACTGACTACAAGCAAACTGCGAACTCTTGGAACCCAGCTCTCAAGATTCTGTATAACTTTGTAGCGCAGAGGCAAAATGGTATCAATGTCAGATTGTAATCCAGGCGTCGTAGTTGCCTCCGCCTGACTCCCGAACAAATATCTACCACGTAATTTACCAAACTGCATCTTCTGCGCTTCTCTCCACATATTTATCCTCCGCCATCGAATATCTTCGCTCAATCCGACTGTATCCAGAACTCTATTTAGCCTCAAAGACACTTCTTTGTAGTATTCAGGAGTGTTCAGAGTCATCTTGCAAGTTGCATTCTGTAAATATATAAAACGAAAGTATGTTCATTAAAATCAAATTAATATTTTGCCTAACTTGTGTATATTATTGCTGATTCAGTTCAATTTAAGAAATAGATATCAAAAGTATTGAATATGTAGCTGCTTTTTAAACTGTTGCTACAAATGATGGAATCAATTCTGTCTAGTTTGTCTGAATATCTGCTCCAGACACTTCAGAATGTTCTTAACACAGCTGCACGGATCATCCTTTGAGTACCAAGATCTGAGAACACCTCCCCGCTGCTCTGTACCCTTCATTGGCTATCCATTCGATTCAGAATCAAACACAAAATTTGTTCTCTGAGCTACGTTTTACTGATGGAATCCAGTCCAACATACCTATCTGGCCTCATCCATGTGTATACACTAGAAAGATAATTACGCTTCTCTTCCGTTAATCGTGTACTCATTATTCCTTCTATGAAAACGACATCATATGGACAACGTTCTGTTGAATACCAGAGCCAGCAAAGTGGAAAGAGTTTCTTAGACACAGAGACACAGTGATCAGTGATCCCTTTCAAAAGTGCTCTTCCAATTCAACTTGTAAAGACCAAATAATATTTTCTACCTTAAATATTTGCAGCATGTTTTTTTGCGTGTATAACGTACAGTTGTTAATTGCTAAGTGCACAGTGCGTATCACTGTAGAGAGTGTATAAGCCAAGGAATCATAGAAAAGAAAAACTAGTCCAGTGGCTGTGAATACAGTGATAGAGCTTACAGTACGTACTTATAGTGTGTCATTGTGTAGGTTGCTGATGACGAAGAAGTTGAGAGCAATGATTGCTTCAAAACGACCACGAATAAAAGCGGCAACACAGAATTTGATGGCGTTTACATATACTGAGATTCCGGAGTATGTGTTGCAACTTAACCTTGAGCACATGCAACCACCCAAAGAAACAAAGCGAAAACCTAGTGCAAAGAAGAATATAAGTGAATTGTAGTTAAGACAGAATGAGTCTAGTTGGGAAATGGAAAGAGCAAAAAAAAAACGATTGGAAATGAAGCGTTTCGAAATTGAGTTAGAAAGAGCAAAACGTCAACAAAAAGCAACGGAAAAAACATCTTGTTTTTGCCATTTAAAGTAAAGCTACAGGCATATGACCATGCACGAGGAGAAAATATTGTGACTTTCCTATCAGAATTTTAATCAAGTGTAAAACATCTTAAGTAGTCTGACAAATTGAAGATAGTGCAGCTAAGAACTCTTTTGACAGGAGAGAGTAGAATTGTTGCAACTCAAACTTGTGGCGATTACCTGGAACTCATGAAAGGACTGATAGATCTCTTTGGAATGAGACCGCATGAATATTTCACTGCGTTGGTGCGCAAGAAGAAAAAAACCGAGACGTATCGTGGTCTGATGGACAGGATTAATCACCATATAAAGCATTTTTTGGATGATCGTGACCCAGTTAATTGTCTTCGTGAGGTATTTCTCTTGAAAGCGTTGCCACAAGATCAAGCACAGTGGATTGGGAGGAACAAGGACTCTAGTCCAGTTGTCGAGGCTGCGGAATATTATATTCCCACCAATGTACAACAGCAATGGCAGAAAAATAAGTTTCGTCCGATTATAAATGGGAATAGCAACAAGACAAATATTCAGAACTTACAGCAGCAAGCGAAACTAACATCGACGAATTACTAGTCTAGACATAAGAATAGGCAGTGTTATCGATGCAAGCAATGAGGATATATTGCAAGGTACTGTCCAACAGATGACATGAAACATCGTGGCAACCCAGCAACTTGTTTTGTTAAGCCAACAATTGGTGAAAGGCTTATTTTGTAAACAGGATGTGTAAATGGGCACGAGATAATGTTTGTGAAGGACACTAGCTCCGATATGACCTTGATAATTTAATATCTCGTTGACGAGAGTTACAAGTTGGAGGGGCACAAAGTCACGTTATACACAGCAGTAGGTCAGCCATTTACCGCACAGTTGGCTGTGGAAAACATCGATACTACGTATTATAAGGGACCAGCGCAACTGTGTCTTGTTTCACATTTAGCCGCTGAAGCACTTTTGAGGATGGATATTCTAGTAGGAAAGGGTCATATGTTGTTACAAGGTCGATGAAAAAGGACTCGATGATGAGAGGACTGTGAAAAATACAGACCAATGTGAGGATGAGAGTAAGAATGAAGTTGACAAAAACAGCATCGACACAGCAGATACTGATCATCGTGATGACATTGAAGTTGCTAAACTTTCAGCAATGAATGCGGACCTGTTCTCGAAACTACAGATTGTGGATACTTCACTGCAAAGTATTAGAGAGAAGTCCTTTGCTACTCGTGCCGTGGCTGAGGAGGAGTTAATGTCATTCTACTGGGAGAATGATATTTTGCGACGTAAATGGCAATCTGGTAATGGTTCGCGTGAAGGGGAGAAAATTGTTGTACCAGCAAGATTACAAAAAAATGGTAATGGAGCTGGCACACGATCGACCCCTTGCAGGCCCCTTGGGTATGGAAAAAAGACAAAGAAGAGGATTCTCCAATAGTTCTTTTGGCGTGGAATGGTTTCTGATCTAAAGACCTATTGTACATAGTGTCAAGAATGTCAGATGACAGCAAAACGGACTGCACATGAGAAAGCACCAATGGTTTGCCCACCAGTGATAACAGAACCGTTCTCCAGGTGATAATTTCCTGCAAATGTATGGAACTGGGAATAAGCGTACGTAAGACAAAATCACGTGTCACATCAGGCAATTTCACAAATTGCGTTTGACGTCAGTCTGTCTTTTAACGTCTGACATGCTCGTTCACATGCGTCTGTCCATACTAATTTCGTCGGACCTTTTTTCCAAGTCGAGTCAGTCAATGGGCTTGCAATAGCGCTGAAGTTAGCAGCATATCGTCAATAATACCCTGCAAATCCCAAGAAAGATCGAACTTCCGTGTTAGTGGTCGGTCGTACTGCGTCCATATGTTTCTCGACCTTTCTCGACCTTTGAACTATCTGGGACCAACGTTTCTTCGCTAAGGGTATGGCCTAGGTAGGTTAGTTTCCTAAACCCTATATGGCACGTAGATGGTCGTGTTGTCAGTATAGTTTGTCGAAGTCGCTCTTAAACGTTTCTCAGTAAAATGATATGTTCGTCCCATAAAGCTGTCGCTAAGAGTAAATCGTCCATGAAGTTCGAGACTCCAGTCCCCCTTAATGGTTCAAGTAATGTACGCTTCATACGGGTGAAGACGCTCGGCGCATTCTGGACACCGAATGATATGACTACTCACTCGTAGGTCCCATATGGAGTTGCGAAGGAAAGTTTTCCTCTGTCTTCATATCGAACTAGAATTTGCCAGTATCCCTTGGACGGATCGATTTTTGACACCTAGTTCGCATTGATCACTCTGGCAAAAATGGACTCAGCATCAGGTAAACGCTCTACCTGGAATTCCGTGATCCTGTTAAGTTTTAAGTGCCCCTCGTTAACACTTGTCGCATGACAACAAAAAACACTCCGAACATTCCCATGCACACCTGGCCAGTAGAACTCCTTCACCAACCTAGCTCTGGTCTTCGCCACGCCCATGTGGTTTCCAAGAAGACCCTCATGTGCCAGCCTAAGCACTTCTTCTCGCTTCGCTACGGGCACCAAAACTTGCTTGAACGTATCGGTCCCTTTCTTGACGTATCGATACAAACTACCGCGTTTCGTCGCGAACTTCACCTCGCCGTCTGGCAATTTCCGTATGGACCCATCATTTGCGTACCTGCGTACCTTGTTGAGAGACAAATCTTCCTTTTTGAAGTTTCCCCAACTTAAAAGGTAGCAAATTGTCTATGGGCGAAGTCATGGGTCTTAGCGCTTTTGACCCTGACCTACGCTTCATAACCCTCGTCTCAACTGACCGCACATGTACAGGGGTACACGTCAAAGGGTTAGGTTGGGGCAACACATACCTACACCCTAATATTTCGTCATGAGACAGTCCCGACAAACACGCTGCTTGAATTCGTCTTTTTACCTACAGCGAATCAAGGTCAATACTAAAGACCGGAAACGAATCCTTCGTCTGGTTAGCTACTGAACTTCAACCGCCTCACCTGTGTAATCTCAAAGCTTGACATACCTACTATCATCCAAGGCCGGATAACTCCAGTCGGTATCATACAATATGGTCGCCTGCTCACCATTAACCAACTATCGCTGTATTAGTCAACTGCACTGTTTCTCGATTCTTAACAGTATTCAGAGTTACCAAATTTATCGTGGTCGGATGATACTTTATACAGTCCTTAACGACATGGCCTGGTCTGTTGCAGCCGTAACACACTGGCTCACCTTTCCTCCCCGAGGTATCCTTCTCTACAGCCTAAGTCTTTCTTGACCCAAGGAAATGTCCTTGGCTGGTATTTCCGGCCCCTGGCCTCCCACCATTCTGACCACTTTGTCTCTGGGGTGCCATCTAAGTGGTCCTTCTATGCTAACCGTTTCCAGGTCGGTCGCTACCACTCCAAGTGGTCAGACGCACGTGTGCGCTCTCATAGCGCTCCGCCATCACGCTTATTTCATCTAAGGTTGAGAATTCACCCTCCGCAAAAAACACAATCAGGTCTTTTCTATAAATAATTAGGACATGCCCCTTCAAAAATTCCTCACGTATTCCTTCATAAGCTAACGCGGTGCCAGACGTTTTTATCCATTTATAAAACATTACGCGTACTCGACCATGAAATTGCGCGTGTTTCGGTAGCCCTCATCGACGAGTCTCTAAAAAGTTTCCAAAAGTGGACTAAAATCCTGTACAGAGACATGAACTTATATGTACATGTATGCTATTATATGTAATAGCGATATAAATTCTAATTGTTAAAAAAATACTCAATAAAGAAATAAAAAGGATCAAAGTTTCAAATATCCGAGAATAGGTTAAAATGCTACGAGATGCAGATGATTGAAATAACTTTGTACAAGACCATAATTCCTATGTAAAACTATACGGGAATTTGAATTATTTTGGAAAAGTATCATTGTCTAAAATAAATCCTGAGAAAACGGAAATTTTACTAATAGGAAACTGGAGAAGTAAACAACACGGATTACCAATCCCATTAGTTAAAGACCAAGTAATGGCCCTAGGGATCTATTTTGGAAAGGGCGCGGAAAAACAAAACCTATGAAAACCAGGGAAAAAATAAATGAAAATATCAAAACCTGGGAACTTACGGCATTGGGCCTAATGGAACGGGCCCAAGTAACAAAAAAATCATATAAATGTGTACTTGAACTAAATTTTAAAATCAACAGACATAAAAATCGAAGATCTAAAAATTATAGATGTCGAAATTATTAAATATTTATCGGGGTTTAAAACGAGCAGCAGAGGGAGCGAATCCTACAACTTTTAGAAGCGTCGATTTAGCAAACTGAGGCTTCCTCGAAATTCTTAACAGAATTCTCCATTCAGCAAAATAAAATTTTTAAAAAAACGCCACCCACCCCCCACCCCCAGCTGCTATGGATTTAACAATTTATGTAGTTAACGATGAGTTATGAGTGGCGAATCCTACAACAATTTTACAGACGATTTAGCAAACTGAGGCCTCCTCGAAATGCTTAATAGAAACCTCCATGGGGTAAAAAAAAATGACGCCAAACCTCGTTGTCGTTCGCCCCTCTGCTGCTATAGATTTAACAATTTATGTAGTTAACGATGAGTTATGAGCTATTCAGCAAAACAGAATTTAAAAAACGACGCCATTGATATTGTCGCGTCGAGTTAATAAATTATTTCAACCGAACATTTGATCGAGTCCGATACGATATCGTGTTCGAGGGTCATGCAAATTTATTGTTATAAATCCGTGTGGGACCGACTGAGCGTGACTAAAGAATTTTCGAAATTGATTGAAGTCCATATCGGAGCACCATGTCTGCCAAATATTTCGTAGCGTATGTGTATCAACGCCGTTGAATACAGCAAGAATATTACAGTTATCTCTGATCACTTTTGGAATCTGACTGTAGCCTTGAGTGACATATATCACGTCAGTGTTTTTGTGACGCCCCAGGGAAAATATACTAGCTGGGTTGTTTTGATTTTCTAACATTACATCATCGTATACAACTAAATTGTTAATGCTCCCATCAAGGTCATCCACGGATGGTGCATCATTGATATCGGTTATAAACTCAATGACGTTCTCACCTTTAATTTCTAAAGCGTTTTCGTTAAAGTCTTTTAATACTTCGTAGCATCGCTGATCATCTACACTAGGAGCAACTAAATACAACTTATCCCACTTCATCCATCTCATTATTAAATTGAGTAACAATTGCGTCTTGCCGGATCCAGATGGTCCGATTATAATTGCGCGGATAGAGTTTGGTAGCGCTGCATGATGCTTAACTGGTTCTCTTGTTTTAATCGCTGAAAAATCAATTACATTCATATTATTATAAATAAATTATGGATCTATAGTGTGTGAAGTGTAAAACGCGTACTAGCACAAATGATGTGACGACGATTACAACTAAAAATAACAGATCAGCACTTACTGGTAGGTGTGCAACATGTGGTATAAAAAAATTTAGATTTGTTTCTATGAAATCCGGAGATGTTTTAAAAAAAAAAACGAGGAGGTGATATTGAAGCCAAGTTAGCAAAACTCCCTGGAACCCTATGGGCAAAGTATCCAGGAGAAAAGCACCTTCCAGGATATAGCTACTGTGGCCCCGGAACACGATTAGATATCAGACTCGATGAACAAAATCAGCCCCGACGTAGTGAAGAACCAATAAACGCTATTGATAAAGCGTGTCATGCTCATGATGTTGCATATAAAAGTAGTAATTTGAAGCACAGACATCTCGCGGGTGTGAAATTAATTCATGCGTTAAATGCTATTCTTGACTCCGTCAAGGATATATCTTTCAAAGAAAAATTGGCTTCATGGTTGCTAAAATCAGCTACGAAAGGCAAATTGATGATGGGCGCTGGTAATAAATAATATGGAATCTATTTATTATTCTCCGAGAGGATACTGGAGGGGTAGAGCTGCAATCAGTAAACTCGCCAACGCCGCAAAAGTGAAAAGGGCCACTTCGGCTAATTGGTTATCCAAACAGGCTATATGGCAAATCTATTTACCGCGTCCTAAACAACTGAACTTCTCACATTTTGATGTTATCGTACCCAATGAAGTTCATCAAGCTGATTTATTATTTTTACCACATGACGACGGTTATAAATACGCGCTAACCGTAGTTGATATTGCGAGTCGATACAAACAAGCAGAACCTCTAAAAACAAAATCGGCCACTGAATTAGCTTCTGCATTTGAAAGGATTTATCGACGAGGCCCACTACGCTGGCCAAATCTATTACAAGTTGATCCTGGCAAGGAATTTCAAGGTGTGGTTACATCCACAATGAAATATCACAATGTCACCATCAGACGAGGGCATACTGCGCTACATCGCGATCAGGCAATTGTTGAACGATTTAATCGGACTCTTGCTGAGCGGTTATTTGGATATCAATACGCGAAAGAATTCATCCAAGAAAAAAGATCTCGTGAATGGGTCAAAAGGTTACCAGGAGTAGTTGCAGCGCTAAATAACGAGATTACCAGAGCAATCAATATGAAACCTAACAACGCAATAAAAAGGAAGTATATATCACAACCACGAAACGCTAGCGTTTCTCAGCCAATTCTCGGCAATGTTACCGTGAGATATTTATATGAACCAGGAGAGCTTGAAGGTGGTAAAAGAAGGGCTACTGATCCTATTTGGAGTATCACTACGCATAAAATATCTACTATAACACGATCAACTGGTTGACCGTCAATCTATAGATTGGATTCAACCGCTCCTCAGCGGGGGTTTACATGCGAACAACTACAAGTGATTCCTGACGATACTCAATTGCCACCGCATGGTCTTAACTAGCGCCGTTGCGTCTGTTGCACTCAAGACAAGTCAACATCACATTGTTTCTGACATAACCGAGACTGTTATTTTTTCTGTCTACGGTAAATTGTCGAGGATCTTTATCAGAATACTGCCAGCGCATTATACAATTGCAACTCGCGCTGTGATTATTCTGTTGTTGTTTCAGTGCAATTATTAATTTGGCATCAATATCAAATTCTTGTTGTTTTCTTTCGTCTTGTTGTTTATATCCGGAGAGTTTTTTATAAATGATTTTAACATCAATATCATCCGTTGTTGTGTCGTCTTCGAAAACAATTCTTCGAAGCTGATTTATTCGCCGTACTCTGGATACTGCAAGATAGACTAAATTCGACCACTCGATGCGATTATCAACTATCCAAACAATTGTATCCGTGATGGTTAATCCCCGGGAGGGATGTATTGTTGTTACATAACCCAGCGTCCATGGCGATTTATCAGCACGCAAAGCATCTTCGACAACACTGATATAAACCAGCACAATATCATTTAACACTAGAATTTGTTTTTCTGGTCCTGACTCTGTGAACCGGCCTGGAATTTCAACTTCAATATTCTGCTTTCGTGTATCCGAGAGTCTATAACACAGCGGCGTTGGAAGTGTTGGAAAGTTTTCTTTGTGTAATTCAAACAACTTTCTCTAAAGTTTGTCTCTGACTATCTTTCTACTTGCCACTACAAAATCATTTGGTCTCCATGCTTCCCAAAATTCCTCCATTGGAGTTTCAGGAATAATTTCTCTGATTATTTCACATTGGATTTTATCCGGTTGTAATCTAATTAATTTCTTGACTTCACGTAATTGTTCATCAAGTGCTCTATAGTCTGTATCGATTTCTTCATAATAGTCAACAAACCATTTCAACCAATCATGTGGACTCCCACCGACAAATGGTGGTGGTTGGCCATGATCTCCACACATTATCACTTCTGTATTCGCGCGCAGCAACCAATCAAGAAACATTTTTAATACATCCACCGAAACAGTACATATCTCATCCCAAATAATACCCTCGGGAATGAATTTCTCAGGGGTCCATTCATCGGCCTTTTATCGAAAAAAGCTGTGATAAGTACAAGCTTCAACGTTTCGTTGTTTTATCTCTCGCGCTAATCTATGGGTTGGTGTCAGTACAATCATATTTGCTCGCCCACGATATAATTCAATTGCCCGAGTCGTCTTTCCTGACCCGCCACAGCCGTTTAAATAAACTGTTTTATATCTACAAATTGGATCAGATATCAGACTAGTCACGCAGTGTTTCCGTTTTAATTCTCCATGTACCCCAGCGCTCTTCGCCAGTAGCTTCGCCAGTAGCATCGCTACTGTCAGTGAATTTAGCCACCTCGTTGACAACAGTCTCAAGCACAATTCTACACATAGCAGCAGATTATCCGGTTGCCACATGGTGGTTGGGGTGTTTTCCAGTAGGTAAAATATACATGTCTTGCAATGATAGCTGCTTAACACATCATTACCTACAGTTGGCTTTATAAAGCTTCTGTTTATCATTTTCAGTAGAATATAACACTTGTATTGCGTTGAGTTCAACTGCCTGACAAGACGCTTCTCCCCAAATGAAATAGATAATCGCCATTCCAGATGTTTTTCTGGGCTATGTTTATGACCCACGGGAACCAAGAGTGCACCAGTCTGCTGAATGAGGTCAATAGTTCTTTGTGACGGCCAGTTGTGGCGTCTGTTCCTTGTTAACCAAGCTGATGCCTTGTACGGCCACGTACGGATTCGCGCTGCATAAACACAGTCAATTGTTAAATCTTTAGAAACAAAGTTTGTATTAGCAGGACCATGATGCTCATCAGCAACGTTAAGTTTAAACCATTCGTTGCATAATACAGATCGACCGTATCTATCTACTTTCATCCGATCGTGGTTTTTGTTATATACAGGCAGTGGTTTATGCAACCGTACACCCTGTAACTTTACATATCCTGGCGGTGTGTTCTCATCACTGACTACAAGCAAACTGCGAACTCTTGGAACCCAGCTCTCAAGATTCTGTATAACTTTGTAGCGCAGAGGCAAAATGGTATCAATGTCAGATTGTAATCCAGGCGTCGTAGTTGCCTCCGCCTGACTCCCGAACAAATATCTACCACGTAATTTACCAAACTGCATCTTCTGCGCTTCTCTCCACATATTTATCCTCCGCCATCGAATATCTTCGCTCAATCCGACTGTATCCAGAACTCTATTTAGCCTCAAAGACACTTCTTTGTAGTATTCAGGAGTGTTCAGAGTCATCTTGCAAGTTGCATTCTGTAAATATATAAAACGAAAGTATGTTCATTAAAATCAAATTAATATTTTGCCTAACTTGTGTATATTATTGCTGATTCAGTTCAATTTAAGAAATAGATATCAAAAGTATTGAATATGTAGCTGCTTTTTAAACTGTTGCTACAAATGATGGAATCAATTCTGTCTAGTTTGTCTGAATATCTGCTCCAGACACTTCAGAATGTTCTTAACACAGCTGCACGGATCATCCTTTGAGTACCAAGATCTGAGAACACCTCCCCGCTGCTCTGTACCCTTCATTGGCTATCCATTCGATTCAGAATCAAACACAAAATTTGTTCTCTGAGCTACGTTTTACTGATGGAATCCAGTCCAACATACCTATCTGGCCTCATCCATGTGTATACACTAGAAAGATAATTACGCTTCTCTTCCGTTAATCGTGTACTCATTATTCCTTCTATGAAAACGACATCATATGGACAACGTTCTGTTGAATACCAGAGCCAGCAAAGTGGAAACGAGTTTCTTAGACACAGAGACACAGTGATCAGTGATCCCTTTCAAAAGTGCTCTTCCAATTCAACTTGTAAAGACCAAATAATATTTTCTACCTTAAATATTTGCAGCATGTTTTTTTGCGTGTATAACGTACAGTTGTTAATTGCTAAGTGCACAGTGCGTATCACTGTAGAGAGTGTATAAGCCAAGGAATCATAGAAAAGAAAAACTAGTCCAGTGGCTGTGAATACAGTGATAGAGCTTACAGTACGTACTTATAGTGTGTCATTGTGTAGGTTGCTGATGACGAAGAAGTTGAGAGCAATGATTGCTTCAAAACGACCACGAATAAAAGCGGCAACACAGAATTTGATGGCGTTTACATATACTGAGATTCCGGAGTATGTGTTGCAACTTAACCTTGAGCACATGCAACCACCCAAAGAAACAAAGCGAAAACCTAGTGCAAAGAAGAATATAAGTGAATTGTAGTTAAGACAGAATGAGTCTAGTTGGGAAATGGAAAGAGCAACCTAACAACGCAATAAAAAGGAAGTATATATCACAACCACGAAACGCTAGCGTTTCTCAGCCAATTCTCGGCAATGTTACCGTGAGATATTTATATGAACCAGGAGAGCTTGAAGGTGGTAAAAGAAGGGCTACTGATCCTATTTGGAGTATCACTACGCATAAAATATCTACTATAACACGATCAACTGGTTGACCGTCAATCTATAGATTGGATTCAACCGCTCCTCAGCGGGGGTTTACATGCGAACAACTACAAGTGATTCCTGACGATACTCAATTGCCACCGCATGGTCTTAACTAGCGCCGTTGCGTCTGTTGCACTCAAGACAAGTCAACATCACATTGTTTCTGACATAACCGAGACTGTTATTTTTTCTGTCTACGGTAAATTGTCGAGGATCTTTATCAGAATACTGCCAGCGCATTATACAATTGCAACTCGCGCTGTGATTATTCTGTTGTTGTTTCAGTGCAATTATTAATTTGGCATCAATATCAAATTCTTGTTGTTTTCTTTCGTCTTGTTGTTTATATCCGGAGAGTTTTTTATAAATGATTTTAACATCAATATCATCCGTTGTTGTGTCGTCTTCGAAAACAATTCTTCGAAGCTGATTTATTCGCCGTACTCTGGATACTGCAAGATAGACTAAATTCGACCACTCGATGCGATTATCAACTATCCAAACAATTGTATCCGTGATGGTTAATCCCCGGGAGGGATGTATTGTTGTTACATAACCCAGCGTCCATGGCGATTTATCAGCACGCAAAGCATCTTCGACAACACTGATATAAACCAGCACAATATCATTTAACACTAGAATTTGTTTTTCTGGTCCTGACTCTGTGAACCGGCCTGGAATTTCAACTTCAATATTCTGCTTTCGTGTATCCGAGAGTCTATAACACAGCGGCGTTGGAAGTGTTGGAAAGTTTTCTTTGTGTAATTCAAACAACTTTCTCTAAAGTTTGTCTCTGACTATCTTTCTACTTGCCACTACAAAATCATTTGGTCTCCATGCTTCCCAAAATTCCTCCATTGGAGTTTCAGGAATAATTTCTCTGATTATTTCACATTGGATTTTATCCGGTTGTAATCTAATTAATTTCTTGACTTCACGTAATTGTTCATCAAGTGCTCTATAGTCTGTATCGATTTCTTCATAATAGTCAACAAACCATTTCAACCAATCATGTGGACTCCCACCGACAAATGGTGGTGGTTGGCCATGATCTCCACACATTATCACTTCTGTATTCGCGCGCAGCAACCAATCAAGAAACATTTTTAATACATCCACCGAAACAGTACATATCTCATCCCAAATAATACCCTCGGGAATGAATTTCTCAGGGGTCCATTCATCGGCCTTTTATCGAAAAAAGCTGTGATAAGTACAAGCTTCAACGTTTCGTTGTTTTATCTCTCGCGCTAATCTATGGGTTGGTGTCAGTACAATCATATTTGCTCGCCCACGATATAATTCAATTGCCCGAGTCGTCTTTCCTGACCCGCCACAGCCGTTTAAATAAACTGTTTTATATCTACAAATTGGATCAGATATCAGACTAGTCACGCAGTGTTTCCGTTTTAATTCTCCATGTACCCCAGCGCTCTTCGCCAGTAGCTTCGCCAGTAGCATCGCTACTGTCAGTGAATTTAGCCACCTCGTTGATGTACTTTTTGTCAATGTAAAATGAATCAATTGCAACTCTAACCGCAGTGTCAGGAAATATATTTATCATTGAAAATAAATTGATACAAGCATAACCCAGCATAGACGACCTCAAATGTGTATACGGAGAACTGTAACCGTCGCTGTAAGTAACAACTGTACCCAACTTTGTTCCATCGGACAAGAAAGCGTCCTTGCGATCCACATATATGTTTTTAGAAACTGCATTCGCGATTACAAAGTCATATTCGGTGTTATCTATAATCAACCGTGAAGAATATCTTTTATAGTCACATTTTTTCCCTCCCTGAGTGAATTTTCCAATTATTCTTCTGCCGAGATCTTTTGCTTCACTGTTTCGTTGATTAAATACCCATTTGGACCACTCGTCGGCATCAATATGTTTTCTGGATTCGTAAATTATACTATCAAGACGTTCCGGTTCTGGTTACCAGACATTAGTTTGTTTCCGATATGATATAATTGCTTCACTGACTGTCAACGAAATTAACATTTTTGTATCAATCATGAACTGTAATAACGCTATTGGCAGCCACTTCTTTTCAGACATGTGTCTACTAATCCAAATATAACAACAGCGATGAAGTCCCGCAGCAAATACAAATGATACTACATGAGCAGCAAAACCGGTTAAATCAAAGTCGGGTAATGGTCCATTAATTGCAACACGAGTCATTTCATGTAAGGGGTGCCCAAATCGTTTAAAATACTCAGCGGCGGATCCATAACCAAGAAAACTAGCTGAATAACAAGCAATCATATCAACTGAAATGATACTCGAGGAACCTGTGGTTCCAGGGTCGTATTTTTGGTTCCATAAACCGCCATGATTAAATTCGAGACAACTAGACTCAATATCTGGCAAGAATTCAGTTCGTGTTGGTTTCCATGCGTTTTTCTTTCTCGCAAAATGAGCTGCAACCGATGGAATCGTAAAGCAGTTGGTCAGTAATTGTTCATCATTGTTGATGATTTTATCATTGTTGGCTTCGTCGCCCATCGTTAAAAAACCACTAGCTGTTTTTTTCATTTTGTTGTGCAACGCTTTAGTGCGGTATAATTCACCATTTGGTCTTACAAACTGATCAAAAGTATCTGTGCTGCGAAGTAACCACACTGACACGGGGTCGTTTTTACTCAAATGCACAATAGCATCGAATAGTTTTTCTTCTCCGAGAAAATCATCTTCTCCCAAGAATTCGTCGGGTATATACTCTATTGCTCTGTTCCGTGGAAATATTGTGACCGCGGATGTCCATGCGTGTTCGTTATGATCAATAATTTTAATTGGGGCTCCATTTTTGTTATATTTCGATTTATATAATACTTTTCAGGTTATCGTCATAACGGTTATTGGAAATCTCAGTGATGTTTCTAATTTCGCTATATCGCTAATAGTTGCTCCGCGCTCTTTGAATGTTAAACCCCATTGAGCTATTTTGCTACGCCGTAAATCAGTTAGTTTGTTCCCTCGGGATGCATTTGTAAAATGCTCTATTATTCGTTCTGCTACACAATTTATCCTCGTTGATTGTTTCATCGGCGCTAGTTTTCCTATATCAGGTTTCTCATTTAACGGATATATCCCATAAACAACTGCTGTTTCAGGGTATGCTCGTTCATAGTATGGTTTGTCAATTCCAGTTAACAGACCCGGCTTAGAATCACGGCTAGCAATGACTGTTTTCTTGTCTTTGAGAATTGGTTCAAATTTGTCTGGTATAATCCAATCACCTGACAATGAATTTAAATCTAAAAAAATAATTTTTACTGTCAAGTTGTGATATTATCGTAGCTGCGTTTTCGTCGTTCATGGTGGCATCAACAACGCCATCAATTCGAAATGTTGACCAGCTATGAGATGCTCCATCACGCTTGAATTCAACAGCCCAGTCACGATTTTTTTTATCAAGCTGTTATCATTTATTACCCGTTTTTGGCACATCTTTGAGGGTTCTATCGAGATTGAATTTAATATTTTTGCAAGGCTTAATTGATGATAATCTCTCGAATTCTTCATTCATATAATTAAAGCATGTATTTAAATAGAAAATTAATTATATAATGAATCACTGCAAATGGCTTATGATTGGATCAGCGACTCCGTGTAACAAATCATGCAGAATCGAATTCTGTGGGTACCATTTACAAAGCGTGAAAAACGGTTCGAATGGGCCTCTCCCATGCATCCGATGTGGGATGGGCGTTAGGGGAAAATCACAATTATGTCTCAATTGTGGCGGCAAACGATACAGAGAACTAAAACGCTACTATGACAAACGAATAAAAAATACCGTCATTGACCCCAACGATGACAAAATCATAAAACCCCTCAAGACTATATTGAGAGGTTTATAATTAAAGTAAATAATAAATTAGACAAATAGTATTATTATACAAATGAGCCAAGACTTCACACCTCACCCCATGCTTGTTAATTACGAATCTTCTCGCGATGGTGTTGTTAGACACTGCAGATTGAAGAAACCGGTTGGATTTCTGAATAATCAAGGGTATTTGCTGTTCAGTGTTGGAAATAAAACATATCTCTGTCAGAGAATCATATATGAATCATTTAATGGATTAATCAAAGACGGATTTGTGATTGATCACGTTGATGGATTTCCTCAAAATAACAAATTGTATAACTTACGAGTTGTTACTCAAAGTCAGAATACAAAAATGGGCGGAACCGGCAAACACGCAGAACAAGCAAAGAGAGTGAAATCATTTGATACAGAAACTAACGAAGAAAAAATATTTCAATCAATGAATGCGGCTGGAAAATATTTCGATATTTGTATGCCTTCAGTACGATTTCTTGCAGAAGGAATATATCAAACAGCTCTTTCAGAAAAGACAACACACATGATGTAATTTTCATATATCAAGGGAGATAAATCCTTTATGGATAAGTCCATATGACAAAGTCGCATGACATAGTTTCACGTGACATGGAGTCCATTACGATTAATTAATTATCCGTTACGATAAAAATCGCTATGATTTCACAAACAGACTAATTTGTAAAATCTCACCTCGTATATTAATCATTCAGATTATTGGACTGGTCAGTGAGTCTGAAATTAATTCTCGTTAACGAATCATTATGGCATCGCATATAGACCGGATTAGTTGGATCCTCAATTATTAGAAATCCTGGAGGAGCTGTTGATGCAAATGAATATAGAATATATCCCTGCTGAGCTTGATTTGATCGCTCGAGATTTATTTGATAGCTTCCTTCGATAACATCACATACTAAATTTAGTGCAATCACCGAGCATATATTAACGTTGTTCGGAGCGATATGCCTACCACCGCCGTTTGGGTCGTTATTATGTCTGAGGATTGTTATTTGTTGTCGTGATAATTCCTTCCAATCATCGTGGATTCTTTTGAATTCAATATCAATGGCATCACTGAGAGATTTTTTTTAATTCATTGATGTCATACCCAGGAATGTTATGTGTTGGAATATCTTCTACGCGTATCTTATAGTATGTTGCAAAGTCTATTCTATCTTCACCATCTTCGGCATTTAATACTGCTTGAATAACTCGTGTGTGATGTAATTCTATATCGTGTATAATTTGATTTAATATTTCAATGTATTTCACCGCTTGGGATAAATCTTGAAAACTCTGCCTTAATTTATCTAAATGATTCTTATATTCTCGGTTAAAAATATCAAAATGTGTCGAGAAATAACGGAGGAAATATCCGTATCCCCCTCCCTCCTCCATTTGAAAATGCCAATTGCCTTTTTTGTATGTAATTCTATCTGTTTAAAAATTATTTATAGGAATCCCTTTGAATATTTCAAGTTTAAAATCATGATATGATCTAACGGTTGTAATATAATTGGATTTTTGTGGTTCAGGTGGTATAACAATTTCTCGTCTAAGTAGTAGTTCAGTTCAACCTAACACTGATCTGATCGAACTGTTATAAATATCTACAACATACCCGGGAGAATTTATCTCGATCGCAGATGATAACGTCGGCTCGTGAACTGTTATAGCGATTTTCGATTCTTTCCCAGTAATTGATTTTATTCTACGTGCTAATTCGTTATTGATTTGTTCAATTTGATATGACCCTGTTGGTAACGAGACAACGTTCCAATCTGGGGTTCCGTCTTCACGATTTTTCCACGCAAACACTAAAGAATTATTCGGTTGTTGACCACCAAATGCTACTGATCTAATATTAGGCCAACTATGATACACTCGTAATTTTGCCAGCGCGATTTCCTTCACTGGAATCGGAGTTGAGAAATTCACGCTAAATTCGGGATTCGTTGATGTTATTGATATCATGCTTGTCCTCACCGATGTTGTATTTTCCACTATTTGTTGAAGCAGTTCTAGCGGGGTTGTCATTATTATGATTATCCTGCTCTAATTTTAACATCGTTAACTTGTACAACTGAGCCATCGCTGAGAATTCACTATCTGATATTGTTGTGTCATCGAGTGACGATGAAATCATCGAAGATAATTGTGAGTATGCGGCGGATGCAATATGAAATTTAATTATATAATCGTGAAGTTTACTCTGGCTACACGATGATAATTTTTTTGTGACCCCGGTTAATATACCAACGATTGTAGCTACCGCGGATATACAGATTGGAACAACGACTGGAGCAATCATTGTAACCGAAGATAGTATTATTCCAGCAGCAGTGATTACTCCAGATACCGAGTACACGATAACATCAACCGCGGCGCCTCTTCGTCGGTATTTTTTTATTTTTGTTTGATACTTTTCTGTGAGTGAGTTGAGTTTAGTTTGAAATTCTCTGACCTGATCATAGCGATATTGAGATACTGAAGGTACCGTTGATGACATTTTATTTCCAAATCAGTTTACGATTTCAATTGAAACCGGTAGCGGTTTAATTATTTACTTAAATCCGCTACGAATTCCACGTACCATGATACTGAAACCCTAATCAAATTCTTATCAGTGGATGCTATCGTGAATTTTTCAGTTGTATCCTTGTCGATGATCGTTGATATCATATTGTTGACCCCCAGATGAACTCAACGATGATATATTAAATTGAGTCGGTGTTAATAGTGTTAATCGATAAATACCCTTGATGGTTGTAATGATACTTAGTATATTGTATGTAGGAGTCCACGCAAATGTACCACCGGTTTGTATCATGTTTTTAATCGCAGTTGCAGAAAGAGTAACCTGGACGCCTTTTTTTGCTACAAGTGCATCATTGAAACGTTTCACTTGACGAGTTTGCCCCGCCATTCGTTTGATTAGGTTTCAGGGTTATTGTGGATCCACATTGTTTAACTGATTTGGATTGTAATTTTTTTAACTGACCAGGTGTCAACGTGACATTGATATTACTATACCGACATTATACAAACACAGATTGATCTAATTCCTATAAAGTTTCAATTGCATATTTTCCACTGGTGCATCAATGATTCTCAATCGTCCACCAACACCTTCGAGTAGCATTGATTTATCACTGAGAATGACAGCAACTGCTCTATAATTAGCAATACCACCAGGACGGGTTACACGAGCTCGAAAGTGTATATCAACGACGGATTGCCTTGTTAAATCGAGATGTTCCAGCGAAAAGTAATAAATCGGATACAGATTTTTAAAATGCAACTGAGATATTTGTAGACCAGTATCAACATTCTGATCGCGTCCCATATACGACAATAGGTTATGATAAACTCGTGCAACGTGATTGTTTTCATAATTAAGTTGTATATCCTCAGATGGTTCTTGCTGTCCGTTTATTCTCAGTGAGACTTCATTACATCCAATTTGATCAAATATCATATGGGAACGTTCTTGATTATTTAATCGCGCAGTATTCTGTAGCGCAACAAATATGTGACGTGGAGCTGAAATACCCTGTTTTGATGCTAGATGCCATATAAGAGTACCATCAATATTAGAATCCATCGTATCTGTGGACACTGATAACCAACTCAACAATGACTTTCCTCCTTGATCCATAAATGATAGTAATCGTTCTTCTGCTGACAACGACGAAGTCAACACTGGCATCCACAGTGATAATTTTGATAAAACGACTTTACCCGCAGCGCCGCGAGTGCGCCAGATTGCATTATCATCAGTACCCTTTCTCACTAATGCTACTGTATGCTTTGCTCCATAGATAACTTTTCTGACGTTTCTACAAAATCAAAATATGTGATGCAACGGAATCGAACATGAAAACCGTCGATGTTGTCCCTGCAACGTTGCTACTCGTGTTGCGAATCCTAGGTTGTAATTAGGAATATTATTTATGACATCAAAATCAGCAGCTGGTCTTACATACCCGGCTGGTGCTGGATTAACTTCAGCAGCTTGTGTTGCTTTTACTCTAGAATACTGGACGTGTTCGGCGTTATCAGTAATATCCTTCGCGAACATCATAGACGGACCTGCCGATCTTGTATAGTCATCAGAATATCTTGCTAAACCGATTATTCCCGTGGCAATATCAACTTCACGCTCAATAGATTCGATTTCTATTCAATCAATGAGATATCTTGCACTTTCAAATAACGCCATAATCCCGTTGTTAATAAAACCAACTCGGATAGTTGGGTCATTACCGTATGGTGTATCATCTGCTTGTAGAAGTTACCTTCGGTTTCGATAAAGGCTTCACATTGCAAAAAGTATTTACTGGTATCATTAACTTGAAGTTCAATTCGTGATCTAAGATCAGGTTGCACTGCGTGATAAGAATAAAATTGATAATCACTTACAGAATCATCTTTAAGTACTGGGGCATCCATATCAAATGCTCCATCAGGTACCCGTTTGAACATTTTTTATTATATATCTGCAGGTCTAAATTGTAGTTGTCGTGGGTTTTTTAAACCACTTCCCGCTATCATTTTTGCCGTTATATTATTCTGATCGAAAACTCTTTGATTGGAAAATCCTTCGGATTTCAACAACGAAGTCGCCAATGATGCTAGTTTTTCATCTACTGCGTTATTTATTATTTTACTAACACTTGCAGGCATCACTGCCGTAGATGGTAACGGTGATGACTGTGAAGTCATTTGTGGTTTCTTTCGCCGTCGAACTAACGCTGTTAATTTATCTTTCGCGGCTGAAAACGCCTTCTCGGCAAGATCACCAACTAAATTAATACCCTTATCTTTAATAACATCAATGGCTTTCATTGATAGTTGTTTTGCTATCGGAGCTACTTTTGGTGCCATTCTTGCAAATAATCCCATTATAGTATCACCGAGACCATCTCCATAGTATGCTCGGTATTCTGGCAATCGTGAGTTTACCACATACACGCTTGTTGGTTTATCATGGTTGTAGTGTATGATCACTCTTATAAAAAAAATACTGGTGTTGAATTGTTGTACGATTTTCAATCACTATAATAACTATGATGATTTTCTGCTAATTCGTCAATGAAATCTCGCTATGTTGCAATATCCATGATACCACCCTGAAATAACCTCCTGCAGATATCAGCTGCTTCATTAATTATTTCCGGTGAGTTATTTTCAGCTCGTTTCCCTGATATGAGAACTTCTAATCGTGCTATATCACTGAGAATATTGCCAGGACAACTACGAAACGTCAAGACGTTTTGACCACTACCTGATATCCCACTCCCAGAAAATTCCTCCTGTGTATCATCATCGTATGGGTCTTGTTTTTTTGTGTGTCTTGGTGTTTGGCGTTTTCTTTCTTGTATATAGTTATCAAATTTTCTTTTGAAGTCTCTATATTTCGTCATCCTTCTATTTAAACTCCCAGTATTTTTTTTATACAATATATCAGCCCATTCATTATGTGGCATTCTATAATCCGTATAATTGTCCGTGAAAAACTTCTCTTGTGAATTATAGCTGTTAGCAGCAAATTCACTTAAATTGTCCTCCTTCTCATTGAGAATTTGTTTTTTAGCGCTATCGGTAAATATATCCGCTAATTGTTTTGATTTAGGTGGTCCACCAACTAGTGGTTGTTGTTCTGAAGCGGTTATTATATCCTGAGGATTATTTTGTTTGTTTAGTTCTTTTTGCTATTTTTTCTAACACAGGGAGAAAAGTCTCTTCTTGTTTTATTCCTTGTTCAGAGATTGCTGACACTACCTGTTTCGTTGTTGTAGTTATAGGGGAAAAAAGTTGTTCAGAGCTTTCTGTAAAATCAGTCTGAAGACTGTCGCTGCTGCAATATTTCACGTAGAGAGTCGCGGATTGGAATAAACTTTTTAATAACATTCAATCTCTCTCGTGCTAATTTAGTCGTTAATACTTCTTCGATCATTATTGTAAAACCCCACTGAATTTTCAAATATGAAATCGTGAAAATCTTTGTTGTATTGCATGACTTTACAACGAAAAAAAAAAGAATCCCCCCACCTATAAGAATTTCATGTATGTATGTATGTATGTATGTATGTATGTATGTATGTGTGTATGTATGTATGTATGTATGTATGTATGTATGTATGTATGTATGTATGTATGTATGTATGTATGTATGTATGTATGTATGTATGTATGTATGTATGTATGTGCTCCTTAAAGGTAACGACGTTAATGTATGCTAGGTGACTCCGTTATATGGTCGCTTGGGGGGTCATTTATCAATTTTTTAATGTTACAAACTTTAGAGGCTATCTCGGATCTAATCTGGTACTGTTGCCCTAGTTTCTGTCTAATTGATTCAACGATACTGAATAACTGTATGAATACATTAACGTCGCTCCGATACAACGAGGCATTAATAGATTTTTGTATTCTTTTTATCAGAGAATACATCTAAGGTAAAACGTAACGACCTCGTTTTGATTGATCATCGATATGCTCATATTCTGATATAATGCGTTCACAGTCTAGATTTTCAAATAATACTATTCCGCTATTTTTCAAATCTGAAATTTGAACAATTATATTATTTACATCTTGGATATCCATTATTATTATAATGTATTTTATCTCTAATTTGAAAAAAAAATAAAAACCCATTTTCGCCTTGGAATTAATTCAATTTATTTCATTATAATACGGTTAATATTTTCAGAATTCATTATTATAATTACTATACTTTGAATTGCAAAAATAAATTTTTCAAAAATAAATAACACAACTTGCGGTCGTCAGTCATTTGGCCCCCTTTGTGTCTTTCATAGGGTTCTTTCTATACACCTGAAATTGCAATTTTCATTTCCATTTTTTCATTTCCATTTTTCACCATTTTTCATTTCCATTTTTCAATTCCATTTTTCATTTGACCCTATGACCGTTTCTTTTGGCCGGTAGTTCATTCTGAACAACACTACGGGGCTACCCAAACGTGACAGAGAGCTAATTACATCCAAGGTTGTTATTTATTTTAACGTCCATTGTATTTCCATGGGCGTCACGGGGGTGGGTCTGTTTACATTCACGTTACGAACTTAAATGCAAGCCATGAATCGAATCCATCGTTGCATAGTTGGAATAAAAACCCAACCACGTCGCCGTAGATTTGTTTTATAGGTTGCATTTTAGTTCGTAACATGAATGTAGACAGAGGGGTTCGCCTAATAGAAAAACATCACATCGTTATCACCAGGCATTTGCCCGCTGTGAGGCGCGAACCGTAAATTTCAGCTATGGAGTTTCCACAGCCAACCACGTTTGCATAATGATGTTTTTTTAAGATATATATACTGTAATTACTCACACCACACACTACAGTCAATGCTGTACAAAGTAATACTATTTCACCCAATTCATTGAAACAGAATTAAAAAAATATAACTATTTGTAAATAACTTCATGTTTCATTTGTTTACAAACAGATAATTCCACGTTTATTCACTCTACGAGAATGATATACGTAAGTAATTATTCACCACACACACGCGTGGGTATTTTACTACAGTCATTGCTGTACTATTTTACCCAGAAACAGAATTACAAATATAACCACTTGTGTAAATAACTTCATGTTTGATTTGGTTTTACAAATAGATATGGGACGGTTTATAGTAATATCTAGTGTTGGGAATCCTGCCGCTATATAACAGCAGTCAATCGTGGGAAAAACCAGTACAATCACGTATATATATATATATATATATATATATATATATATATATATATATATATATATATATATATATATATATATATATATCATTCCAAACCAAAACAGCCTTGGGCTCTATTTGTAGAACATGACTCGCGTAAGATTTCTTTTGATCATGGTCGTTAACTACATAAATAGTTAAATATATAGCAGCAGAGGGGCGAACGACAACGAGGTTTGGCGTCATTTTTTTACCCAATGGAGGTTTCTATTAAGCATTTCGAGGAGGCCTCAGTTTGCTAAATCGTCTGTAAAATTGTTGTAGGATTCGCCACTCATAACTCATCGTTAACTACATAAATTGTTAAATCCATAGCAGCAGAGGGGGTGGGGGTGGGGTGGCGTCGTTTTTTTTTTTTTCAATTTTGTTTTGCTGAATGGAGGCTTCTATTAAGAATTTCGAGGAAGCCTCAGTTTGCTAAATCGACGCTTCTAAAAGTTGTAGGATTCGCCCCCTCTGCTGCTAAACGCACTACATAAACAAGGACACATTATATAATGACAGAAAGAGGGTGGAGGCCTGGCCCTCCCAAACCCCGTCCTTATAAATACACCAACATTCTAAACACAATTAAGAAAATTAAAGCAAAGCCAAAAATACCTTATCATGTTCTATACATATTTTATTTCGGATTCTCCATGAAGCAGAGAAATGACATATATATAAAAAAATAGGTTATCGAAACTACTAGAAGACCCTTGAAAATTAAGATCAATAAAAGAATTACTAAATAAATATATTGGACTATATAAAACTATGGGAAATACATGTAAATACAAAAACAGCACACAAATGGCTTACAGATAACACAATAAATAGGATAAAAAAAACAAAGTCGAACATGAACACATAAACATCAATTAGTGCTTGAGGAAACTGGATCAAGTTAGGGTCATTAAATATACAAAGCCTCTGACTCAAATAAATGCATGATGCATGGTTGACGGGAGAGGTTGCATTGAGACGGCATGTGATCCACTGTGTAAATATTCACACATTCCAAAAAAAAAAATTGTCATGGTTGAATGAAATAAGAATATAAAGAAAAGAGTTGACATAACACTACAAATAAGAACAACTCAATTATACAAACAAAAAACATACTATATTCAGACAGAAACTTTAGCAAGATATTAGTATACAGCATCGCAGAGTTTATATTGGAACTATGAGGGCAAATCATAATTATTGGAACATATAACTTGGGAAGCAACACATGGGAAGGGGGGGGGGACAGAGAACCTCAAGTGAAAAGTACGAGATGAGAAAGTCAATGGGCTAAATCAAATGGCGCTACGCGAAGTGGACAGGCCCGTGAAATAGTCGGGGGAAAATATCCACTCAGACAAATATGATGCAGACAACACACTAATACAATAAGTATAGAGTAGCATAGGAGTTTTGAAGTTTTCCCAATACGCATGCCCTGAAAAAAACAAGGTAAAAGTCGCTGGTGAGTACTGTTGAAAACCATGCAATCTTGCATTAAGAACCTAAATATAAATAGGTTGAGACGACCAAACTCGAGGCGGTAAATGTACAATTTAAATTTAATAAATGTTTGTTTGTTTTTATGGTTTAACGCAATTTTTCAGCGAAAGATAGGCTATACATGGCGGCCAGTATTAACGGTAGAGGAAGAAACCGGAAAACCCCGGAAAGAACCACCGACCCACGAGAAGCTACTAGCAACCTTTCTCACATACCCACATTGGCCGAATCCTAGACTCGAACCCACGCAGACAGAGGTGAGATGGCAGTGATCCGTAACGGACAGCGCTTTAGACCACTCAGCCACTCGGGGCCCCTTTAATAAATGTACGGACCCGTCTCGAACACAGTCGTTCTCAAAAGAAATAAATATGAAAAGGACAAAGATTGACACAAAATTAATAGCCATTAAAAACAGTAAATTTTATAATTTTTTGGTAATTTTTTTTAAATAAACTAAGACTTAGTACACCGGACATTGCCGGAAA
Source organism: Unio pictorum (assembly GCA_030141615.1). Classification (NCBI taxonomy): domain Eukaryota; kingdom Metazoa; phylum Mollusca; class Bivalvia; order Unionida; family Unionidae; genus Unio; species Unio pictorum. Next base: position 2,824,827 of record JARLTB010000289.1, read on the forward strand.
TTCAAAATTCCAAATAAAAAGTAAATATATTAAATGAGAAAACAAGTAGCAGCAGAGGGGACGAACCCCACAAATTTTACAGGCATCCTTTCGGCAAACCGAAGCTTTCCTCGTAAATCGTAAAAAAAAGGACGCCAATGTCGTTGTCGCTCCACCTCTGCTGCTATGGGGTTAACCAAATTAACCATAAATACGATCTAATCCAATACGATATCGTGTCCGAGGATCGTGTATATTTATCGTTACAAATCCATGTGGGGTGGCTTTGGCACCACTAAAGAAATTTCGAAATTGGTTATAATCCATATCACCGTCACACTAATATTGATAAATATTTTGTAGTGTGTATTTTTCAGTTCCGTTAAATACACATACTAAATTGCAATTTTCACTGATTACACTTGGAATCTGAGCGTATTTTTTTAGTGACATATATCACGTCTGTCTTTTTATGGCGCCCTCGGGAAAATATTTTGGCAGGGTTGTTTTGTCGTTCCAACATTACATCATCGTACACAACAAGAGTGTTAACGCTTTCATCCAGGTCTTCCACGGACGGCGCGTCGTCAATATCTGTGATAAACTCAATAAAATCTTCGCCGGCAATTTCTGCAGCATTTTCGTTGTAATCTTTTAACAGCTGATAACAATGTAGATCGTCTACGCTCGGGGAAACTAAATATAATTTGTCCCATGTCATATTTTTCATTATCATCGTGAGCAACAACTGCGTTTTACCACTTCCTGAGGGTCCGATGATGATCATTCTGATAGAGTTAGGTAACATTGGATGATGTTTTACTTGTTTTTTCTTTAGCGCTGAGAAATCAATTACTTCCATTAGATATACTATATATATTATGGATCTATATTGTGTGAAATGTAAGAAGCATACACCAACTATTGACCTGACAAATGTTACCACAAAAAATAACAGAGAAGCGGTTGCTGGTAAGTGTGAAGTGTGTGGGATAAAAAAAAAATATCGGTTTGTAAAACAAAAAGCGGTGGTGATATCGCCGCCAAGCTAGTTAAACTCCCAGGAACGCCATGGGCAAAGTATCCAGGTGAAAAACACCTTCCTGTGTATAGCTATTGTGGACCGGAAACACGATTACATATCAGACTTGATAGTCAAAATAATCCTAACCCGGAAGAAAATCCGATAATGCAATTGATGAAGCGTGTCGGGTACATGATATAGCTTACCGGAGCGGTGATTTACAACGTCATCTCACAGATGTGAAATTAATTCATGCGTTGAATTCTATCACTGATAAATCATTCAAAGAAAAATTAGCTTCATGGTTGATAAAATCGGCAATGAAAGGTAAATTGATGTTAGGTGCCGGTAATTAATAACAACATGGAATCTATTTATTATTCCCCAAAAAGATACTGGAGGGGTAAGGTAGCAATCGGTAAACTCGTTAGCGCAGCAAAGGTGAAAAATACTACAGCAAAGGATTGGTTATCCAAACAGGCGATATGGCAAATTTATCTACCACCGGCTAAACCAATTAACTACTCGCATTTTGATGTGACCGTTCCTAATGAAGTTCATCAAGCTGATATATTATTTCTGCCACATGATGGTGGTTACAAATACGCGTTAACCGTAGTTGATGTTGCGAGTCGATACAAACGAGCAGAGCCGCTAGCGACGAAATCATAAACTGAAGTTGCTTCTGCGTTTGAAAGGATTTATTGAAGGGGTCCTCTGCGCTGGCCAAATCTATTACAAGTTGATCCTGGCAAGGAATTTCAGGGTGCGGTTCTATCAACAATGAAGAATCATAATACCGCGTTACGACGAGGGCATACTGCACTACATCGCGATCAGGCAATTGTTGAACGATTTAATCGCACACTTGCTGAGCGGTTGTTTGGATATCAATATGCGAAGGAATTCGTTCAGGATAAACGATCTCGTGAATGGGTCAAGAGCTTACCAGCTGTGATTACCGTGCTAAATAATGAGATAACTCGAACAATCAACATGAAACCTAACAACTCTATTAAAAGGAAGTATATACCTGAAAAACCGTAAAAAAAAAATTCAAAACAACCAATACTCGGTAATGTCACTGTTAGGTATTTATATGAACCAGGAGAGTTCGAAGGCGGCAAAAAAAGAGCAACTGATCCTATTTGGAGTGTTACTGCACATAAAATATCTAGTATAACACGATCTACGGGTAGACCAGCAATCTATAGACTGGATTTAACTGCTCCTCAGCGAGGATTTACTCGACAACAATTACAAGTGATACCCGAGGATACTCGATTACCACCGCGTGGTCTTAACTAGCACCTCTGCGTCTGTTTCATTCAAGACAAGTCAGCATCACATTATCTCTGGTATGACCTACACTGCTATTCTTTCTATCCACGGTAAATTGTAGAGAATCCTTATCCGACCAACACCAACTCATTATACAATTGCAACTCGCGCAATGATTATTCTGTTGTTGTTTCAACGTGGTTATTAATTCGGCATCAATGTCAAATTCTCTATTATGTTTTTTTATCCTGTTGTTTATAACCAGAGTTTTCTTTATGATTATGTCAACGCTGACAATATCACATATTGTAGTGTCATTAGCGTCTAGAACAACTCTACGAAGTTTATTTATTCTTCGTACTCTGGACACCTAAACTAAATTCGACCACTCGATGTGATTATCTGTGATCCAAACAACTGTATCTGATATAGTCAATCCCTGTGAAGAATGTATTGTTGCTGCGTAACCTAGCGTCCATGGTGATTTATCAGCGCGCAATGCATCTTCGACGACGCTGATATCAACCACCACAATATCATTTAGCACGAGAATTTGCTTTTCACTTTGTCCTGGAATATCAACTTCGATATTTTGTCGCTGTGTATCCTTGGGCCTATAACACAGCGGGGTTGGAAGTGTTGCAAATTTTTCTTTATGTAATTCAAATAACTTCATCTGAAGTGTGTCTCTATTTTTCTATTTGCCACTATCAAATCGTTTGGTCTCCACGCTTCCCAAAAATCATTTAATAGGGTTTCCGAAATTATTTTACTGGATATTTCACATTGGATTCTATCCGGTTGTAATCTGATTAGTTGTTTGAATTCGCGTAATTGTTCATCAAGTGCTCTGTGGTCGGTATCAATTTCTTCATAGTAGTCTACAAAATTCTGTAGACAAATCATGTGGAGATAAACCGACAAATGAACGTGGTTGGCTATGATCGCCGCACATTATTACCGCTGTATTCGCTAGCAATAACCAATCAAAAAATCTTTGTAATACATCTAACGACACTGTGCATATTTCATCCCAAATAATGACTTCCACTCGTCGCCTTTCCATCGAAAGAAACTGTGATGAGTGCGGGCATCCACCCCTCGTTGTTTCATCTCTCTTGCAAGTCTGTGGGTTGGTGTTAGCACAATCATGCTCGATTTCCCACGAAATAATTCAATCGCACGAGTAATCTTCCCTGACCCACCACAGCCGTTCAAGTAAACTGTTTTATATCTGCATATTGGATCCGATATCTGCGGTGCATTAGATAGTTCTGTTATCTGATCGTTTTTCAAGTAATTGTTTTCAATCGTAATAATCATGCAGCATTTCTTTTTTAATTCTCGATGATCCCCAGCTCTCGTCACAATTTGTGAATTCGGCCACTGCGCTGCTGTGTTTCATGTCTATGTAAAATGAATCAGTGGCGATTCTAACTGCTGTGGCAGGAAATCTATTTATCATCGAAAACAGATTAATAGAAGCATAAGGCAGCATAGATGCCCTCAAATGTGTATACTGAAGAATGTATCTTTCGTTGTAAGTAACAATTGCACCCAATTTGGTTCCATCGGATAAAAAAGCGTCTTTACGATCAACATATATACCCTTAGATGCTACATCAACCGTGAAGAATATCTTGAGTGAATTTACCAATTATTATTATTCTTCTACCGAGATCTTTTGCTTGTCTTTTCTAACTTCAAATAGCTGTTTGGACCAATTCAAGATATCTTCTTCGTCGAGATCGGGAAATTGTTTTTTGTTTCCACTGATTATACTATCTAGATTAGGTTATGGTAACCAGACTTCAGTCTGCGCTCGATATGATATAATCGCTTCACTGACAATCAACGATATCAACATGCTACAATCAATCATATATCGTAATAGCACTATTGGCATCCAGTGTTTTTCAGAGATGTCTTCCAATCTAAACATAACTACACGGATGAAGTCCTGTAGCCAATTCAAATGATACCACGCGAGCGAATCCGGTTACATCAAAATCAGGCAATGGACCATTAATTGCAACACGAGTCGTTTCATGTGTGGGGTGTCCAAACCGCTTTAAGTACTCAGCGGCTTCTCCGTACCCGAGAAAACTCCCGGGATAACACGCAACCACATCAACTGAAATAATATTTTCATGGGTGTATTTTGTATTCCATAGTCCGCCATGACTATACTCAATACAGCTTGATTTGATGTCTGTGAGAAATTCAGCTCTTATTGATTTCCACATGTTTTTCTTTCTAGCAAAATGAGCTGCAACTGACGTAATTGTAAAACAGTTTGTTAGTAATTGTTTGTCATGTTCTGTTGAAAAAGTACTAGCTAGTTTTTTCATTTCATTGTGCAAGGCTTCAGTGTGGTATAATTCTCCATTTGGTCTTTACAAATTGATCGAATTTGCCCTCTTAGTGCTCAAAACTATGAAGTAACGACACTGACACAGGATCGTTTTTACTCAACTGGTGAATAGCATCAAATAATTTCTCCTCAGAGAAACACTCCGCGGGTAGATATTTTATGGTTCGTTCCCGTGGAAATATTGTTACCGCAGTTGTCCACGCGTGTTCATTATGGTCAATAATTTTGATTGGGTGTCCATTTGATTTATATTTCGGTTCGTGCAATACTTCACCTGTTATCGTCGCTACTGATATTGGAGATCTTAATGTTTCTAATTTGGTTGTATCCTGAATTGTTGCCCCTCGCTCCTTCACTGTTAGTCCCCATTCGTTTATTTTTTTGGCGTCTTAGATCAATCAATTTGTTTCTACGCAACGCATTTGTGAAGTGTTCTATTATTCGTTCGGCTACAATTCAACGATGATAGTTTCATTGGTTATAGTTTTTCAATACTCGGTTTATCATTTAACGGATAGATTCCGTAAACAACTGCTGTTACAGGATAAGATCTCTCGTAGTACGGTTTGTCAATTCCAGTCAGAATTCCTGGTTTGGAATCTCGACTCACAGCGACGGTTCTTTTATCTTTCAGGATCGGTTCAAATTTATCTCTGATAATCCAATCTCCCATGTCCGATCGGATAATGAATTTCACTCTAAAAAAAAGAAAATACTTTTTTCGCCCATGATGTGAAATTATCTCGGCTGCGTTTTCATCATTCATGGTATCATCAACGCTAAAATCAAAGAGATGCTCCATCACGCTTGAATTCATTAAAACGATCGCGGATTTTACTTATCATGGTTCTATCACCTATTAAACCCTTTGGCGTATCAGAGACTCTATCGAGATTGAATTTAGCATTTTTCCAAGGCGTAATTTTTTATAATCTCTCGAACTCCTCCATGCTATAATTAAAACAAGTATTTAAATAAAGAATTTATATATAAAGAATCATTGCAAATGGCTCATGATTCGTCAGTAACCCGTGTAACAAATCATGTAAAAAGGAGTTCTGTGGATATAATATGCAAAGTTTTCGTAGGGGGAGTTATGGGCTTTTACCCTGCCTACGATGTGGGGTAGGGGTTAGAGGAATATCACAGTTGTGTCTGGGTTGCGGTGGTAAGAGATACAGACAGTTCAAGCGTTATTATGATAAGAAGAGAATCAAAAACTCCATTAAGAATTCCATCAATGACTCTACCTCTGACTGTATCAGCGTCCCTGACAGAGTTATAAGAACATCTCAAGACTACATTGATAGATTCTCAAGTAATGTAATCATCAGACCAAACAATGAATTAGACAAATAGTATTATGTATATAAATGAACCAAGAATACGGACAATATCCTGTGATTGCAAACTATGAGCCATCCCGTGATAGTATTGTCAAAAACCGTAGACTGAAGAAGCCAGTCGGTGCTGACAATAGTAGGGGGTATCTGGTGTTTAGAGCCAGGGGGAAAATGCATCTTAATCACAGAATAATATATGAATATCAAAATGGATTGATCAGGGATGGTTTTGTTATTGATCATATTGATGGATGCCCTCAGAATAACAAATTCGATAATCCAGAAGCTGTTACACAGAGTGAAAACACCAAACGAAGAAACACTGGTACTTATAAACCAATTGGGATGAGACCTATAAAATCATTTAATAGAGCAGCTAACGAAAAAAAATATTCCGATCAAAGAATGAAGCCGGTAGATATTTCGATATTTGTGAACCTTCAGTACGGTTTGTTGCAGAGGGAATAACCAAGACCGCTGTCTCAAAGACAACCAAACAAAAAATTCAGTTTTCGAATATTTAATCATGTTTTGTACTATTTTATAAAACATCAAGGGGAAATAAATCGTGCGGGTATGTATCAACCTAGCAAGGAGAGTTACAGATCTCAATGGTTTTTTTTTTAAACATCGCGTCATCTGATTTCTGATTGGTTGATTTTAACTATCGTGATTCTCAGCTGAGATAATCAATTATCTGTTTTTGTAAGAAAATGAATCAAATGCGTGGTATTTACAAACATTTGTATTCTTTTCTTAGTGTTTTTTTTTCAAGTATTCGGTGTTGCTTCAATGTTGTCAATAATCAATATCAAGTACACAACGGGTATAGCTGTCACACCTCTTCCTGTTTGACTTCCATGATTTGTGTTAATTATATAGGCGAAATTTTTCTCTATATAATTGGGCTTTTAAGCGAAGCTCAAGTTACGAAACCAACCCACACCGCCACGTGGTGTGAATGTTTTTCATTCAAGCCAGGTTGATTCTGTAGGTTGGTTTTGCGCTTGGGTGTAGGATAGCCCGTCATCCATTGTCATTTATCATCCATTGTTGTGTTGTATTGTCTCCATTGTTCATCGTTCATTGTATATATCATCCATTCATTCTATAATCTATTGTTGTGCCGTCTCCATTGTATATATCATCCATTCATTCTATATTATATTGTTGTGCTGTCCATTCATTGTATATATATCGTCCATTCATTCTATAATCTATTGTTGTGTTGTCTCCATTATATATATATATCATCCATTCATTCTATAATCTATTGTTGTGTTGTCTCCATTGTATATATATCATCGATTCATTCTATAATCTATTGTTGTGTTGTCTCCATTGTATATATATCATCCATTCATTCTATAATCTATTGTTGTGCTGTCCATTCATTGTACAATTGCCATAAGACTCGAATGGAGTTCTATTGTATTATATGTATATATGTAAATGTGCCGTCCATGTAACCTCTGGGCGTCTCCGATGTAAATAACACCGGAGGGGTTCCAAACGGGGTTCATCATATATAATCGCATAATATCCCCGGACGTGCTAAGATGACAAACACCTTATCACGGACGGGGTCCACATATCATCATATATAATCGCATATCACTAGGCGTGATAAGATGACAAACACCATATCACGGACAGAGTTCATTTTTGAAAAATATATTAGAAATATGTAATGATTATATAATATGAACTCTGAAAATATCTATGAAATCATAACTGAAATATAAAATTTGAAATCTCCAAAAATACAACAATCAGATAATTTAAACTGCGATCAAATTATTTCAGACTTTCAGAACATCGAATTCGGTGTTTTGAAGAAGAAGTACGCATTAATAAAAAGAATTCAGAATTCTATCCATGACTCTCTTGTATTCAGTAAAGACGTCAGTGTATTTGTCCCGTTATTTACCATTGTGGAGCGAATAAGACGGAAACTGGGCCGGGTGTATGAGGTCAAACGCAAGGTTAATTCGAAAATAAGAAATATAAGAGCGCTAATCCAACAGAATGAAAAAAAACCTTACGGATTCCCCTGTTGTATAAGTTGAGATTTTACAGTATACAAATCCAAACAGGTATGTGAATCGACACATGTATAAATACTTCTTTGATGAGCGCACAGGTAAAATTCTTACTCAACAAATGTGCGCTCAACCATAAAGGCGGTTTTAGTCAACATTAGCGGTTGAAATTCTATACTGGCGTTTACTATAAGGAAGTGGTGACGTTTTCATAGTAAAATACTTTTTTTATTTGTTAATTACTGAAATACTTGTTGGGTCTTTTTTGTTGCTTTTTGAGTGATTTTAGTTGTTTTTTGACTGATTTTAAGTGGTCTTGGTCGGGTCAAATGGTCCATTTACTCTAAATGAATCAATTAAAAGTCATTTATGTTAACTTCGTCATTACATTTAGATTGAAATCTCAGGTTAATACCCTCAGTAACTCTTCAATGTGCAAGCAAGAATGGACATATTGCACAATTTGATCGTAGTTACAACTAATAATTGTTATAGTATTTTGTTGCAATTGTTGCATTTCATCCTCAGTGAGCAAAAACTTATCATCATCGCCGAGATAATCAATAACTAGTTCAACGTAAAAATTCGTAGGTGAAAATCCTAACGATGCTTCGTTTCCATGAAAAATTTTCTTGACTGCATTTTCAAGTTTATGTTTCTCGTGAATAACTATTCGAGTATGATGATACATATTGAAAAGGTCTACATGTTTCTAAATTGCAAGTGTGAAGCATCCATAGGGAAAAGAGACTTGAAAATCCCTTGTTGAAATCGTAAACGTGAAAACATGATTTCACATCTAACGTCTTTTGTAATTGTTCCCCTCGGAGATCAACCAAGGAAAAATCCTGGTCGACTATTCTAAAATTCATCCTCATGATAAGATTGTTGGTGGTTTCCAAGTATGATAAACGAGGTGGATTCATCCAGATTAAACTCCCCGAGGAAACATTTGGCGAAAACGTATACAGAATATAACCTTGATCAGCCCTTGTTGACGTTGCTGTGTCATTGGAATAACTACCTAACACTACATCACAAATAACGTGGATGGCAATCGTGGATGATATGTCAACGTTGCCGGGTGATCTATGTTTGTTGTTGCGGTACACTGAATTATCCGACCGTAAAATTTCTGTGTGGATTTATTTTGAACCATAACACGTGAATTTGTGGGAAAAATTCATTGATTAGATCCCGTAGCGATTTCTTCATCGATGGTACATCCCACCCTGGGAATTTCGAGTAATCTAAATTTGCGTCAGTGCGTGAAAATACCCGCTTGAACTTTTCCTTGGTCTCGCTAGCGCTTTTATCCTCGTAGACCAACGAGAATAATCTATCGTTGAGATAGTTCATATCGGAGATAATTTGATTTAGTTGTTGTTTGATCGCCGTACGTGAAGTTGTTAAATCGACTAACAGAGATCGTTGCAGATAATCTCGACGCTGGTTTAGCTTTGTTTGAAATAATTGTTTCATCGCGTTAAAGATCCCAAGCAAACTTTTCGCCGTGATAATAAAAACGCCTTGAGCACCTAGAGCAAATCGCCATATTATATTGCCGTACTCGTTATACTCATAACGTTTACGTGTATCAGTTTCTGTCCCGTCGTAGACATCATACGAGAACATTTGATTGACCTTACTGTCTCGGAGAAAACTGATGTTAAAAGTGTAATTAAATTTGGGATCTTGATCAGGTAATTCATCAGTGAAGAAATCCAATAGCTTCGGTTCCGGTAATTGAAAATGAACCGCAAGGAGACTATTTAACCACGGTTCGTGGATCCGTGGTATCACTTAGTTTTCCTCGCATCCATGGTACGTTATATCCCGGAAATTTAAACGTGGGAATATCTTCAACGCGGATATTATGATTTGTTGCAAATTCAGTTGTTGTTGCAGGATGATCATCAGCGAGACTAAGTTGAATCATTCGCAAATTAAATTCGTCCATGTCTGCGATAATTCGGTTACACACCTCTATGAATTTGGTGACGCTATCTCGGTTAGGTGGGATTGTACTGATTACTATATAGACTCTAAATCTTTCGAAATCGTTATTCATTTTTGTAAACTCTTCAGCAATAACTGATTCATCTATGTTAAAATGCCCAGCAGATTGGGCTTCCATCTGTGCTCTTAAACGATTAAAAACATCATCTAATGGTAGCACATATGTTAATTTAGAAACACCACCAGGATGAATACTACTACCACGAATACCACCACAAATATCACCAAGAATACTACCAATAAAAAAGTTCTGCTGGTCCAATATAGTTTTTATTATAACCATGATAATCTTCCTTCGTGGAAATATAGTCGGATTTTAGTGGCTCACGTGGCAGATCTTTTATGTCAATGGTGCCATGGATATACTCAGGTCAACCTAACACATTTATAATCAAGCTATATATATATATATATATATATATACGGCGTAGTCAGGTGAATTTATCTCGATGGTCGTCGAAAGTAGAGGTTCGTGTCCTTTTATTTCAATGGGAGATTCATCCGGCTCATCCTCGACTACTATTATATTTTTTCCTGTGATTGCTTCAATGCCATTTATGATCGCCGCGTTGATATATTTGATGTCATATACGCCAGTAGGTAAATGTAATGTGTGCCATTCCGGTTCACCTGCAGTTCCATCTAGGTTGACTTTATTTTCATACGAGAACGTAAAACTGTTATTGGGTGGTTTACAATTAAACGGTTCCCATCTGACATTAGGCCAGCTGTAGTAACATCTTAATTGCGTTAGTGCTATCTCGGATGCTTGTAACGGAGGTGTAAATTCAATGCTGAACTCAGGTGTTTTCGTTACCAGCGATATCAATTTTGTCTATCTCGGAGTGGTATTTTCCACTAGTCGTTGAAGTAGTTCTTGCGGTGTTTTCATTGTTATTATCATTATCCTGCTCTAATTCTAACATAGTTGACTCGTACAACTGAACCATTCTCGAAAACTCATCCTCGGTTATTGTCCTGTCGACGAGCGACGACGCTGTCAACGTAGATAATTGCGAATACGCGCGAAATGCCGCAGCATATGTAATAGCGTAATCGTGCAGTTTTTGTTGAGAACACGATATTTATTTTTCTATCGCGGAGGCTATTCCTGCGGCGGTTGACATCGCAGCTATACAAATCGGAACCTCCGGAGCGGTCATTGTAACCGATGATATAACAATACCAGCACCGGCAACTACACCAGACAGCGAGTATACAGCTACATCGATGGCAGTGATTCTTCGTCGGTATTTTTTCATTTTTGTTCGGTACTCCTCAGAAAGAGTTTTGAGATTTGTTTGCAATTCTTTGACGGTGTTATATCGACATTGATTCGATGAAATCATCAGTGATGCCATGTTATTTTTAATTCACCGGTGAATTCAATTAGGTTGCTTACTCAAATCCGCTACGAATTCCACATACCATGTTACTGAAACCCTAGCTAAATTTTTATCAGTGGATGTTATCGTGAATTGTTCGGTTGTATTATTGTCGATGATTGTTGATATTGTATTTTTGACTCCAGATGAACTCGACGATGATATATTAAACTGAGTCGGTGTCACTACTGTTAATCGATAGATACCTTTGACGGTTGCAGTGATACTTAACGTTATTTGTAGGAGTCCACGCAAATGATCCGTGTTGAATCGTGTATACTACGTTGTTGGTTTTCTCATGAGGAATTTTTATTTTTTCAACGATTGCTATCACCTTATTGCATCAGTTTTGATTTCCTCGATGGTATTTTTCATCTCATCGATGGATTTTTTAATATCGGGGAGTTTTATGTCAATTTTATCCAACGTGATTGCAAAAAAATTCTCAATGATATTTTTACGAAAAGTTGAAAACTATTATACATGTTCTTCATATCTGAGTTGAAGTGCTGCAAATTCTAAATAGTTGTTATCTCTGTGAGCTTCGGTGTGGTCACTGGTGGATTACCAAAAAATTCTAACACAGGCTTATCAATGTTGTCCACGATGGATTTTTGTAATTCAGTAAATTTATTAAATGTAATTATGTGAGAATTATATTAATCACGTAGTTTTTTTTTAGATCCTCGGACGAGATTTGAGTATTTTGTAAATCCGTAAACTTATTTATTTGATCGCGTATTGTTTTTAATTCATCTAAGTTTGTTATCGATGAGATAGCTCTCTTGATTATTCGTTTTACTTGCCCGATGGTAACTCCTTCTTCGGATTGACGTGATACTGATCTTTCCCAAATATCTGCCATGTTATATATTACATGTTTCTCTTTAAGTGATTCATTATTGTGTACTCGTGGATGACCTTATGAGGTAATTGCGACGACGTCGAGATAGCTGTCAACGCGTTAAGAGCTTCTCGTCCACATATCGGAGGGTCGGCTAGTGTCTGTGTGGGCAGCGTTGAATACCATATTGGCGTGTTTGACAACTGAAACACATATTTGACAAATTCCCGTGGCGGAGGCAACCCATACGATTCAAAATAAATAATTGATTTGGGATGTATCGCGTAACACACCCAATGCGTTCCAGGTCCAGTGTGTTCATCTAGATTAATTATACCAGTTTCTGGGGTATGTGGTTGTTTCGGTAACTGATCTTGCATGAATACACCTCTGAAATGTTTTATTAGGAGTTTCTTTACTGCGTCGGCGAGGTCAAAATTAGACATTGGAACCACGGAAGTTATCCCAGCAACATTTTTGTCAGCGAGAGCGGACCTATGAAACCGCCCTGTTGAGTTCCCAACCCCCGTAAATAGTGTTTTGTGTACCGCCTTCCTTGTAGTCTGAATCCCTTTCCCTTTTTTTTATACCCGCTTCCCAACATTTTACCTATAAGATTGCTACCAACAGCACCAGCAGCGCCTAGTCCAAGTACCTTAAGATTAGGAATAGCTAGTGGAGCCAGTGCAGCAAGAGGAAATATTCCACCGGATTTAATCATATCGTTGACCGCAGCTTGTGAAAAGTCATCTTAACTCCTGTACCAGCTTTTAACGCTTTATTGAAATGATTAAGTTGAGTTTTTGTCAGCGATAATTTATTTGATCCATCTGTCATTTGTTGTTTTTTAGCGTTATTGCTGTGCCACACGCAGTAGAATTTTTCGATAGTAGTTTTTTTACCTGACCAGGTGTCAGGGTGACATTAACATGACTATACGACATTTTATTTAGATAGTGATCATCTAATTGTCCCATTACATGTTTTTAATGGGTGCGTCAATGACTGGCATTTTTCCACCACCACCTTCGAGCGTCATAGATTTATCACTGAGAATAACAGCAACCGCTCTAAACCCTCCAAGAGCATCGCCGATACGAGCCTGAAATTTTACATCAACAGTCGAATGTTTAGATAGATCAAGTTGTTGCAACGAAAAGTAATAAATAGGGTACAATTCTTTAAAATGCATTTGTGATATTTGTAGTCCAGTATCGACGTTTTGATCACGACCCATATAACACCACAACCGATGATACACTCTACCTATTTGATTGCTACTGTAATCAAGAATAAGTTGTTCTGCTGGTTCTTGCTGATTACTTATTCGCAGTGATACCTCACTGACATTACACTTATCAAATATCATATGAGACCGCAATTATAAACTATCATCTGCATCCCCCACTATTTTTTGCATCCGCGATACATTTTGTAGCGCAACAAAGATATGTCTCGGCGCGGAAACATTTTTCGTAAGCGTAAGCTGCCAAGTAAAAACACCAACAACATTACTAGTTATGGTAGCTGTTGTAATATCAGACCAACTCAGTAATGATTTTCCTCCATGATCCATAAAAGATAGCAACCGCGTCTTAACAGTCAACGGTGGAGTCATAATTGGCATCCACAGAGATAATTTTTTTCAATTCCACTTCACCATCAGCAACAGAAGCAGCAGCATGCCAAAGAGCATAATCATCAGTTTGTCTTCGCGTGAGCATTACAATATGACTAGCAACAAAGATAACTTTTCTGATATCTCTACAAAATCCAAATATATGCGACAACGGAATCGCACATGAAAATCTACCAAGGGGGTCTATCATCTTTTTTCGCACTGCAAATCCTGCATTGTAATTAGGATTATTATCTATAACAACATCTTCAACATCAGCGTTAGCGTTTTTATCATTATTTTGTGGTCGTCTTATAACAAATTGATTATGATCAGCGTTATTGGTAGTATCCTTCGCAAACATCATCGAATGACCCGCAGACCTAATAAAATCGTCAGAGTGTCAATCTAAACCCATTATTGTGGTTGCAACATCAACATCGTTATCTATGGATTCGATTCTAGTAGAATTGATTATATACTGCGCGTTGCTAAATAACGCCATTATACCATTGTTGACAAACCCAATCGGAATATTTTCAAGATTATCAGCAGCAACAAATGGAGTATGATCGTATTTTACTAGTCGCCCCTCTACCTCGATGAATGCTTCACATGGCAAAAAGTATTTCGATGTGTCATCAAACCTAAGTTCAATTCGTGACCTTGTATTTGGATTCTGAGCATTATACGAAATATACTGATAATCGCGTATAGAATAATTTTTTGGTACAGGAGCATCTACATCAAAAGCATCATCTATCTCATGTTTAAACATTTTATAATATAGTCGTTGGTCTAAATCATTAATCGTTTTAGACCGGAACCTGCAATTAATCTCAATCATTGTTTTGCCATTTCATTGATTGCCCTACCTGCCTTAGGTGGCATTTGATTCATAGATTGTAATTTTACTGGTTTTCTTCCTCTCGCCAATGACATATGCTTTTCTTTTGCGGAATCAAACGCGCCAATAGCAAGATTACTAGCCCTGCTACCAACTTTAGTACCAATCTTATCAAAAAGAACCCCAATAGCTTTCGACGCTATTTCCTTCCCGATCGGTAAAATCTTTGGAGCGACACTAGTAAATAATCCAGTGACAACATCACCTAATCCATCTCTGTATGTTACCTTGTATACTGGCAACCGTGAATTTACGACATAAACAGGTCTTACTCTGCTCATACTATGATGTACTATAATTTTATTTAAATGCTATTTATCTAATCGATGATCAATCGCTGTAATAATCATCGGTGAGTTCATCAATGAAACTATGATATAGTCCCATATCCATTACACGACCTTGAAATAACCGTTGGCAGATTTCAGCCGCTTCGTTAATTATCTCCGGAGAATTATTTCCAGCTCGTTTTCCTCCGATGAGAACCTCTAACCGTGATATATCATCGAGGATACTTCTTGAGCAGGAAATATTACCACCGTGATAACCCAGAACGGATTTTTCAGGTATATCTTGCGTGAGATCAGCTTCAGCTTCTGGTTCTATTTCCTCCGGAATAGGATCTTCATATGGTGGTAGACCTCCTTTTATTTCTAAAACCTTGTCTTCATATGCGGCAAAATCATGATATTTTCTTGAAGTTGAAGTTCCACCATGTTTCGCTCAATACATTTTTTTGTACCATTGAATAAAAGTTACATTTCCATCAAAACTAGTTTTATATATCCTTCCTTTCCTTTTTCCCATGTTTCAACTGCATATCTAGCTAGTTCAACATCCGATGAAGTATTTTTAATTTCATCCAACGTTGTTGCGAAAAAAATTCATTGGGTCGAATAATTCTCCCTTCTAGAAGTTGTTCGGGAATTGGTATAGGTTGTGCAGCTACTACATCACCGGGAAGAGTTTTTAATCTCTTTCTAGTTCTTTTTGCTATCTTTTCAGTTTCTGTGTCAATCTTTGCAGTTGTTGTACCAACTTTTGCGACCTCTATACCAACTTTTGCGGTTTCTCTACCAACTTTTTCAGTAGCGGCAACAACTTTTTCAGTTGCTGAAGTTACCGGTTTAAATAATTGTTCAGTATCTATGGTATAATCTAACCGCTGTTGTTGTCGAGCTTGCAAATTATTTCTGAAAGAATCTCTCACCAGGAGAAATTTCTTGATCGCAGCCAACCGTTCTCTACTTAATCTAGTTATTTGTGCTTCTCCGACGTTTGCCATTTATATAAAAATTATATCGCTAATTCATTATCGTAAATTGCTAGCATGAATCTCGAAGAGATTCCATACAAGAATTGTTAAACCCATAGCAACAGAGGGGGCGCGACAACGCAACTGGCGTCCTTTTTTACGATTTACGAAGAAGCCTCGGTTTGCCAAAACGACGCCTAGAAAATGTTTAGGGTTCGCCCCCTCTGCTGCTCAAGTGATGATCTGCCTATAGGTTCAGATCACTAAATAGGACAACTGGGACAATTAGACACAAATGAGGCTCTCATTAACTCTTTTCCCCCAATGCACTTATGGGTCTAGCCCATATGGAGTTCAAAACACCAACTAGATCTTGCAAACGAGGATTTTGGTAAATAATAAATCAACCAGGGCCCAGATATATAATTGGGGTGTTATGGGAGTGAATCTTCGCACCCTCTCCCTATGTTCGGCCAACCCAACCCCCAAGCCCCTCCCACTGTGCTGCTCATGGGATACAGTAAGAAATCGGCTATCAATCTAATAACATTTCTAGTCAATACATTTGAGCATAAAATTAAAATAAAATTTGCTTGGTCTGAATGAATAAGTCAATAAAAGATACATTTAATCTCGCCGGTGAAAACCTCATAATTCGTTCACCACAGCGAATATTTCGTATCTGTAACTCGGCAAATTTCAGCGTCATTAAATGTAACTAAAATTACCTGATTCGTTTTAAGCACTTGTGTGACACGAATTGGTAACTTTTAGATGCATTTAATAACGCTGACCTGAAAATTAAGAGTTTTAAACAATCGCAAAACAATATGAAATGAACTTTTTACTTCGTCAATTGTTAAAATACACTTACCGGTAACGAAATATATCTTTTATTCACTTGTACCAAGAAAATATCATATATTTTTTTACAATAGACCGTAATAATCTTGGTAATTCACTATTGGAATACGAATTTTCACTGCTCGTCAAAATATATATTGAGAATATTTTGACCAAGAAAATTTACATGTTCTATATGTAAGCAAGTTTGTGTGGTTTCTTTTTTTTAGGGTTTAACGCCATTTTGCAACACGCAATAGGCTATACATGGCGACCAGTATTATTGGTCGAGGAAGAACGTGGGAAAAACCCTGGAAAGAACCACCGACCTACAAGAAGCTACTGGCAAGCCTTCTCACATAACTACATTTGCCGAATCTTAGACTCGAACCCACTCAGACAGAGGTGAGACGGCAGTAATCCGTAACGAAAAGCGCAATAGACCACTCGGCCATTCGGGGCCACTTAAAAACACGTTAGTGGTCTATACGTATATATGGCATTACTCATATTATCAAATTGGGTTAAAATCCAACAATAGACATACTATTCTTTTTAAATCTTGTTTTGTTCCCCTTTTTAAGTGCTGTTGTAACTTGCAATGAGGTGGAGAAGTATGAGTTCTGGCTATATTTTCTATGTGAATCTACACAAACACATACAGCTCATAAACGGTAGACACTTTTCATTATCACGCGGGATGCTGCAAGAAATGTGCTCATTCAGCCTGTGATAAATATTGGAGCAAACTTTTATAACATGAAATAAGTAAATTTGATTGCTTTTAGTGATTAATGGACATACTGCACTAAACTATATTTGTATCAACCCGATTAAACATGCCGGTTATTAGCTCATTTGAAGCATATTTCTAATTGAGGACACTTCTATATATAGGATGGGAGGGGGATTGTTTTCATCTACTCATTGATACAAAACTTTTGTGAACACACACTTTTAGAAGGAGTTAAAAAAATAGTATGGCTTGAAAACAATAGTGCAGCTTCGGTCTTATAGTGTATTAACTGCCTATGACATTTTTAAAAATAATAACATAAACAAGTTTGGAAATGGATGAGCAGACGTTGAGTTTTAAAGGCATATATTTATGCTTTTGATAATCTAAATATACTGTAATTGTATTCCTTTGTTTTGTTTTGGATAACAATAAGACAGTGACAAATAATGTCGCCTTAATACTGGATCAGACAGAATGTGTGAAGATTCATACGCCATAGCGATGCGGATAAACATATGTATTACAGTTGTAAAAGGCATATATTTATTAATCTGATCATCTTAATATATAATTTTAGTTTAATTTTTTGTTTGAGATAACAATATTGCACTTAGAAAAAATGTGGCCTTAATGCTGAACTAGACAGAATATGTGTGTGAAGAGTCTGTCTCCATAAGGTTGTTGTGACCATCACAGTTGTGTGTTGACATTACGGCAATACAGTATAAAGGCGACACGTGTGTTTTCATTTTTAAATATTATTTTCAGTTTTAAACATGAATATTTAGGCTTGATAATAGGAATTGTAAATTATTTTGATAAATTCATATACAAATACGTGATGCAGTTTAATAACACAACATGATGTAATTCTGTCACCCTAATGCTGCTCTGTGACATGTGTCGCCCTAATGCTGGTTACGTACTCATATGTGTGTGTGTGTGTGTGTGTGTGTGTGTGTGTGTGTGTGTGTGTGTGTCCTCAGTTTTTGTGTGTAAAATGTTTCTTTTTATGGGAGGCTGTAATCATTAGGGACATAAATTTTTGTATTGCTGTTTCATCAATCATGCATACAATTATACTTTCCAATAAAATGCAATTATATATATATATATATATATATATATATATATATATATATATATATATATACATACATATACATCAACTCAGTATAAAAAAAAATCAATCATTGCTGCTCTCTTTAACACCTTAACTCTACTGAACATAATGCGTTCTTTTCTGTTCTAAACTGTCTTACAAAATTATAATTTGACTGTAAAACAGACATTGAAATAATCATACAATTTCTCAACTTTATCTTACCTTTGTTACCGATTAACACACAATCAGAAAAGTTTAATAAAATCAACAATGCTTAATACCCTCCCCCCCCCCACACACACACACACAAATATTTAAAAAAATAACATCGACACATAATTTTTAAACGTATGGAATATATATGCAACAGTTCTAGATTCTACATTTAGATCACATCAACAAAGTAGAGCGTAATTTTATGCAGTTAACAAAATACAATAGTCACTTTCTGACATACAACACTAACTATTTATGCTAAAACATAATAACATATAGGAATACTTCATCAACATTATTAAATTGGAGAGTGGAGGGGGGGGGGCTGTCAGTTCCCTGGGAATTTTAATCTGAATATATCCAGGGTATATCAATCGGTGATGAAAATGTAAGGAATGTGTTTATGATACCGTTCTAGAAGTTTCATCAAGTTTCATTATATGGTTTATACATTCTGTAGGTTTTAGAGGTAGTCAAACCCATGACTATCAGATCCCGCAGCACACAGCTGCACCCTATTACAGAATCAAAACAAGTATACCAGTGTTCAATATACACCAATAAAATTACACTTCATTACAGCTTGTCACGTGGGGTTGCATACCTTCAAACCTTTCTACTTAACAAATAATGGCATAAAGATCTTCCAAAACAACCCCCCGCCCCCTCCAAAATGTGCCTAAGGAGGGACTACCAACTACAGGAAGAAACAAAATGAAGTAATCAACACCCTCAATTCTACAACCATCAAACAGAGGAGATAGCATCACAAGGGAGGATAACAGAAAGAACAAGAAGAGCATGGCAACTCCTCTGGCAAGCTGCCTTCAAGATCACACAGCAGAAAGGATAATACTATTCCTTTAAAAACAGTCCTTTTCAGGGCTATAAAGATGTGCCATGCCATTTCTTTATTTATATTATTATTTTTCTCCTTTATTATTAATATATTTTTCGGGGAAGGTCGTGATCTACTGCTATAAAACAGGCTCTAGAACATATACTAGAAAACGCCTGGATTGGGCTCACACAAGTGAACAGCCTGGTACACCTCTGTGTCACCCCAGTCAGTAATGCAGAGATACCGACTAACCCCATTTATCCTTCTTGTTACTATTTTTATTTATCACTTATTCCGGACTGGTTGGTGCCTCCTGCTATAAAACAGGCTCTAGGAAATATACTAGAAAAACGCCTGGATTGGGCTCACACAAGTGAACAGCCAGGTACACCTCTGTGTCACCCCATACGGTAATGCAGAGGTCCCGACCGGTCTCATACATTCACTCTTTTATTCTTTATACTTTTATTTCCTTCGGGGCTCGGGGAAAGCTGGTGCCTACTGCTATAAAACAGGCTCTAGGACTAGAAAAACGCCTGGATTGGGCCCACACAAGTGAACAGCCAGGTACACATCTGTGTGTCTCCCATTCAGTAATGCTGGGTTACCGACTGATCCCATTCATCCACCCCCTTTTTTGACTGTAATCTATTCTTCTATTTTTTTCTTATTTCTATTCTTATTTATTTATTTTTATATTTCCTGTTTGTTCGTCCGTACTGTCTTGTTTGTTTTTTATGTTTCATGTTCTTAGATATTGAATTCTTGCCATGACGATTGGTATGAGAATTCTATTCGGCAAACCAACAAAAAACTAATATGAACAATTTCGGATCTCCACCAAATAAATTCAGAACTCCAACAACCTAACCTGAAGAAACCATCTGGTCACTCTGACAACCCTAGTATAGGTTTTTTTTTAAGGGGATTTGCCCTTGTAAGAAGGGCCTATCCCAGGTAGGGACAAATTATGTACACATAGTACTAATGTAGGGCATAGTGTTAGGAGATAGGAAATTCTGTAACTCTAATGCTTGAAATAATTGCACAGGTGGCCTACACATTATTGATATAGGGAGTCCACTAGCACAACTGGACTGAATTTGACACAAGTAAGTAGGGCTCTTTTGTTTCAGGTGTGGGCGGCGTTCGTGGCTGTGCTGTCCTTCTCTTTGCGTGCGTGCTGGCCGACCTTTCCGGACCTTTCCCTCCCTTCCTCGATCAGGGCTCAGCAGAATTTCTAGCGATATGAGGAAACTAATTTTCTCTCGCTACCAGTGCTATTGCACACTGCTTATTCAAAGCAACATGATTGGTTGATAGGGTGGGTGTGTGACGGTACTATTCCTACCCACCCTGTTGGGCTTACATCTATGCTGACAGTTACTCATTAGTAATTCAGCATAACGCCCAAGTAAAGAAGTGCACCTGTCTGCACAGAATGCCTGTAGGGACGTGGCTCCGTACCGTCCCTATGGGAGAACTAAATGTCCAACGACATGCTGGATATAAATAGTGGGCCATATGACCCTTCGTGGCCGGTGCCCACTTAAAACTCCAACTTACTACTACTACCGTTCTAGAAGATTCATCAAATTTCATTATATGGTTTATACATTCTGCAGGTTTTAGAACCACTGTAACTAAATATTGTTATGCACATTAATATTCAGATGAACAAATTTAACGCCTGGTACATGGTTTTAAGTAAGAAGAATAATAACACGGAAAACAAGACTGAACGGCATTAAGCCGGTTCGCCTTGTCCGAATGGCTGTGACGTTTCACAGAGGTAAAAAGTACAAACGCCATTCTATTTTTACAGTGAAAATTTACTACAAGCGAATTTGGCAATACTAAGACGTTTGAGCAAGTGATTTCCTGGAAATGTTCTTAAAGGTGTGTACTAATCAATAAATGATATTATAGAAATCTTTCAGTTGGAAAAGGACACAAAAAATCTCATCTTTTGTACTTCAGTCTTCATGTCTCACATTAGACCAGCGAAAGTTGGTCTCTAAACCTTTTTTTTATTTTGACTAAGCCGCAAAGTCAAAATAAAAAAAAGGTTTAGAGACCAACTTTCGCTGGTCTAGTCTCACATATGACGTACTTTCCATACTAATCTACTTCCGTATTCTTCCATGCAGATAACGTCAATATGTATAAATGTTATTCCACAATAATAAATATATCTTACCTTGGTGACACTATACAAAGATGATGTTCAAAAATTAAACTGGAACTGGCTGCAATCTGTTGTCCTTGTGAAGAGACTGTACGGAGTTACCCGGTAAATGAAATAACCTACATTATATGGATTTGCTTACAGCTATTTGTATAGCGTAACCTTGACATTGAACATGGGCTTATATATTATGGATTACACAACACTGCAGAGGCGGTGATACGGAATACGCATCGTGACAAAGAAAATATTATAATAAATGTATACCTATATCATTTACCTATACAGTTAGACCGTCACGATGTTAGAGAAAAAAAAAAGTCAACAATGTATAAAGAAAAAAAGTATAGAGTCGTTATTGGTCAACACTGAGAGGGTTTGAGGAAATTCAGAACGTTTTGGTTTACATTTTGTCAACTTCTCTAACCCGGAGAAGCAGAGAATTCCAAAATTATCGACAAAATACTACAGATCCATTATAAAACATCATTATGTCCTCCGTTTTAGATTATGTTGGGATTTAGTATCCAGATACTAAGTCCCAACACAATCTAAAACTAAGGACATCATAAAATATTTTTTTTCCGATGCTAACGAGTTAGAAAAGTATTCAACCTAGTGGAATTTTATCTTTCCAGTTCTATTCGTCATGAATTTCTCCTTTTATGTCTCAGATACTACAGTTGACTTTCATGATATTTCTCCTTTTAATATGACTCATTTCGGGTCCTCTCTCAACAACGGTGTATACTGGACCACATGTTATTGTTTTTTGTTGGGGGGTCCCCTTTTTTTCCTTCTTTTTTAATCATATAGTTTCACTATAGATAAGGCTTGGGATTCAAACAATCTCAAGTTTTCAAATACGTTTCAAATGGTCTGCGCTGTCAGAAAGATTCATAAATATCCTGGAATTCGACTAAGATTCAAAATAATCTTATGTAAAAAAAAACATTAAAAAAAAACAAATATACCAATTGAAACAACAATTGGAATAAACATATGCTTCTTGACCATTGTACAGTCGCACGATTCATACACCAGTAAACCGCAGTTTCACCACGTCCCATGGATTAGCCCACTCTCTTGTATCGGTAGCTCGCACCCTTCATGGATCCACTAAATGTAGAGTCAGTCATACATATGCACGTACAGACAGCATACAGCACCCTTGTATTAGATACGTCTACAGTTGTGGCTCCACCACATGTACAGACATACGTACATACAAATATATATACAAATATATATATATATATATATATATATATATATATATATATATATATATATATATATATATATAGAGAGAGAGAGAGAGAGAGAGAGAGAGAGAGAGAGAGAGAGAGAGAGAGAGATCTACTGGTTAGCTAAACTCATCAGTATCGTTACATCCGTTAGACTAGTTAGACTTTTAGCCTCGTTAGCCTCGTAAGCTACAATAAAACCAAACTGGTTATAATAATGAGTTCCGGAAAATACTAATACATTAAACACTTAACAACAACTTCAAATTCACAGTTTACAGCGCTTCAAATCTGCATTGTAATAATGAATCATTACACGATAAAGCAATACAAACTCAATAAACTTTGCATATCAAATAAACTATAACTTTAACACTCACCCCTATGGCTTATAGAAATACCACGTGAAAATACGTGTTCACTTCACCAGATCCAAAGTGACCACTCTCTGTTATACCTTAATATTGCTTAAATGCGTAGGACAGTGAGTAATATTCAGGGTAAAAAAATACCCGTGCATATCATGATTATGATGTCCGTAGCCGCAAGTAGTTTCCAACGGCGAGACATATGTTGTTCCGTCCCTTGTCGAGAAAACACCTGTTCATCCAAGATAACGTTGGACGCATGCACAACACAGTCAAATCTGTCTCAGGCATAATAAAAAGTTTTTTCCCTCCTAGTTATGTGACAGTGCTTAATTTGGGGATTAAATTGTATCATTTCATATCATCCTCATTAAAAAAAACTGAAAATTACTATATACATATATATATATATATATATATATATATATATATATATATATATATATATATATATGTGTGTGTGTGTGTGTGTGTGTGTGTTTATATATACATATATATGTATGTGTGTGTTTGTGTATGTGTGTGTATAAATGTGTGAAGATATGTGTGTATACGGAATGCGCATAGTTACAATGAAAATATTGTAACACATGTATATTTGTATCATTTACCGGTCGAGATAGACCGTCACGATGTTAGAGGTTATAGTATATAGTCGTTAATAGTCGACTTTGAGAGGGTGTAATGATATTCAGAACGTTTTGGTTAACAATTTGTCAACTTTTCTGATCCTGAGTTACAAATAATTCCAAAATTATCGACAGAACACTACAGATCATTTATAAAACATCACGGATTCCAGAATAAGGCATATATTAAGTGCCATAAATATCTACAACGGAGACATCATATTATTTTTTTGGACGCTGACGACTTAGAAAAGTATTCAACCTAGTGGAAATTTATCTTTCCAGTTCTATTATTCAGGAATTTCTCTTTTGATGTCTCAGATACTATAGTTGACTTTGATGATATGTTTACTTTTAATGTGACTCATTTAAGGTCATCTATCAACAACGGTACATATTTGGCAACATGTAATTGTTTTTTCCATTAAAAACACACTGCAACAATCATAAGGGTGGTTCACTCCTCCACTCCAACGGGGACTCAAGGAGCACTGCTTGATATTGGGATCTATGGGGATAAAGACCCTGAGCCAAAAGTATATTTTACACTAATAACAATTGTTTCTGGTACAACCTATGACCAAAAAATAAACCTAAATGATCAGTTGAAGAACTAAGAAACTTACCAAAAGTGTTCTGACTTCAATAATTTCACAATATTTATTGTCACATGAATTTGTTCCCCAATACTATTGATGCTGAAGTTATTTCATTGCCTGTCATCATAATTAAGTCACAATAATTAATACGTTTTTTTTCAAGAAAGTCATGGGAAGATAGACTCCTGGTTATTGAAATAATAAATGATTTTGTTCAATTACTCTTAGTGCTGATTGTAGTGAATTGATGACTCCTGGAATATGCATGTATTAACTCATCAAAATACACATATGAAACAAGCTTATATCAAATTGAAATTTGATTACACTTTACAGTTTAGAAAGGCAGTTTCATCAGAATTTCTCTCTTCTGGAAACTGGCAGGATATTTCAAAGTCCTCTCATCCCTAGCCAAATTTTGAACTTTTCCAGTGTAATCCATAATGCTATGAAATACAGCATAAGTATTTGCAATCTTAAACAAATGACTTAATAATTGTTGGCAATGAAAAATCCCAGTAATGATAATATTTACGCTAATCAAAAGTTTAGACTTAACCGAACCAACAGGAACACAGGCTCCCTTATTTAATGGTGTATAGTTTTTGATGATCATATTTAACACAATGCAGATCAATAATGTTCAGTTTAAGAATCCTCTAGTTTTAACAGATAAACAAGTATTGTCATAAAGCTGCAGCTGTATAGAGTGGTTCCAACACAGTCCCAGGATTATTTTGATACTTTGTTTTAACTGTTTCTTTCTCTCCTAAATAATGGCCAAGGGAAAAGGTAAGATAAATAAATAAAACGAAACACAATTAAACAGGTAATTATTACAACAATACCAACAACAACAACAACTAATAATAATAATAATAATAATAATAATAATAATAATAATAAATATAATAATCTTATAAACGAACAAAGCGTAGAAGACTTGAAAAGTACTGTTGCCAGTTTTAATTCATTAACAATACGGAAAAATTATATTTTGCGCTTTTGAATCATGTCAAATAAATTTTGACTTTCTAACATATTAAACTTGGTGCATGCCAAGTCGTGCTTTAAAGCCTGTGTGTGTGTGTGTGTGTGTGTGTGTGTGTGTGTGTGTGTGTGTGTGTGTGTACAGCAATTGGACCTACAAGACTGTCTGATTGCAACAATATATATCAATATTCTCTTCATGCCCAGAGAGACTTCTGGTATTCATTCATTTTAATAATTGACTTCTTATTCTCTAACAGTCAGCAGTTACAAAGCATGGGGTTGAAGACTATACTTAATCGTTTTGCATTGGCGTTAACTCCACTAAATGGTCCGATAGTCCTCCAGTTTTATATTGGCATATTGCCAAGTACCCAAATTTGGATGACAAAGCCATGAAATATAAAAGTACATGTACACTTCGTGTGTATTTGGAGGAGAATAATGACTTTGTTGGGTCGCTTCATTCACCAGAAAAACAAAACTGTGCACCTATTACTTTGCCTGCCCTATACAAGTCTCAGATATGAGTAAGCATTGAGAAAGGCGGTTAATCGCTTAATCAATTTAGAACAATATCTGACCCTGTCTGACCTGTTGGGTCTGGATAGATTCATCTTTTTAGTTAATTATGGGACGCTAGGTTTATCCGATTACTTTTAAGCGTAGGTTACCAGTTTGTCTCCTTGGATCTATTAAACTTGTCAATTGTTCTAGACTTGTGGCCAATTTAATAGCATTAACTTTTGTCTTCTTTTTTCACTTTAGTTAATGAGAAGAGTGACCTGTATTATCTATATAATATTCTGATATCCACAGGTCAATGACGATAGTAATAACCTTCAATGAAACTAATTCACATATGCTTATGTTTTCTAATAGACTCATTTAGCAATATGTGTGTTGGTAGAGATGCCGTTCCTAACATCAATCACTAACAATCAAAAAGGTCTATCACTGCTGAATGATCGCCATTGACACTGACAAAGAAGCAGAGATAAGAGCGTGAAAGTCTTGTTAAATTTCGAAAGAAGTAGTCATTCTTTCAATTTAACTAAATTTGTATTATTATGCATTTGACCAAGCAAATAGTTTCACGACTACCAATATTTGCATGCAGAGAATAACTTTATTCTGAACCTTGATGTATTACTCTGGTAGAAATCGTAAACCAAAATAGATCTCTGCAGTTTTATAAAATTATCAATAACCAGTTCCTGAATCATATAATAATGGCTAGACACTCGAACAATATCATTCAATATCAATGGAAATGCTATTTGTTTGTTGCTCTTTTCTTTATTAAAAAAAGACCTCTAATAAACCAAAATGTATAGAATCATAGCATGATCTTCCACAATAAACAAGAAAATGTTCATATAAACTACACTTCAAAAGCAACTATTTTTCAATGGAAAAGCTTCTCTAGAAGGAGTGAACTTCATAACTCAATATGTTGTATGCATACATTAAGTATATGCGTTGTTGCATTCACAAATAAGTCCAGAATATAATAATAACACCAAGCAGTGACTTTAGCATCATTATTAAATTTCGAGATCTTGCAAGATATCGCCAGAACATTATTTACTAGGACAAAGAAAGAAAGAATATATATATATATATATATATATATATATATATATATATATATATATATATATATATATATATATATATATATATATATATATATATATATATATATATATATATATATTCTGACCCTTATTTCTCAATGGATTGCAACCCGGATGCGATTTACAGAATTTGATTATTTTTTTTTAGTTCCATATTTTTCTTCGCTTGACCAGAAAAATTATTTCCTAAATGAATTTCTAAAATGCGATAGTAAAATATGATACAGTGGAAAAAGATTTAAAATTGATCTATAGTGTAGGAACATGGGGTCAAGAAAGTAAATATTCAATACATACTGAAGTCATAATTATCAAAACATAAACATATAACTGGCCACAATTTGACTGTTAAATAGCTAGAAAGGCACACAATCTTCTTCACTTCATTTTCCTCATTACAGTCCACCACGTAGGAATCTGAAAGCAGCATTAATGAAGGTAAATATTTGCCATATGGCAGCGTTGTGTTGCTTCCTCAGTTTCATGGATTTGCAGAGCATATTGTAAGCGTTTTTCAATTTCCCCTCCTGCCTCAGACAGTAAGCCAGAAGGTTATGAACGGTGTCTTTAGAATGAAGATCTTCTACATTTTGCACTCATAAAAACTGCTAAAGGTCCAAATTATGACCATAAATAAACCTAAATGATCATTTGAAGAACTAATAAATTTACCAAAAATGTTCAACTTGACTTCAATAATTTCACAATATTTATTGTCACATGAATTTGTTATCCAATACTATTGACGCTTTAGTTGTTTCATTTGCCGGTCAGTGTTCACATCATAATTAAGTCACAATAATTAATAAGTTATTCCCAAGGATGTCATGGGCAAATAGACTCCTGGTTATTGAAATAATCATTGATTTTGAACAATTACTCTTAGTGCTGTTTGTGGATTATTTGTAATTCCTGGAATATGCATTCCTCATCAAAATGCACACATGAAACAAGCTTATACCAAATTGAAAACAGATTACGCTTTACAGTTTAAGAAAGCAGTTTCATCATTATTTTTCTTACTGGAGACTGGCAGGATATATCAGAGTCCATTCACCCCTAGCCAAATTTTGAACGTTTCCAGTGTAATCCATAATGCTATGAAAAATAGCATAATTATTTGCAATCTAAAACACAAGACAGTAATTGTTGCCAGTGAAAACCCCATTAATAATAATAATCACGCTAATCAAACATTTAGATTTAACTGATCCAACAGAAATGCAGCACAAGCTCCCTTACTTAATGGTGTATAGTTGTGGCTACTGGCTGGGAAAAGGCTCCAAGATCAATAAGATTTTTTTTTCATGTAAAGTAACTCTGAAATTGCCTACTGTTATTTGCATTAGTGATTTATAAATAAAGCATATTGTATACCATAACAGTGTAGGTAAATATACATGCATTTATGTTGTTCTAATGTTGTTACTTTCACCCTGGCAAGTAACTAGTAATATCATAATCAAAACACAAACACAAAGATTTGTCTCCATTCTTCATCACACTTTTGATTTTGAGTTATTATTTATGACGTGCAAGCAATTTCAAATTATTTCCGTTATGTATATTGCTTTTACTGTTATTCACTACTCAGCTCATGAAAACACATTTCTGCATATTAATTTTAGTTTGATTGATTAAGTTTTTATTATTAATAGGGCCGCTGATTTTGCGATTGCAGGGGAGTAACCTGAACACCATTTATTGCATCAATTAAAATGCTTAATCTGACGCGTTGTCAGTGATAGCTTATTCTGACCACCAGTGATCTGATCGTGTTTTAGCGATGTTGTAGTTCCATTTTTTTACCGAATCTGATTGTAGCTTTTTAATTTGACCACGAGTCAGAGTAACACTAACGAACTATATGACATTTATAAAAATACGAGTGATCTAATTGTGTTACATACTTGGAAAACATTTACATGTTTGATACTGGTATATCAACGACTCTCATTTGTCCACAAACAAGTTCGAGTAACATCGATTTGTCGCTGAGTATAACAGCTATCGCTTTGTAATTAGGGATATTGATAACACCTGCTGCATTAGTCGGAAGAGCCACACGAGCTCGGAAGTGTATATCAACAACACTCTGTCTGGTTAAATCAAGATGTTCCAACGAAAGTTAAAACAATTGGATATAGCTTTCTAAAATCTAATTGTGATCTTTGCAGCCCGGTATCTACATTCAGATCACGTCCCATAAATGTCAACACACGATGATACGCGCGTTCTATTTGGTTTTGTCCGTAATTAAGTAAAATATCTTCGGATGGTTCATGTTGGTGGTTTATTCTTAACGAGACTTCAGAAACACCCAGTTGATCAAATATCATATTGCTGCGTGTTTGTGAATTTAATCGTGTTTTATCCTATAGCGCAACAAATGTCATGGCGCAGAAACACCCTGTTGTGATGCTATATGCCATGTAAGTATGCCGTTAATAGTGCTCTCCATAGTATCTGTCTTTGTTGTTAGCCATGATAGCAATGCTTTACCACCTGTATCCATAAATAACAATAATTTATTCTCGGCAGTGATCGCTGAAGTCATTACTGGTATCCACAATGAGAGTTTTGTTATATTTACTCTACCAGCATCAGAAACACCAGCACCTCGCCAGATTGCGTCATTGTCATCATTTATTCTTACAAGGACTACTGAATGTTTAGCTCCTTGGAAGATAACTTTTCGTACATTTCCGCAAAATCCGAATATATTAGACAGTGGAATTGCACATGAAAATAATCTACGCGTTCCTTCCAACATTGATAAGCGTATTGCTAATCATAAGTTGTAAGTAGCACTAACATCTTTTATAATATCAAAAGCTACAACTGGTCTAGGCACATGTTCAAAATCATTTGGTTGATCAGCAACCCCAGTTAATACTGGATTATGTATTTTGATATAATGAGTATGATCAGCATTATCAGTAATTTCATTAGCAAATATCATTGATTGACCGGTTGATCTTGCATAATCATCAGAATATCTCGCTAAACCCAAAATTGTTGCGGCAACATCGACATCATGCTGAATAGATTCAACCTCTCTTCCTTCAATCATATATGTAGCGCTATTAAATAATGCCATAATAACGTTATTAACAAAACAAACTAGCGCATTCTCTTCATATGCTGTATTATCTGTCTGTACAAGTTCTCCTTCTACTTTCAATAAATATTTCAGCGGGTAGGAAATATCTACTGGTATCCTGAACTTGAAGTTCAATTCTCCCTCGTTTATCCGGTTGTATTGCGTTATATGAATACAATTGATAATCACGTATGGATTCATCTTTGGGAATTGGTGCAACTATAGCAAATGATATGTCGGGTGAATATTTGAACATTTTATTATATATGTATCGATCTAAATCACGATCTCGCTGACCTTGTCAAACCACTTCCTGCTAATACATTTGCAGTATAATTTCTTTGTACTTGTTCAGATCCTTGATTTATCAAGGCTGCTAGGTGTTTATTCGCGGCTTCGTTTATTTTTTTACTGACATTCGCGGGCATGATTTCCGTAGATGCCAGTTTCATTGGCTGCGGTTTTCGTCGTTTTAATCGTATTAGTCTTTCTTTGGCTGCAGAAAATGCCTTACTGGCAATATTACCAATAGCACCAGGAGCTTTTTCACCAATACCATTAATAATTTTCATCGATAATTATTTTGCGATTGGTGCTATTTTGGGAGCCATTCTCGCAATTAATCCTTGAATAACATTACCAAGACCATCTCCATAAATTGTTCTATAAACGGGTTATTGCGAGTTTACTACTCTGAAGATGACAGGTTTATGATGGTGTAGATGTATGATCATCTTATTTATTATCGTTATAGCTAATTGCTATGATAACCATCGACGAGTTCATCGATAAATTCCCGATATACACCGATATCCATGATGCCGCCTTGAATAATCGTCTACAAATATCAGCGACTTCATGACGTATTTCCGGGGAGTTATTTTCAGCTCGTGTTCCTCCTATGATAATTTCCAATCGTGTTATGTCGGAGAGACCATTATTAGGACAGGCAATAAGACCGCTTCCCGGAACAGCGCTTGGAGCAATATCACTACCAGTAGCACCAAGTTCATTATAAGATCCTTGAAAGAGTTTCTCTATAAAATACTACCCATCTGTTACTATTTCTTGTTGACATGGAGGAGGTTCATAGGAAGGCTCTTGTTTTGAAGATTGTTGTCTTTTCTTTCTTTTTTTTTTTTGTTCTTCTTTTCGCTGTTTTTTTTTCCATTTCCTGTAGTATTCGTTCTTCTCTTCGTAGTTTTTGTTCTTCCATTTCCTGTTTTTTTGTCATATCGACCATATACTTCACCTACCTTATCCATATTTACTATATACGATGCACTTGTTTTGTCGAGTCGACTAGTCTTAGTTTCAAATTAATAAAACACCTCAGCCCAGTGTTCTATATCTGTAATATATTTTTCATGTCCCCGTTTAAACATTCTTGTTTTATTTTCACAAGTCGCAACAACAAGAGCTGGAAATTCTTTTATATTAGTTTTATCGATTGATGTTAAAGCATCTTCAGTAAATTTATTACGTAATTCTTCGATTATTTCATCATCGGTGTTTCGGGACTGATTGAGGTCTTGACAGGTTGAGGTACTTATCCAGGAAGATTTTGAAAAAGTCAAGATGTTTCTTCAGTAACGTTTGATATTTTTTCAAGTTCAGGAAGAATACCTTTTGTTCTCCTCTTCTTCTCCTTCTTTTCCATATATAGCCTCTTTAGTAGTTGCAGTCATAGGTTTAAACAATTGTTGAGAACTTTCTGCAAAATCAACTTGAGATTCTTGTCTTTCTTGTAATTATTGTTTGACAGAATCACGGACGGGTATAAATTTGTAATTCGCCGCTAGTCTTTCTCGTGTCCAACCGGTAGTTAATGATTCTCCTTCCATTATTGATATATGATATAATTTAATTCGTAGCAACAGAAGGGGTGCGACTTCAGTTAGAGGCGTCCATTTGTCAAACTAACACTTCCTACAATATCGAAAAATATAACGGCAAAAACAGTAAAACAATTAACCTGTAGGAGAAACTCTCGGTTAGAAGCTTTGGTTGTTTGTTTTTGTTTGTCATTTTGGTTTCGGTTTTGTAGGAAGTTTTAGTTTAGTAAATATATACCTCTGTAGTTTGGTCTGTTACCCTCTGCTGCTGTTTTCATTATTTTAAAAATATTTCACAAGTCTGATTGTTCAAGTCATTTCTATATTTCTGAATCAACTTCCAAATACTTGTCTAGCAACGTTCGAGTAGTGTGCATTTTGAGTATAGTTGTTTTTGAACCTATAAAAAGTCATTCAATCAACATTTATCTATAATTTTTATAAAAAAAAACTTTGTAAATAGTTCACATTGTGTGCATAATGTGGTCCATTCAAATAATGCTATACATTACAACCATTATAGGGGACTTATTAAGTTCTAACAGTATACTAAATTTACCCATAAGAAGTCTTTGTCACTGTGAACAGCATCAATATTAATAGCAGAGTGACATCAACTGTATAAATTAAAAAGACCTTGATGTCCCAGATCTCTCTATTAAAGTTTATTTAAATTGGTCTGAAGTTCGTTCTATAAAGAAGTTGTACGTTTGGGACTTTTTGAATTTGCAAACACATGTAATGGTGGATGAGCCTAATTTGAACAAACTTGAAGAAGAATGATTATACCAGAATGATACCTAACTGGTCTGACTGGCAATGAAAGATGGTTTTGCAATTATATACAGAAAAATGTCTGATGACGGACACGGAACTAAACCAGGCTGTTTAATACTCATCCCAACTCTTTCACTTCATAAGAACAGACCTAGATCATAAATTAACACAATGTTACTGTAATAAATGTTTTTACACACAATTGTGAACAAACAAATATTCCATGTTCTTTTAATGTACATTTAACATAAATATAATGATCAACCATAAATGTGATAAGCAATGCATCCATCGTTAAATTTAAATAATGCTGGAAAGTAACAAAATAACATCAAAATAACAGATAAGGCAACATTAACATGGAAACAAAACATTCCCATAACAAAGATTTATTTTATTTGTACGAGATTAGAAGATTTATGTTTTCCAAGAATGCAATTTTCACAATATTAAATGATACACCTAAACAAGATGGACAAGCTGGAAAAAGACTATTAAATTATCAGGATTTAATCCACATGCCTCGTATTAAACTTTGATAATAGTATCAAGAAATATTTCCTAATTTTGAACCTCTTTGACCTCTACCTCCTCAACCATCCTATAGAATGATTTTTGGCTATATTGGCTGTATAAGAGAGGGTGTAATGTATGGAAAAGTCAACTGACCCAGGTTCCAGTTCAAGTTTACTGTTTCAATTTAGCTCTCCTAAGAGATGAAAATTCTAGTGATCAACCTTGTGTAAAA
Organism: Unio pictorum; assembly: GCA_030141615.1. Taxonomy (NCBI): domain Eukaryota; kingdom Metazoa; phylum Mollusca; class Bivalvia; order Unionida; family Unionidae; genus Unio; species Unio pictorum. Next base: position 2,858,766 of record JARLTB010000289.1, read on the forward strand.
CCTGGTGCACTAGCATTCCTACTTGTAGATTTCTGTGAAATCAACCAAACATACGCCTGATAATGAAACCAAACGTAGCACTGTAAGACTTTTACATATCAAAAATTGGGAAGAATGTACATCAAACATTATTAGTAATTCGACTTTTGTGGTAAACCAAACAACTGGTAAACACTTTGAAGTTTCCACAACGTGATATAGCATTACAAAGTTATCAAATTCAAACGAAACAAGATAGTAAATTCCCCGCATGGTTCCGTAAAATTCATTGTTTGTGGAATCTAATTTATTGAAACAAGATTTACAGATAACAAAACTTACAAATGCATTAATTAGTACCACTATGGGATTGAGATATGGAGAGATTGACATTCAAGGCTAGATGAATATTAACAACTGAATACACACAACGATGTCAAGCACTTGTAATAAAAAGGAATGAAAATAATACAGCAGAAAATAAAACGAACTTAAACCACTGAAAGATAACTGAAAAATATGTGTGCATGCCGATAATTTTTCAAAGGGTAATGCGGACTGGCTCCTAGAATCACACTGGTATATACATGTGTGTAAACAAAACTTGAGAACGATTCAATGGAATTCAATCAAAGTTTATGTGATTGCTAAAGCAATATAATAGTATTGTGGTGAATGTACATGAACAATTTCTAGAGCTATTCCACAATGAATATCATTATGTATTATATATGTTAATCTTATTTGCTCTTCTCACCTGGTCCACTTCCCCTTTGATGACTAAGTAATTGGCAAGACAACAGAGTTGCCTCCCCATGTAAAATTAATAATTTGCCAAGGAACAAAATAGGACACAGCATATAATAATTTTGTCATGGGATTCACTGGTGTGATCAGGCATAAGCAGATGCCACTACAGTTTTGAAAGGAAACTCATAGTACTACACTCAGAAAAGTGTGTAAATATTTACCATTGAGTCCTCCTAACAAGAGACCTCTAATGAGGCAATGTTTCACAGCTAGCGAGGTTAGCCTTATCAAAGTGAGACCAAGGTAACTGGGTTTTAGTAGATAAAATCAAATGCTTTCTGCCATCCATTTTAGGACTCTGTAGATACATTCACCAAATTATATATTTAACACATCTCTTAAAAAATTGCTCTGCTGGGAGATATATGTGCTGTGTTTTTTTCTATTATGTTGACTGAGAAACATATCAGTTATGTTTTTCATCAGCAAACAATCAACTACTTATTATTGCCCTTAGAAGAATATAAAATGATTTATTTTACAAGAAACTATACTGCAGAAATAAATAAATAAATAAATGTATCAAAGTACATGTATTGAGAATACTGATGGTTTGGAGAATTCAGGTTTAATGCTACATTAAACTTGATTAAAGTGATTGACATAAGTTGTGAATATACTGAGCATGTTATTCTTTGCTATGACCAGAAGCCAATACCAACATCCCACTAGAAACATGGAATCTTAATTAAAAATATTTTAAGGCTTTTATTCTCATCTCTTAACATAGACTTGATTAGGAATGCATACAATATTTGTAATGAAAATAATTGCCTTTCATCAGCTATTCTTTATTGAAATCAATTTTGAAACAACTGGAATGAGAATGCCCAAACATGAACAGCAAAAGTTTAAACTTGGTACAAAACAGATACCTGTGAAAAAAAGGCAAGTACTTCAATTTCAAATGAAATGACAGTTACAAAATAAAACAGCTATCTCTGGGAATTCAGATTCCCAGAACCTTTAAAGAGACTGCAAGATAAACATAGAACCTTACAAATATTTATTTCATGAAAAATCTGTTAAACATGTTAAACAACATTATATATCTTGCAGTGAGTGGCATATAGTAATATTGGACAAGTTCCAAAACATTTCACAACAAATTAATGAATTACAAGTATATCTATTACATAACATTATTAGCTTCTCATTACTTAGTAATGTTGCTATGGCACACTATACAGTAATATGACATAGTATCAAGCAATTGTTTATGAAATTGGGGTTTAATGCCTTTTCTTATCACAAGAAAGGCTACATATTATGCTTAGGATAAATAGTGTAGGAAGAACCCAGGAAAACCCATTAAGAACCAACAAACCACAGGAAGCTGCTGGCAGTTTTCTCATATACCCACAGTGGAAGAGGCTACTGAATGAGGAAGAATATGTGATAAATTGCAATTAATAAATGTCTCAAGAATTATTTTTACCAGACTTTGTTCAATATAACAATACATGATATACTTAAGTGTTTAATACAGAAATATATTGGCAAAATAACTTTCACATTCTTTTTAATTCCCATATTTTCACATGTGAAAAAGATAAAGAACATCTCTATTTTGCACCAATTTGGTTTTTTTCCTTTAAAATATGCAAAGTTTGCTGTAAAGTATTACAGGTATACAATAGTGTATGGGTGACACATAACAACAGGTCATGCTAGCTCAGTCACTGTCAGTTTCCATGATTCATGTACAAATCTAATTTTAAAACTGCAATAATAAAGTCTATTTTTGCTGCTTTTAATTCATTTTTAGGCATTCTTGACATCAACTGAATGGTGGAAAAAAATGTTCCCATGCTAATACTGCCTCTGTGACAATAAAAGTAGTATTATCTCTGTGTCAATATAATTTATCTCCCACTGATATAAATTCTTATAATTTCATATGTGAAAATATATGATTTCCTATCATGCTATGTGACTCTTCATTTTGTGTGCCAACACAGGGCCTGAAAATTAGTGGTCCAAGGTCCATGACCAATTTTATGTACCTTCTGACCAGTCATATGTAAGTAGCACTAGCCCATCAGACCTTAAACATTTATTTTGTTTGTATAAATTGAAGAAAACATGCTTTTATTTCCCTTAAAACATCTGAAAGAGTCGTAAAAGTGCACCAATGCAAGCAGAAGTTGAGCCAAAGTGAGAAGCTGATATTGTAAAATATTACTCGACATCTACAATCTAGTACACAATATGCTGACTATCAGTCTAAGCTTGATCATTCTTAATCAAATATTTGTATGTTTGACACCACAGCTAAAACTAAGCATCAATAGTATGAGACTACTGTATGTTGTAGATGCTAATAAATTATTTACGAATGGTTTCACTGGCAGAAGGCAAGAATCAACCACAGAAAACTTGTATGTTGCAAGATGTGTTGTACTGCAGGGCATGAGAAACTAAGATCCAAAAAGGATGTGAATTATTACAAAATTAAACATATCTGGACTTCACAGAATCACTAGAAAAAAGCTTGTTCAAAACTGTAATTTATGGATGTTCAGCATGTACAGAATACATGGAGTCAGGCAATCATTCAGGTGCATTATTCATATTATTTTACTGGCAAACTGATAACACAAGAAACAAGCAAAGAGTACATCACTTGCATCAGGTTTTTTAAATCAAGACAATGAGTTGCTTATTCTTTACAAGACTGAGTGCACAACCAGTTATTTACAATGTCAGGGGGACCAGAACTAGTTTATTTCTGTAATGAAAAGACCAGTGCCCACTGACCGTACAGTACAGCATTTAATACATACAAAAGTTTGTAGGCAAACTTCATCAGATGTTCGGCAAATTGACAGGTAGTCTGAGTTTTCTGACATTACCCATCTCATATTCTGAGAACAAAAATGTAAGAAATATCTAAAAATGAGTAGCAAAGGTGAAAGGAATATCTGATGATCTGCCAAATGAATGGTTACTTTTAGGGCTTCTGATTGGCTTTATGGGTTTTCTATCTTTTTCACTGAATGAGTTTTGAAATGCAAATATTTTTTTATGTTTGATATTTTTTGAGAACTTTAATAATGAATTGCTTAATTAATTATAGCACTGACGTCCAAAGAAGATCTACCAACAGAAGGCACAATCTCATGATTTGAAAATTTTACAAGATGAAAGAAAATTATATGATTGCATAAGCATTAAAGTAATTGTCAGAATTTTTAACTTTCATTATTTTTATTTTTTGTTTTTTTCCAGTCCTTTGTTAATGTTAATGCACTGTCATAAATATTCACATATCAGACTTAGCTGTTGAAGTAAGCATGGTATATAGTAAAAAGAAATTTTCTTTTTCTTTGTAAATACTGAATATACCACATGGTGGAATGTATCCAGTATTAATGTAGGAAAATAAAACATCCTCCATTTATACTCATTTTTGGGGGGATTTATATCAACATGTCTAAATAAAAAAGCAATATCGACTTAAGAACATGTTTTGATCATTTAACACTGCATTACATTACATATATGTTAATTCATTTTAGATTGTTTTCCATAAAAATTTTCAGTCAGTGTCAGCTAAAGTTCAGTACTTAAAACATATGTTGTCAATGAATAGGGCTGATTATGATTACAAACCAGATTTAAACAGAACTGTGTTAGAAGATATGGATAAAGAAAATTCAGTACTACTTCACATGTGTAGATAGGAAAACAAAGTTCTGCACTTGTTCACATGTGTGAGATAGAATAAACAAAGTTTAGCATTTTTCATGTGTGGGATGCAGTAAAAAGAATCAGCTCTAGGTCACATGCTTGAAAAAGGACAAAGTTCTGTGCTACTTCACATGTATAAAATAGGATCAACAAAAACACGCACTGCTTGAAAAAATTTCCCATTTTCTCCCCATGTATGAATGCCTGTAAATTACTGCTATTTATATCAGACCAACATATATTGACTGAAATGTAATAATGCTGCAGACAGCTTCTTACGGCACAAATTGCTGTCACACAGAATCATCACATTGTTGTCACACAGAATATGAAGTTACATCACTTTGTCATCACACAAGATCTGATAAAAAATACATCTAATTGTCATCACACATATTCTGATAAAGATACCTCATACTGTCATCACACAGTATCTGATAAAGATACCTCACACTGTCATCACACAGAATCTGATAAGATACCTCACACTGTCATCACACAGTATCTGATAAAGATACCTCAGTCATCACACAGAATCTGATACAGATACCTGTCATCACACAGAATCTGATAGATACCTCAGTCATCACACAGAATCTGATAGATACCTCACACTGTCATCACACAGAATCTAATAAGATACCTCACACTGTCATCACACAGTATCTGATAAAGATACCTCAGTCATCACACAGAATCTGATACAGATACCTGTGATCACACAGAATCTGATAGATACCTCATAGTCATCACATAGAATCTGATAGATACCTCACACTGTCATCACACAGGATCTCATACAGATACATCACACTGTCATCACACAGAATCTGATACAGATACCTCAGTCATCACACAGAATCTGATAGATACCTCAGTCATCACACAGAATCTGATAAAGATACCTCACACTGTCATCACACAGAATCTGATACAAATACCTCACACTGTCATCACACAGAATCTGATAAAGATACCTCACACTGTCATCACACAGAATCTGATACAGATACCTCACACTGTCATCACACAGAATCTGATAAAGATACCTCAGTCATCACACAGAATCTGATACAGATACCTCACACTGTCATCACACAGAATCTGATAAAGATACCTCATAGTCATCACACAGAATCTGATACAGATACATCACACTGTCATCACACAGAATCTGATACAGATATCGCAGTTATCACAGAATCTGATAGATACCTCAGTCATCACACAGAATCTGATACAGATACCTCACATTGTCATCACACAGAATCTGATACAGATACCTCAGTCATCACACAGAATCTGATAGATACCTCATAGTCATCACACAGAATCTGATACAGATACCTCACACTGTCATCACACAGAATCTGATACAGATACCTCACATTGTCATCACACAGAATCTGATACAGATACCTCAGTCATCACACAGAATCTGATAGATACCTCAGTCATCACACAGAATCTGATACAGATACCTCACACTGTCATCACACAGAATCTGATAAAGACACCTCACAGTCATCACACAGAATCTGATAAAGATACCTCACATTGTCATCACACAGAATCTGATACAGATACCTGTCATCACACAGAATCTGATACATACCTCAGTCATCACACAGAATCTGATACAGATACCTCACATTGTCATCACACAGAATCTGATACAGATACCTCAGTCATCACACAAAATCTGATAGATACCTCATAGTCATCACACAGAATCTGATACAGATACCTCACACTGTCATCACACAGAATGAGATAAAGATACCTCACACTGTCAACACACAAAATCTGATACAGATACCTCACACTGTCATCACACAGAATCTGATACAGATACCTCACACTGTCATCACACAGAATCTGATACAGATACCTCACACTGTCATCACACAGAATGAGATAAAGATACCTCACACTGTCATCACAAAGAATCTGATCAAGATACCTCACAGTCATCACACAGAATCTGATCTGATCAACATCCCTCACACTGTCATCACACAGAATCTGATAAAGATACCTCACATTGTCATCACACAGAATCTGATAAAGATACCTCACACTGTCATCACACAGAATCTATAATGATACATCACACTTGAGTCACACAGAATCTGATAAAGGTATATCAGATTGTCATCACAAAAGAATCTATAATGATACATCACACATGAGTCACACAGAATCTAATGATGCATCACAATAGTGACTTTGATAATATTATCAATTATGCACTATGTAAATATAACAAAAATTCTTCACAAAGCAGCTCATAAGGGCCAAATCTAAATTCCAGATAAAACCTGCACTTTATGAATAACTGAACTTTCCAATTTTCTTTCCTTCACAATCCAACAGTACAATTATGTATAACAGGATGGCATAACAGACATGTCAGAGTACACAAGCCCTATTTAGCTTTGAAAAATTACATTACACATTTTGGGAATCAAAACAGGTACAACTATTTTTCGCTAATCTGCCAATATAAAAATTCATCCACAAGTTACAACTTGCTCAGAGTAATTATTTACCGGATGAAATTATTCATGCCCTATGATATAATCTGTATTCAAACTCTTTCCACAGCACATGAGAATTTGTTTAAACATGGAAAAGATTTGAATACTCTCAAGACGAAACAGAGAGGCCTACCCTCGTTAAAGGATTAATAAAAGGCCTGGATAATCAAAATGGATGATGATGATGATGATGATGATGGACAATTGTGTAGATTTATTACTACAATCAGCCAAATTGTAAATAAAATTAAGGAACAAGCAATTTCCTTCCAATGCCAATACATAGAGATAATCAAGATGTGACATACACTTCAAACAAAGTTAGTGAAAGTCACACTACTTTTATCAGGAAAGGTTTACAAATGCTGAGTGTTAAATCCAGCAATTAGAGAAGAAACACATACTGCCTTCTTAAGTCAAAATTGTCTTTTTTGGCAATATTAAATAAAACAGATGTATTCACTGTTATACCTGCACATGGTCAAAATTTGCAAAAGAAAACATTATCTACATAACAGTATATGCATCTAGGTTAAATTATGGGAAGTTTATTTTCTTTTTTTTTTCTAATTTTTTATACTTATCAAATAGATTTATTATTAAACAATCTATCCTAAAAGTATTTTAAATCATTTATGTATATCCAAACAATGTTCAGTAGGCATATAGAGATCAAATGAAACTCTAAATATAGAATTGTCCACACAGACAAGAGCAGCTAACTCTGCTATCACATACATTTAAAAGTGTCTGGCAAATGTTTATGACATTAGTTTAAATTTATCATGATGAGCGTTAACATAATGAAATTTACTAAAGTGACAATTTAGAAGTTAACAGTGCAAGTATCACATTGAATATTATATCCTGTAAATGCTAACCTATGGAACAAAGACTAGCAGCAAACTGATAGGCAGTGTCTTTCATTTTGCCATGAAATGCTTAAATGACTAGGATGCATATAAATCTCTTCTAGCATATATAACTAGATAACAATCTAACACAATTATCTCTGCATTTAAATTAATGTTAATAAAAGTAAAACTCAAGTATAAATTGACAGTAGTCATTCTGCAAAAAGCCCAAAAAAATATCTCTTGTACAGACACAGGTATCTTGCAACCTAGCAGTTTCCTTTGTATTTAATTAATATAACATAATTGAAATTGAAGTTAATATGTATTAAACCAAAGATATTTCTTTAAACACCAAAAGGTTGCATACAATTTAACACAGCTATCTTTACTATTGATAATGTTAACTAAAATCTCTTTTAAATGTTACCTGTAGCAAGTAATTAAAATAATTATCTCTGAAAGTTGTTAGGCATGAAACCCAAGTGTTAAACCACAATATTCACTCCGCAATGAACAAAAACTACATCTTTACTAAATAAATATTAACATTAATGCAAATTCTACTTAAATAGTCACTACTGGATCATATGTTTGTCTTCCTGAATTTTAGTCCATTACAAATATTATCACAAAAATCTCTTCCATGTTAGGAATTCATATATCTTCTTTTCCTTTAAAACAACTGAGATTTTCATCCTCAACTATTGTGACATCTCTTTTGCAACCCATTCTTTTCCATTTCCCAAGTGGCCTTTCAGGAAAAATTTGACAGTGAATACATATTTATATAAATACACTGTTCTATTGACCGTGCTAGGGCATGTGAACAATATATACTGACAAGTCAATTTCAAATTGCAAACACAGACCTGATATATCACAAAACAATGCATCAGCTGATCAGGGTCTATGTTGTTCTACTAATTACTATTCAAAACATCACAGACCCAGATTTGATTGCACATTATGCAGTGTCAGATCTGGGTCTGAGATGTCTATAGTTAAACTCGACTTGGTGTATATTAGGGACATTGTATACACGTATCATGTCAGATCCAGGTTGCCAGAAGTATGCAAAGAGAAAATATGTCTTTCCCAACAGATGATATCTGCATAGTTCATATTGTCCTTTTCTTTGTCAATGCAGCTGAACATTACTTCTTTCTAGGTCTGTCATCTAAGACTGTTTTTTTTCCTCAAGCTCTTTATGTAAGATTTCCACTCTTTACTGTATCCCATTTATGGATTAGGAAACAAAAGTATGTATTTCAATGAATATTACTGCATGCTTGTGCAAATAAACTGTCAAAGACAATACAGATAATGAAGAAAAAACTAAATCAACAAGCACTTCAGTTGGGAGTATTGGGAGGTTCTGAACTGAAATATGGTGTATCATCTTTGACTAGAATTGTATGGCACACATCACAAACTTTAGCTGGTCTTAAATTTGATCCGCTGTTCACAGTCTTTGATGTACAGTCTGAACAAAATATTTTTCCGCAATGTCGGCAATGGTGCTGAAACAAGAAAAATAAAGTGCACCTAATCAATCATGAAAAATTTTAAATTCAGAATGTCCTCGTTTATTTCATTTCAAAAAGTTATGTCTAATACATGCACTGAAGAACTAGATTTAATGTGGATTGGAAACCTCCACTGCAAAAGCTGATGGTGTTCCAGGGCCCGGTTTCACTAAACATCTTATGTATGAGGACATTCTCAACCTCAGATCCGTGAGTTTTTGGCCGAGCTGAGATTTCTCTCAGGTATCGTTTCACTATGCTTCCTCTAATCAACACTTGAGGATCCTCAACTAAGGACAAAGTTTGAGATAATTTATTACACTCTTAAGCGACCACACCGGAAGACTCTCTACCTTGGAAGTTAAGCATATGATCATCTCTATGGATTCACGTCCCAGGTCCCCACGCCTTCTGACTCCTAAACATGAGTGTACTTGCTTCAAAAAAAAACTTTTACGACTGAGATTGAGCAAAATGCATCAAACGCAAATAGGTTTTAAAATTTCAATGCATTAAAATTAGGAATTTTAGTAAACATGAATTGTTCATTAATTGCAAATCAAACAATCCCAATGTTTTGACAGAAACAATGAGAGTTGAGCATGGCCTCAACTTGAAACTCTTTGTGGATATAGGCTCAGAAAATCAAAGCTTACCATTTCTGGTTTATTACAGTGCAAACTGACATACAGTTTGGGACATTTTTATATGAACATGATGTACAGCTAACAGCAGACTTGATATCAGTCAGTTGACAGAATTAGAAATTTCGAAGAAATTCAGTAAATCAATTCTCGAAAAATAACTACATCTATTCATCATCTGATCTAAATTTATTGCACATATGGCCTGCTTTTAAGCTTTACCATTCAGTATGTGGCAATAAAGGGCTGTTAATACTGACAGGAAGGTAATAGAGGAAATAGACCACACAATTTTAACCAAGGTGCCATGAACTTATGGTTTTCTATCATTTATGTAGCATTTACTTTTAATCAAGAGCTGAGCTGTAATGTCCGCATATAAATCACCTCTACCTTAATTACAGATAATATCATGTTATACTGACACTAACTACAAATCAACAACTATATAACACGACTCTGATGTACTCTCGGCTAATATGACAGCAACCATCTCATATTCAGCAAAGTCATTTTGACACAATAAGACTAGTTTAAAGTATGGCATTCTCTTACCTTCCTCCGTGTAAATGTGAACTGTTGTTTACAAGTGTTGCACTCATTCACATCCTCTTCATACTGCCATCTGACTTCTGTTTCTGATTGTCGTAACTTCTCCAACTGAATCTAGAATGATGCAAAACCTTTGTAATAAATAATATATAGTCAACAGACATGTTGTCAGATAATTAAAAATGTCACAATGTCATAACCTCTTGTTGTTGTTGTTGTTGTAGGGTTTAATGCCAGACTGAGACTCAAACACACATGGTCATGCCGCAGACATATTACATGATGTCCCACCCAGTCACATTATCCTGACACCAGGCCGACAAGTCCTAACACTAACCTCTTAATGCCTAGTGCCAAGCAACGCAGCTGTTAGTACCATTTTTGTGAGTCTTTGGTATGACTTGGCCAGGGATTGAACCCACGACCTCCCACTTCCACAGTGGACACTCTAACCACTAGACCACTGGAGCAGTCTCAAACAGTGTTATTAGTTAATAATTATCATTTCACGATTTAACATAATGTCAATAATAAAAATCACATTTGGTTATATCTTCATGTAATAAAGGTCACACTTTTACATAACTATATGTTTTTGGGTTCTTTTATGGTTTAACGCCATTTTTCAGCACACGATAGGCTATACATGGTGGCCAGTATTATTGGTGAAGGAAGAACCTGGGAAAATCCCTCGAAAGAACCACCGACCCACGAGAAGCCACTGGCAAGCTTTCTCACATAATGACATTAGCTGAATCTTAGACTCAAACCCACACAGACAAAGGTGAGACGGCAGTAATCCATAACGGAAAGCGCTTTAGACTACTCGGCCACTCGGTGCCCCAATTTGTGATAATGAAAATCAGGAAATCTGTGTTCACTATCACAGTAGAAGATCAAGTGCTGAAAGACAGCATCATGTGATGAAAGATAAGGCATCCATCACTGGTGTTCTACACTTTTAAACATGACCATACACATATAGGAATTTAAGAAAAGTTACCAAATACTAAACATCTACTGACACATGAATAAACTTTATAAAAATGTGGTCCTAAAAATAGAATCCAGTCAACTACACATTTAGGCAAATATCATGAAATAATATTAATTTATATTCTACTACACGAAATTAATATGGCAGATAGATAATAAACACATATACATGAATTACAAAACTTTTATTTTCCAAAAATGTTTCAAAAATTATTTTTTCATAAAAATTTTCATACCATATCTTTAAATAACATCTGTAAACTGTGAAACAGCTGACCTCTAAATCTTACCTTCTGTGATTTATTATTCTCATGAAAAGATCATGTTAAGAGGCCACTCACTTCAGTAAGGCCACTTTGTTTTGTGCTTTAATTATGTACCATGTATACTCAAATATAATTTGAGCCCACCTCAAAACAACATAGACCTGATAATCAATGTATAATGCACAAGCAGATAAAGGCCAATGCTGCTCATTCTCTCATTACTCCAAAGTGCATAGATCTTCTAGCATTGTGCAATAGAATATCTGGATCATCAACTTATAAGTGAGTATATATGATATTTTCGCCATTCTAACACTGCCATCTTTGACAAGCCACCCCTCTTACAAGGCCCCTTTTACATCCCCAAAACATTGTCCATTTACATAAGAACCACTGCTGATGTGATGAGATAGAGAGAAGACATGTAGATGGAAGGCCTTGAAAGTTACCTGTAAGGACTGTGATAGCTTGATAAAGTCCCGCTGGACTGCTTCACTATTCTCCAGATCTGACTGTAAAGACTGTATCTTGGCTTTCAAGGTTTGGTTATCAGTCTCCAGAAGAGTCTAAATACACAGAAGTAATCATTGGTAATCAAATGATATTACACCCATCCAAGAGGCACTTTCTGTAAAACTTTGTCCCCCTGCCTATTAAAGTGAGGTCAACAAAACGGTAAAACAATGAAATCAGACAAACACCACTGTGATGGAAATATGTCAGGATATAGGCAGACATGAGCAACGCAGATATCATGGCTCTAAAAAAAAAATTTAAAAGGCAGAAACTAAATCTTAAATAAATGTAAAAATGTTCCTCTTAAACTTCACCATTGTGACCTAAATGTAGTAAATAACCTTTCTAGTGAATATATATTTATAGAGTGAAAGTGTGAAGGAAAACAAAAGTAATAACTCATGAAAATAGGGTCGCTAATGTGGTATGCAATTCACTGTATAGTAACAATATGTATCTAGTTTCATCCAATTCCAATGAAATTAGTTATAAATTGGAAGGAATGTGTGACAGATGGATTGACACATAAAATACAGGTAAAACCCATTATAATGCGATGCTTGGGATCAAATGGAAAACATTGCAATAAAAACAGAAAAGCTTCCCAACAGAAATTGTGTATTGAAATTTCAATGTTATCAGTTTTAACTAACCTCTTTATCATATATTGTCTGTTTTGTTTGCAGATTTTCATGAGACATAAAATATACTTCAGTTTTTAACTGTATATATATGTCGCTGTTGTTGTTGTAGGGTTTAACGCCATTTTTCAGCATGACAATAGGCTATACATGGCGGCCAGTATTAATAGTGGAGGAAGAACCTGGGAAACCCACCAGAAAGAACCACCAACCCGCAAGAAGCTACTTGGAAGCTATCTCACATATCTTCATTGGCCGAATCTGAGACTCAAACACATGCAGACAGAGGTGAGATAGCAGTGATCAGTAACAGAGAGCGCTTTAGACCACTCGGCCACTCGGGTCCCCCGAGTGTGTCAATATGGTGTAAATAAAAACAGTGCTGGGATTAAATATCTACTAGGAATATGAATAATTGGGTTTTCTGAGAGCATGTATTTCGGATGTTAAAAAGAGTTGTTAGCTAAAACAAAAAATAGAAGCCATACTGCAATAACATTATAAGCAGAATCATGTTCTAGCGAATTGCATTATATTGAGTTTTACATATAATATATACCTCACTTTTCACAAAATGGCAAGAGCCCAAAAGATTTTTTCCTTTTCTTATTCTGTTTCATTAGTTATTTGCTTTGCTGTGTTATGAAAAAATGCATTCGATGCACCACTTATTGACAGATCGTTCCAGCTATAAACTTGTTCCAAACCTCCAACTGACGCCTTGCTCCTATTAAATCAAGTCCTATGAAAATGCCAGCAGCTATGATGCCTGGCTAAAACATTTGCATTTCAGCACTTTTTGAGTCTAGGAAGTCATTAGAATGAGCATATATCATTAATTTAATAAGCCAATTTATCATGTGGCAAAATATATGAAACAAGTATAAATAATATTAAATATACTAAGACATTCTGCACCCTTGATCATTTCTTTTGACTAAACATGATATAATTCAAAGGTTAATGTTGTACATGTATTGTCATCATTTAAAATATGACTACACCTCTCGCTCAATAACACGTACACAACCAGACCCCAAAAACATAGTCCATGGCATAAGCACTGGTTCAAGTCACCAAAGGACCACAGAAAAGTAATGTAAGGGAAGGACATTGACAATGAGAGGTGGGTGGGTGTAAATGGTTGGATACTCGTTTAAAAATTACACTGGCAAAAATTGTCATTTAAAAAACTCTTTCACATGCAGTTCTTTTTTCTGTATAAAGTATCTTTCAATATATCAAATCACATAAAACATAGCAGGAAAACATTGTGATTATGTCCCCACTTTTTGAATTTAATTATGGATACATTCTACATTGCTGTAAATTCAGAATAAAACAAGATTCTTTATTTAAAAGTTAAATTTATTTAGAAACACAATAAAGTTGAAGCTCATATTTGCTACTATTAATCACATTTTCTAAGTAGTATGATAAACTACTAATTACTTTAAGATACCTTAATTATGTTACATGTATTTAACAGAGTTATCAGTGTTTAATTAGTCAAGACTACCCTGACCAATAGCTTTTACAAAGGTAGGATTTGCAAGCCTTTCAAATTTTTTCTCCTTTACTTATTTCTTACAAAAGACCAACATGATAATACAATACAAGTTAACTTTTAATCTACTATAATGCAACCATCATTTCTGCAAGTCAGAGATCAAGACGCAATTGGTTCTCATGGAAATGCTTGTGATTATTACTGTCACTGTTGATTGACACTCCTAGCATTTGAAAACAAGGGCTCAATGCATTTATGATGATAACACTGAAACCAAATTTTCTAATGTTAATTGCATTTTTCTTCACATTCAACAAAATGGGACCATATCTTCCGGCATGTTCTAGAAGAAAAAAGTGTGATCCACACCTGACCCTGCGTTATAAAGGAGTTCATGAGTTACCCATGCACAAGTTATGGACGATGAGGTGTACCATGACACATTGTTCAAAATACTGACTTGTTCCTCTAGTGGCTACTGTATGGTGTGTGTGTAGTGATGATTAATAACATAACTACCCTGACATTGGACTGTTTCTCAAGCTGTAGCTGTAGAATGTATAGTGTTATGTATATCTATATTTTCTTTAACTCCTGGTACATGATTTTGTCTAATTTCTGTAACTTTTATTCAGGGCTGTAAACTGTAGTGATTATCTATAGCTGGATTTGGGTTTATGTGCATGGGGTCTCTTTTAAGATATTGTGAACAAAAGATTATGTAGGATCTATAAATTTATGCTTATGTATGTGTTTACAATTACTAATAATAAAATTATTAGTTAATATGTTGACAAGATTCTGCTTTTTCCCAGTCAGGTGGTATCTTAGAAGAATAAAATTAACTTCCATTGAACATATTAAATCATTTGAGTTCTACCACAATGCCGCAAATTTGTGATTTGTCAGTGATAATAAATGGGTTAAGGCTTTTCAGCTGTATATAAGTAGTACTGACTCGGAAGTTTTCTCCTTATTTCTTGTCCTCCTGTTGTAACATCAAGTCTAAAAATGTGTTTTTTGTTGCACTTTGATATTATTTGTGAGGAAAAACAATACATGGATTATTCAGTGGAAATGGAATGTGCTAATTAGACTATGAAACATTTGGCAACTATTGTGAACGATTCATACGAGTTCTAAACACCATTTTGAAATTACGATTTTTGACAGCTCAGTACATTTCCAGTTCTGAAGTTTGTAAGGAACGCTTAATTTTTTTCTACTATAATAGCGCTTTTTCACGATTAGTTTGGATCCACTTCATAAAACTAAGTTCCTCTCACATTTTTATTTATAACTTTAATAATTAAATTATTTGTTAAGTTTTACAAAACCTTTTGGTTTAGCTTCTATCAGTTACTTACTTTATTACCAAACAGTGGTAACAATTAGTACAACTAATAATATAAATACCCTGACACTTAATTGTTCCTCTGATTGTTGTTGTAGAGAATGGGTAGTGATAATTAACAATACAACTTCCTGGCAGTGGATTGTTCCAGGACCTCTACTTCTTGCTGTAGGTAGTGTGCAGTAATGATTATGAAACAAACTATCCAGGCATTGGATTGTTCCTTGAATTGTTGTTGTAGGGTATTTATAACAATGGTTAATAATATAACTACTTAATAAAACTACCCTGGCATTGGATTGTTCTTCAAGCTGTTGCTGTAAAGCATTTATCAGCTGTTTAGATTTAGCTGTATTCCCCTTAACTGTCTGTTCCAACTCTCTTATTTTGGCTTCACATTCAAACCTCACACTTGATTCCCTGTCCAGCTCCGATTTAAGGCTCTCTTGAACAGCTGGAAAGAAGAATTGTAGTCCAATATCTTTTCTAATAATAATCACCCAATCAAAACATCCACTACCTCACAAATCCAGCCCTCCCCAACTAATAAACATATTAATTATGTCTACAATTTGTTTTTGCAATAAATATAATTTAAAGCCACATGCTTGCAGAGATGAAAGTCAGATGAGTATATTTCTCCGATGAGGGTGGTGTGCCAAATTTTATTAATTGTCAGTTACTACTGGTGTCACTGTGCATGCTCTTTCAATAATGGAACTGCAGGGAGGGCTTATGTCAAGAAATTATTAATGAAGAAATATATTTAACTCCAAAAATTGCTTTCTTCTTCAAAACAATTACCCGAAATACAACATGTTTTGAAGAATAAGTAAATGTTGAAAGGACTTACTCCCCTGGCTCTGATCTCCTTAAAAATGGGAAGCTGATTCAAGACCCATGTCAAATAATAATTAGGATTGCACAACTGAATAAAGGAAAAAATCCTGCCTCAAATCCATTAAAAGTGGAATAAACAACAACCTCATTACAAAACTGCTGAGTGACCTGGGAAGGAAATGCATTGATGATATAGTTTCCACCTGGTCAAATCAAGCTCTTTGTGATGAAAGGTCTTTGCGGTAAAAGCTGCATAATTCTATAGCCTGAATGAGGTCAGGCAGAGAACACATTTGTTCATATGATTAGCTGTTGGCAACTGCTTTAACTTTGTGAGCTAATATGCACAAGTAATTCATCTGATCTTGAGTTAATTCCTTGTCCATTAATTGTTCTTATTCTAGTAAGGCTTAACATCATTTTTCAGCACAAGATAGGCTACATATAATGGCTAGTAAATGCTAGTAACTGCTGTACAGAGTGTGATATCCAGCAGATTAACATGCAGTGAGATGCAATTATTTATAATTTATTTATATTTATTATTCATTCAATTTGCTGAGAAGGAGTCTCATTGAAATTCTAAATTTTATCATTTGGCCTAGCAAGCGAAGAATGGGCTGCCTATGGTATTGCAGAATCTCTTTCAAAAATCTAAGGAACAAGTCACCAAAATTGAGAAGATCTAAGACTTCATAAGATAATGGTTCATGTATATTTTTTGTTTTGGGGAGCTGAATTTGCAAGAAAGTTATTATTCTTCTGATGCTTTATGATTAGGTAATGTATCTGGAGAAGAATTATAGCTACAATTTAATACACAATACATCCATAATTATACAAGTTTAAAAGAATGAATAATTTTTAATAAATTAATACCAAAATGCTACAATGTATTCAAGTCAACCACAGTGGTAGTCTGTCAGAATTTTTCCATCATTGTAAGCAAATATTTTGTTACTTATTAAGAGATATACAACTGTCAATGTGACCTGCCATGACTGTCAAAAGATAATGTCAACATGACGACCCAGAATCCGTCAATGTAATCAGCCAGTAAATATCAACACAACCAGCCAGTATATGTCAAAACGTAAGTGCCAATGTGACCATCCAGTAAATGTCAAAACATGCATGTCAATGATACCAGTCAGTAAATGTTAAAAGAAATGTCAATACATCCAGTCAATAAATGTCAAAGCATATGTTATTGTGACCAGCCAGTAAATATCAAAATGAAACTTGTCAATGTCATGAACCAGTATATGTCAAAATATCCATGTTACTGTGACCAAGTAGTACGTGTCAAATTGAACATGTCAATGTGATCAACCAGTAAATGTCAAAACAAGGATGTTATTGTGACCTGCCAGCAAATATCGAAAAATACACATCAATGTGACCAAAACACTAAATGTCAATGTCAGGCAAATAAAAAAACATATACATTTCAATGTGATCATTAAATATCAAGATGAATAGACAAGTAAATTTAAATACTGTCTTTTATACATTATAATAATCCCAAAGTAGATTATCTTAAATATGACATTAATCACTTAAGTCTTTCAAAAGTTATTGACCCACTATTGAAATCTGCTCTTCCACTACAAATTCTACATTGAAAACAGGCAATAACTATCACATAAATAAAGCAAAAAATCTGACATAATCCAGATATTATTTACATCAATCATGGGGAGGGGCCTCAATTTTATCTACCAGTAATCTTACTTGTGTGATTAAATGAATTGAAATGAAATATGATTCATGGCCTCTTAAACAGACATGAATAAATTATAAAATGAATAAAAGAAGCACCACTGAATATAAATTTAGTTCAATCATAAAAAAAGGTATTAGATAAATAGCTCCTGGTCCTATATACATACCCAGTTTGTCCAGTAGGCCGCTAATTTCCTGTGAGAGAGTTTCCTCAAGATTTGTCTTCTCTTGCTGCTCTCCATGAACCTGATCCTTCAGGAAGTTGATTTGACTGCGCAGTGTCGCCTCTGTGTGCTCCTGACCAACTTTTGCTTTGATCACTTCCTCACGATAACGCAGCAGCAGCAAATGCAACTCCTGGGGGGCAAAGAATAAAGTATGAAAATTGTCTCTATTATTCAGTGGATGTACAGTAGTTTTACAAATTTCCAAGTATAACATTTTTAAGTCCCTTCACTATAAGTAAATTTGCAATTGCTAATTAATCTGACACATTCTGTTAAGAATATTTAACGCTGCGTACATTACGATATTACATGATCAGTTCACTGTATTATGGTTGGCAAATGTGTTATGTCAGCTTTACTTTACCATTGGCACTTCACATGCCCATTTAGTTTTTAAACTCCTTGATGATAATTCATAAACAACTTATCTGTTTCTTAATTAATCATCCAATAATGACAATCATATATGATTGTCCCAGCCTGTACACTGGCTGCAACACTCAAAACAAATAATGTTAGACCATATGCTTGAGGCAAAAATTCTTCCTTAGTGTTATAATGGACATTATGGCAAATTTCTTTGTGTTATAATATGGTTAGGGATACAATTCTTCCATAGTATGTAATAAGCTCTGGGCTAAATTTCTTTCCTAGTGTTATTGTGAGTTTTGAGCTAAAATTCTTCACATTTGTTATAACAAGTTTTATATGGCAATTCTTCCATAGTATTGTAACAAGCTTAGGGCTAAAATTCTTCCCTAGTACTGTTATGAGCTTTGAGCCAAAGTTCTTCCCAAATATGATGATGTGCTCTGGGCTAAAATTTATATATAGTGTTACAATGGGCATTGGGCAGAACTGTGATCAGGTAATAGTCATAACTGTCAATGTGTTGTAATGATGTCATGAGCTTTGGACCAGAATTCTTCCCATGTTATAATAATCTTTGGACCAGAATTCTTCCCATGTTATAATAATCTTTGGACCAGAATTCTTCCCATGTTATAATAAACTTCAGACCGAAATTCATCCTCAGTGTTATAATGAGCTTAACGCTGAAATTCTTCCTCATGTTATAATGAGATTAGGGCTGAAATTCTTTCTTTGTATTATAACAAGCCATGGGCTACAATTTTTCCAGTGTTATAACAAGCTTTGGTCTAAAATTCTTCCTGTGTGTTATAATAAGCTTTGGGCTAAAACTCCTCCCTGGAGTGAAGAGCGAGCTTTCTCGATAAATTCCTTCCATTATGCTATACTGAACATTGCTAAAACTCATCTTGTGCGTTACAATGATCTTAGGGTTAAATTCTTCTCTAGTATTGCAATGGGCTCTGGTCTGATATTTTTCTCCTAATATTATTATGAGCCTTGGGCCAAAAGTCTTCTCTGGAGTAGTTTTAATGGGCTTTGGACTAAAATTCTTCCCTAGTGTTATAACAACATTAGGGCTAAAATTCTTCAGCAGTGTTAAAACAAGCTTTGGAACAAAATTCTTTCAGTGTTATAATGAGTTTTAAGCTAAAATCCTTCCTTGGTATCATAATATGCTTTGGGCTACAATTCTTCCAGTGTTATAATAAGCTTTGGGCTACAATTCTTCTAGTGTTATAAAAAGCTTTGGGCTACAATTCTTCCAGTGTTATAATAAGCTTTGGGCCACAATTCTTCTAGTGTTATAATAAGCTTTGGGCTACAATTCTTCCAGTGTTATAATAAACTTTGGGCTACAATTCTTTCCCAGTATTAGAATAAACTTTGAGCCAAAATTCTTCCCTTCTCCGCCTGAGTTTTTTCACTAAATTTCTTCCATAATGGTATACCGAACATCTAGCTAAAACTCATGCCTGGTGTTGAAGCTTGGAGTTAAATTCCATCCCTGGTGTTTCAATGTGCTATGGACTAAATTCTTCCATAGTGTTACAATGGGCTAACATTTATCCCTAGTGTTATTATGAGCCTTGGGCCCAACTTTTTTCCTTTGAGTTTTATTGAACTTTTGACTCAAATTCTTCTAGTGTTATTCAGCAGTGTTCCAACAAGCATTGGGCCAAAATTCTTCTCATAGCTGACATTTTCCTTAGCATTCAAAATAAGTTTTCGGCCTTTTAGTGTTACAAGCTTTGAACTAATTTTTTTTTCAGAGTGTTATAAGCTTTGTGCTTAAACTCTTCTCAGTAGTTGTTTTTAAAAAAAACATGGGCTAAAATTCCTCTCTAATGTTTGAGCTGAAACATGCATGACACTACAACCTACCTCCACATTATCAGGCAAGTTGATGTCATCATTCTGCATTTGTTCTGCAAATTTTGAATGCTTGCCAACCAAGATATCATTCTCCTCTTGTAGACGAGTTAACTGCAAGTGTTCAAACTTTAGATTGAAAAGGCTACTGAACATACAAAAAATACTTACAAAACACTATGATTATTGAGGTCATAAATTAATGGACGCAAAACACGTATCAGTAGTGAAATTTATTCTGTTGTAACTCACAATAATATAAAAACAATAATTCATATAAGATTTTGTAATTAGTTCAATAATTCCTTAACCACTACATATTGCCAACTTCTAAATGAATTATCACTTTCAGGTATGTTTATTCCTGCCATTGCATTGCTTTCCAGTGGAATGATTGTTACCTATCCTAATGTTCCTTAAAAATAAGTCTAACTTCCACAATAAGAGATTATTGATATCTGACCTCTTTTTGTACTTCATCCCTTCTTTCTGCAAACTGTGCCTGTAAAGTACAAATACAATTGATTAAATAAATTTGGGATTCACTATTAAAAAGACAATGGAATGTCAGATGCATTATAACACCAATAAATGTTTGATGTGCTTTCCAAAAAAGCAATTTATATCTACTCTACACAAGAATGAGTGAAAGTACTATTAACATAAATAAAGAAAGAAGAAAACGTATACTTCACAGTGAGATAATTAATTGTATCAGTGAGAGAAAAAATTATATCGCCAGTGATACTACTGTTATCACCACAGATATTATATCATTTTGGAACTACTTTTTGTTCCCATTTAGGAAGTATATTTGGCACTGAGTCATTCTGACCTATATTTACGAATTTATACACATTTTATTTTTTTTATTTTCCTTTTCTCTCACTCCCTACTTTCTAGAGTTATCAATAGAAAAGATACCCTACTTTCTAGAGTTATCAATAGAAAAGATACCCTACTTTCTAGAGTTATCAATAGAAAACATACCCTACTTTCTAGAGTTATCAATAGAAAACATACCCTACTTTCTAGAGTTATCAATAGAAAAGATACCCTACTTTCTAGAGTTATCAATAGAAAACATACCCTACTTTCTAGAGTTATCAATAGAAAACATACCCTACTTTCTAGAGTTATCAATAGAAAAAATACCCTACTTTCTAGAGTTATCAATAGAAAAGATACCCTACTTTCTAGAGTTATCAATAGAAAACAAACCCTACTTTCTAGAGTTATCAATAGAAAACATACCCTACTTTCTAGAGTTATCAATAGAAAACATACCCTACTTTCTAGAGTTATCAATAGAAAACATACCCTACTTTCTAGAGTTATCAATAGAAAACGTACCCTCAAGTGTTGATATTCAGAGTTAAAATATGACCCATACGTGACACATGAAAATTCCAACCCTGTGTATTTTTATGATGCATAATGATTTGGGTCCGGGCATGTCTTGAATACCTCTGATTCGCCTCCGGCATAAAGGTCACTAATGTAATGCTTCAGTATGCAAAACTGAATCAAAGTTTGATTGTTTTGAGATATCTTTGACATGATAGTTAGTGGAAGAATGTTTTTTGTTTTTGATGGTTTAACGCCATTTTTCAGCACAATATAGGCTATACATGGCGGCCAGTATTAATGGTGGAGTAAGAACCCGGACAACCCCCGGAAAGAACCACCGACCCAAGAGAACACACGCAGACAGAGGTGAGATGGCAGTGGTCCATAACGGACAGCGCTTTAGACCACTCGGCCACTCAGGTCCCCCCTAAAAAAAAGAGAATCAATAAATGACTGGATCAACGTTTCACCAAATATCAGTGTTTGTTTGATTGTCCATCAAATTCTAATCAATTACACAAAACTGGTGGAAATTAATGTAGTTCACTAAGCATTTTTCAAAAATCAGATGACAAACTTTCTTTTATTAGCAATTAATTTGCTTGAATCAGCAAACAGTTTTAAAAATCTATTTAATGTATCATTAAAAAATTACCAGATATTACACTCAAGTGATTTTGTGCTTTGGAATTAATTGAAATAAAATAATGAGACTGAACAATTATGTTATTTTAGATGTATTTGAAAACTTTTCAATCACAATGGCTCAGAGAAGTACTTTTTTCTTTCCTGTCTCAGTCTCAGAAATGACCTGCTAGGGATGATGATTCTGACAATCCAACTCCAAAGATACATAAAGTTAGAACCAATTCTGAGAAGGAGAATACATCTCCTAAAGTTGTAAACATTATTTAAATAAGAGTGGAAAAGTAAATTTCCATGGTTTAAAAATGCTGTGAAAATATGGAAGTACAATGATGACAGGACCAGTGTAAGGACACTGGAACCAAGCTTATATAACCAGCTTCTATTAAATAATCTATACCATTTTGCATACCTGTTACAGTACACATTTTAAGAAAAAACACTTCACTATATTCTGTAATAAAAGGTTGTAATTAGTGATGTTAGCTGTCATCACAATTATTATCATGTCTGAAAGTGATGGATAAATCAGGAAATGATTAGTGTCAATTTCAAATTGAAATTAAGTGACAACCAAACTTTGGGTGTATCTGTTACCAAAATAGACAGAAAGACTTGCAAAATACAAAAATTCAGGAATAAACAAACATCCTTAAAAGTAAATGCAAACACATCTTCTGCTTAACAATGTTATATTCATATTCTGCATTTTGTCGCGTTTCTACAGCTACAGCTACCCCCACCCCAGAAATGTTCATGGTGTCAATCTGTGTAAGGTAGGTGTTTGTTAACGAAAATAATTTGACAAAATACACAACCTTGCAAAATGCTTGTGCAACAATTATTGCAAAATGTATGGGCTTCTTTTCATTGATGTAGTAATGCAGCCATTTATCACAATCACAGAGAATGGAGCAACAAATTCATTCAAACTAAGATTTTTCCTTAAAAAACATAATAAAAAGAAAATCTACATTTTGTTAATAAATAAACCACTCATGACAATGCAATGTTTCCATTTCATTCATGAAATATTTTGTTATATCTGCTTGTAAAATGTATCTTCTCTCTATACATTTGCTGGAAAGGGTTTTAAGTCAAGGGCTTTTGCGATAAAGAATGTGGATAATTTGTATGTGTGTATTATCATATAACCATTTGCATGAGCTAACAATATTTGTACTTTAAATATTTTTTCCTGTCCTTGGAACTATGAACCTATATTAGACTTGTATAAGAAAATAGGACTCCTTACAAGCTGATCATTAAAGTCAATCTGTGTCTGTGTGTTTTGTTGCTTCAGTTCAAAGATGTATTTCTCACACTCATGTATTCCACTGGATAGGTTAGAAATCTGAAAAACAACAAATTATTTGTCTTTAAGCTTCTGAAAACAAAAATAACACCTGTACAACATACATACACACATTACATTACATCCTTGATCATGGTCAGCCTAAATTACATGTTTTTCATACAGCACATCTATAATTATAGTCAACTTTAATTAAATTTCACACAGTAAATCCTAAACTAGTGTAAATCTAAATACGTCATTAAGACAAATCATTGTAAATTATGATCAGCCTGATTTTCATGTCATTCATACCGCAATTCCTTAATTAGACACAGCCTAAATTACATGTCATTCACACAGCATATTCTTAATTAGGCTCAGCCTGATTTTCATGTCATTCATACAGCACTTCCTAATTAGACACAGCCTAAATTACATGCCATTGACACAGAATATTCTTAATTAGGCTCAGCCTGAATTTCATGTCATTCATACAGCACTTCCTTAATTAGACAGCCTAAATTACGTGTCATTCACACAGCATATTCTTAATTAGGCTCAGCCTGAATTTCATGTCATTCATAGAGCACTTCCTTAATTAGACACAGCCTAAATTACATGTCATTCACACAGCATATTCTTAATTAGGCTCAGCCTGATTTTCATGTCATTCATACAGCACTTCCTAATTAGACACAGCCTAAATTACATGTCATTGACACAGAATATTCTTAATTAGGCTCAGCCTGAATTTCATGTTATTCATACAGCACTTCCTTAATTAGACAGCCTAATTGCATGTCATTCACACAGCATATTCTTAATTAGGCTCAGCCTGATTTTCATGTTATTCATACAGCACTTCCTTAAATTGCACATTATTCATATCACACATCCCTAGTAAGGCTTAGCCCAAAGCACATTATAATTCAGGTAATTCATAATTTATTAATAGCCTGAAATACATAATATTCATAAGTACATCCTTAATTATGGTCATCCTCAATTACATGTTATTCATACAGTACATCCTTAATTAGGGACAGCCTGAATTACATGTCACTCATACAGCACATCCTTAAGGACAGACTGAGCCACATGTTATTAATACAGCACATCCTTAATTAGGGACAGCCTGAATTTCATGTTAATCATACCACACATCCTTAATGCGGGACAGCCTGAATTATATATTATCCATACAGCACATCCTTAATTTAGGACAATCCTGAATTACGCATCATTTATACAGCACACTGGGGTGGTACACATACACACAAAAACACATATATGGTAGTCTTTCTTTGATCTATATTCCATCGTCAACAAAAATGATTCATAAAACAATTCACTGTGATATTCATTATCCTTGTAGCACATGCCAGTCTAGTTGATTATATGCTACATGTACATGTACTTAAATTGGCCTAGATTTTGGCCAGAGACAACTACCATCATGCCTAGGCTACCAAGAGGATGAGGCTATTCATAGCAAAATGAAAGTCTGTGAACAAATTAAAAAGTTTAACAAACATTCTTGTGAGATGTTCCACCTTCATTTAACTTGACGACCGGATCTATTGTTTCAACATATTGTAAATTTAATTTGGGGTTTACGCCACCATGGATGGCAATCATAAGCATGAACATTTTTATTGCAAACACGAAAACTGAAAAAATTTTAGTTAATTTTGTTGCTAACTTCCTTTAATCTAACATCGTCAGCTTTCTTTGCTGAAGGTGCATATGTTATAAAAGGTTCCACTAAAAGCCTTCTTTAAAAGGACTAAACTAATGTCCATTTGTTATTGATGCAGCACATCAAATAATTGCAGAACATTGATCGTGAGAGAGATATTTTTTTTCATTTGCTAAGTATATATATACCGAAAGATGGGTGTTTCAAAGGTAATTGGTTTTCTTTGAGGTTACAGAAAAACTATTTTTTCTGGTAAATTTTCCAAACAAAAATATTGTTGTTGTCTGGTGGATATTAGTCAATCTTATGGTAGATTGTAACAAGTAAGCAAACACGACTATTTTGGTTATTATAAAGCATACAGTACTCAAAACAGACATCAGCATAAGTGGAGTAAGATATAACAATGCATAGTTAGGGTGGTCTGTTAATATGAACAAAAGATTTGTTCACGTAACAATAGATTCCAGTGCATTTTATATCACTTTGCAGCTTACTGTCATGGTGTCTGTAAATTTCTCCACTCGAAACCCAAGACTGTATATACAATTTTTAACAGCCAAAAATGCTGTTGCCCAAAGATTCACCAGATGGTATATTTTGTCACCAATAAAGAAAAATAATCACAATTTGTAACCATGCCAAAGCCGAGCGTGATCCCTCAACACATCCTTAATTAGGGTCTGCCTGAATTACATGTCATTCATTCAGTAATCCTTAATTAGGGTCAGCCTGATGTACATATTGCATGTACATTTGTATGCAGTTTTGTACAGGACCTTATACTGGGCCTATATAAATGAAGCAGATAGAAATGTACAGACCTAATATAAAATTTTTACGAGTCAGGTATAAAGCTATACATAAAGCCCCATATAACATCCAGCATAAATTACCAAAACAAGCCAGTATAGATGAATAGAGCCCCAAATAAAACCATGTATAAAGGTACAATGCCCTATACAATGCCCTGCATAAAGCACTTTATAAAGCCCCACATAATGCTGTGCATAACACCATGTATATGGCCCTGTAAATAGCCTATGTAAAACCCGGCATACAGTTCATTATAAAGACTCGTATAAAGCAGAGTTGAAAGCCCCATATACAGACCCATACCAGGCTCAGTATAAAACACCATATAAAACCCAATATAAAGCAATGTATAAAGCCCTGTAAAAGGTCCATTATAAGACCCAGTATTAAGCCCTTACAAAAATACAGTATAAACTCCCATATAAAGTATTGTATCAAAGCCCTATATCAAATCCTGTATAAATCACCCTGTATACTGGCCACCATGTATAGCCTATTGTGTACTAAAAATGGTGTTAAACCCAACAACAACAACAACAACAACAATGCCTTTTATAAAGTCCCATAAAAGCCTAGTAGAAACTCCTGTTTAAGTCCCATATAAGCCCTGTATAGAAAGCATCATATAAAGCCATGTGCACAGCCCTGTATAATACCTGTACAAAATACCATTTTAAGCTATTCATAAATCTATGTATATTACCCAAACAAAGCCATGTATAAAATTTGCCTTGCTATGACATGCTATTGACTGTTTCCAATGTATTACTCAATTTATATCATTTTGCAAGAGATAGTTAAAGTTGCATTGAACAAGGCTTATTTGTTTATAGCATTACACCAAGTTACACTCAGTATGGCTGTTGGTATTACAGTATTACACTAAAGTACATTCTATACGGCTGTCTGTATTATAGCATTATCCTAAGTTACACTCAATAACGCTGTTGGTATTATAGCAATACACTAAGTTATACTCAACATGACTGTTGGTACGATAGAATTACACCAAGTTACACTCAGTAAGGCTGTTAGTCTAATAGCATTACACTAAGTTATACTCAACATGGCTGTTGGTACGATAGAATAACACCAAATTACACTCAATAAGGCTGTTGGTCTTATAGCACTACATTAAGTTATACACAACATGGCTGTTGGTACGATAGAATTACACCAAGTTACACTCAGTAAGGCTACTAGTCTTGTAGCATTATCCAAATTTACACTCAATACAGCTGTTAGCATTAGTTGTTTTTATATTGACCTTATTTTAGTGCAACGTCCGTCCACAAGAAAACACACATTTAATAATACAGTTAATGCTGCTGATTATATGGAAGAACACATATTCCTAACATTCCATGTCAATATATCTTCTTTGAACATGCTGGCAGTCAGGCAATTTATTCTTTAGACATTGGATGCTAATTCCTGTCATCAGTGTAAACATGTTCAAATTAAAGTAGAACAATTACCAAACTATAAAGTTAATTAAAATATTTTTTCTTTTGTCATGACTTTTTTTAAAATCTCAAATGTAACAATGCCACAACATCAAATACTATGAAGAAATAGTGGGAATTGAAGACAAATACAGGTATCGTATCCTCCAAACCTCTTTGTGTGCATCTTCAGCAGTATTTTTCAAGCTGTTTTCCAGCTCCTCTATGTATTTTTTCTGGCTTTCTGTAATCTGTTTTTCAGATAAAAGTTGCCTCTCCAGTGACCTCTTTTTTGTCTGCTCCTCCACCAGTGTCATCTGCACTGACTGAATTTGAGTCTCATAGTTCTTGCACGTGTCACAAGGCCTACCAAGCTTCTCATGAGCTGACTTCAGCTGCAAATATAACACAAAATCTGAATGAATTACTCAAATATGGTCCGTTTTGAAAAAAGGAGAGCGACACTGACACTTTTACATGTACTCTGAAGTCTGTTGACAACCAAGTTAGAATTTATTCCTCACTCCCAAGTTGAGTGTGCAATAGTTGCATTTAAAACTAAAAATCAGTAGTTGTAAAGTGAAAACTCAGATGGTTGAAATCTGGCAACATTACGTGTCATATAATGGCCACTAGAAACTGGATCGCTCTGGTGGCCTAAGTGGTCAGAGTGTCTGCTTCAGATGCAGGAGTTTGTGGGTGGGTTGGAATGCCAGTTGAGTCATACCAAAGACTTATAAAAATGGTACGAGCAGCTGCCTTGCTTGGTGTTCTGCATTAAAAGGTTAGTGTTAGGACTGGTTGGCTAGGTGTGTGGTGATATTGCATTTCTAAAGCATGATACTCCAGTGCTAGATATCACTATAAACTGCCACACTGCAGATATCATAGCAATATGACTGAAAAACATTTAAAACCTAGTTAAAAATTAAAATCACACACCTACACTTAAAATTGACATCAATACTTTCCAACACTGTATAAATCATGTCTTGCACAAAAAACAGCAAAGTTAGTATAATTTGTATTGATTTTAATATTGACAGATTCCACATTGTGTTAAAATTCTGTCCCACGTCATATGTTGTACAAGATTGATTACCAGTTTAATATTTGACTTGTGCTGACGGTGCTGATCTACCTATATGAGAACATTAAAAAGATATGGTCATTTACAACTGGTAGTAAAACTAATGTCATTTGAAATGCAGGCAGCGTTTAGACTTTATTAATATAAATTAATGTCACAAGAAAATGAAAGCAAAGGCCGTTTATCAGTAAATCTCAAACCAGGCAACGTGAAAACAGATGGTTCAGATTAAACCCTAATTAGTAAGTTTTAATGACTGGCCTGAATCTAATGCAGATGATTACTTGTGACAGTTTTGTTATGTAAATCAATTTATTATTAAACACAATCTTGTTGTTTTTAATAACATCTCCTAAATTTGCCTTAACTACCAACTTCACTCTTGTCATCTTTTGCAGTTAATTACCCACTCAATACTGATTTGATTAATGTCATATTCATTGGCATCCAAATTATAAGGGTTTGGCAATCTAAAATCTAAAATAGTCACAACAATTTCTGAAGCAGGTCACCTTATGGCAACTAAATTTTAAAGACATTTGATTTACTGTTTGATGACAAACTAAATACCACATATATATATATATATATATATATATATATATATATATATATATATATATATATATATATATATATATATATTATGGCCAAGCAGAAACAATCACATTACTCTATAATGAACATTAACTTTTACTATATTTCCAATCCAAAAGTAACATAAATGTCGTGTGAATTTGAGCATGACAAGTTTCCTGCAATTTTTTGTTCTAAGTCCCTCAAATATTTACCCCTGCACAAACTATAGGTATGCTTTTTCATCAGGAAAATTTTTAAAATATGCCTACAACTTTTTTTTAGTAGACATCCATATATATGTTGGTGCTAGCAATGAAAAATGTTCCTAACGGAATTCAAAAAAAAATTAAGATGGAACTTATTATCCATTGAAAAAAATATATCTGGTGATTAAGACATTCATAGTTTGTGGTAGTCAGCTGAGTTGCAATGTAAAGTGTCTGACAGCAATGTACAGTGTCTGACAGCAGATGTACAGTGTCTGACATCAATGTAAAGTGTCTGACAGCAATGTACAGTGTCTGACAGCAGATGTAAAGTAGGACCATTTATTTGTATTGGTTTTGCAAACACACACAGACATTTTTGTGGGTACAGTAGTCCCCCTCTTATGCAGCTACCCTTGCTGCACCGGGAAAGTGGCCTTATAAGACGGGTGGCCGTTCCAGGGGGGGGGGGGGCTAAATTTGGGTGGCCGTTCCAGGGGGGGGCTAAATTTATTATGAGAAGTACATGTATATGTAATGTACGTAGTAAGAAAGTTACATACTTAAAACATTAAATATCTTCGTCTAAATGAAACATTATTCATTACAAGGTTCTTTTTATTATAATAACAAATTTATTTAAACTGAAGATACGTTACTATGTTATCTTTCTTGGCGTAAATGTGATATGCGAGCGGGAATTGTCATGCACATTGCAAATGGATTCAAAAACGTCATTTACATCTTGGTACATACATAATTATGTTTCCATTTGCTCCATTTTCCCACTGCTGCTGAAAAACCTTCTTATCGGCTATGACTTTGTTTATTCAAATTATTTCAACATAAACTTGTCTTTTCGAGTCTTTCCTACATAAAATTGATCGGCATTCCCCCCCCCCCTCCCCGAAGTCGTCGAGTAGAATAACCGATGACTTTCTTCTAAAATAATGTATCCGTTAATGTGATGACATTGTAATATTTGATAATGTTTTATTCGGTTTTTGCTGACTGTATGCAATTTAATTATGCAGATAAAACTTGTGTCGAGCGTACGAAATAAAGTCATCGTAAAGGAGTGTGGTCACGTGATTTTTCCAGTCTTTGTCTGATACCCTGTTGTTTTTTTTAAGGTTCTCTGTGTGTGTCAATGTACAAAATCTATTTTAGCCTATGCTGATCCTGTTATGATTATAACAATTACGTCTGGTTATAATCATCAAAGAGAAGAACTCGACATAGGTGTTAAACCCCAAACTCTATCATAACATTATTGAGCCCATTTCCTGTAAACATCAACTTTTACAGATAATGATAAACTATAAATCTTTAGTTGACACTTTTAACGGCGACTTGACACTTTGAGACGTGTATCTACGACAGAGATAATCAAAATTGCTTACCTTACGTCAAGATTTGAATTAATTTTTGGTTCTGGATAAATTTGAAGAAGCAAAAGTGGCCGTTCATGAGGGGGACATTTTTCAGTTTTGTATTAAAATGCTGGCCGCTGGTCGCGTTAGATGGGTGGTTGCTCTTGAGGGGTACTTTTGAATACAAACTCGTCGGTGCCAAGGGATTCTGGACCTAAGAGGCGGGTGGCCGCTGGTCGGGGGGGGGGGGGGTCGTTCAAGAGGGGGACTACTGTACTTAAATTCAGTGTTTCACCTGTCTAATTTTGCATATTAGTTGGTATTTAATTTCATGGTTTAACTTCTAAAAAGATTCAAAATAAAGAATACAAAAGAATGAAACTATGGAGGTATTTGAATGTTTAAAACAACAGTACCACATGTATGAGCAAATCAAAGACATGAAAAGTTGAAAACTTGCATCATACCATGTTTATAAGAGAATAACATCAACGAAACCCTACACTGCCAAAAAAAATACTACCACCTGTCTAAAAAAAACATCAGTCAATATCAATCACTAACAAAATGTTTTTGTCTCAGTGAATCAATGGAAGCCCATGCACCAAAGTGCAAAGGTGCTAACTAAATTGAAATATTATTATAATAGTGTATCAAGCAATAGTTCTAGTATTTTACAGGCTTGTTCTTTGGGATTAAAAATGCATGGATAAAATTAACTGTGGTTTCAGGAGGATTACATTTGCCATTTCCCATGTGACTTGAATTATATATACTGAAACCCAATTTTTTGCCACTATTTTTGCAGCAAAGTAAAGTTTTATGTCACTTCAGCACAAAAGTTCTTTGTAGTACCCCAAAAAAGGTTAAGTTCAAAATATGTTTAAAAAAAACAAAATGCACACAGAAATACAGAAAGTGCAGAACATGTAACAGTTACCAAAATGGACCACTGATTACCTTGGAAATATTTACATCTAAAAACTTCTTTGCCACAAGGTGGCATGGCAAATGTTGGAGGAATGAGATCAAAATTAAGTCCAGATCTTTAATAAATAAAAATGAATAAAGACTGCTAAAATCGGAGATGTTGGCAACTCTTGTTTTGTGGAACTTTAATCAACTTTAAAACTCAAAATCTGTGTAAAAGACCGCTCAGTGGATAGGTGGGATAGAGTAAAAATAAATAGTGGCCATACTGCCAATGATCTAAAAAAAAGCATGTTAAACAAATAACTAATAAAGTGGCATATGAAATTCTGATATTTGACAACTCAGCCAGATAATCTAAGAAAGACTCATTACTGGTACCATACCAATGTAAATACAGAATGACTCATTATTGATACCATACCAATGTAAATACAGAATGACTCATTATTGATACCATACCAATGTAAATACAGAATGACTCATTACTGATATCATACCAATGTAAATACAGAATGACTCTTTACTGATATCATACCAATGTAAATACAGAATGACTCATTACTGATATCATACCAATGTAAATACAGAATGACTCTTTACTGATATCATACCAATGTAAATACAGAATGACTCTTTATTGATATCATACCAATGTGAATACAGAATGACTCTTTACTTATATCATACCATTGTAAATACAGAATGACTCATTACTGATATCATACCAATGTAAATACAGAATGACTCTTTACTGATATCATACCAATGTAAATACAGAATGACTCTTTATTGATATCATACCAATGTAAATACAGAATGACTCTTTAATTATATCATACCAATGTAAATACAGAAGGACTCATTACTGATATCATACCAATGTAAATACAGAATGACTCATTACTGATATCATACCAATGTAAATACAGAATGACTCATTACTGATATCATACCAATGTAAATTAAGAATGACTCATTACTGATATCATTCCAATGTAAATACAGAATGACTCATTACTGATATCATACCAATGTAAATTAAGAATGACTCATTACTGATATCATACCAATGTAAATACTGAATGACTCATTACTGATATCATACCAATGTAAATACAGAATGACTCATTACTGATATCATACCAATGTAAATACAGAATGACTCTTTACTGATATCATACCAATGTAAATACAGAATGACTCTTTACTGATATCATACCAATGTAAATACATATGCTCTAGCAGCTGCATCCAAATCTGTGTCTTACCTCCTTCCAACTCCTTAAAAATAAGCAGTAGTTTGCCATCCAAAGTTATCCGGTCAGGTCGAGGTTTCTTTACAATGTCCAGCAGATGTCTCCGAGCCTCAACCTCTGGAGTAGGCATGTAAAATTATTCTACAGAGGAATATATTGTTATCACATTTTTACTGATTCGAAAGTTTATGAATCCATTTCATTTTTTTGTATCAAACATCACATCATGGGGTTATAAATCCATTAAGACGTCACTGTTCATTCACATTTGTACTACATAAAACAATTATCTGTATGGACTATGATGCAGAAAAGTGTATATTAAATTGTGTTACCTTTACATTCTTAATAAACACAATAATATACACACAAATACACACATACATATATATATATCAAGGCTTGAAATGAATACTAAATTCTCTAACCCAACGTAAGTTCTCTTGCAGACAGATTACAAAAATTCAAACCAGTACTAATGTTATGAAGCCATGAAATTTTGTTTGTTACTATTGTAATAGTTTACAAGTGATTTTTGTCAGACATGTCAAATAAAATGTGAGATGTCATTTCTTGTAATAGTTAACTGAACTATTTATTATAATCAATTCGGTATGGTTTATCTGAATATCTGCTCCAGAAATTTCAGAAACTTCATAACACAGCTGCTTGGATCATCCTTTGAGTACCACGATCATAGCACACCTCCCCGCTGCTCTGTACCCTTCATTGGCTATCCAGTCAATCCAGAATCAAATACAAAATTTGTTCTCTGAGCTACGTTTTACTGATGGGATCCAGTCCAAAATACATATGTGGCCTCATCCATGTGTACACACCAGAAAGATAATTACGCTTCTCTTCCGATAATCGTGTACTCATTATTCCCACTATGAAAACGACATCATATGGACAACATTCTGTTGAATACCAGAGCCAGCAAAGTGGAAAGAGTTTCTTAGACACAATGACACAGTGATGCCTTTCAAAAGTGATCTTCAAATTCAACTTGTAAAGACCAAATAATATTTCCTACCTTAAATATTTTCAGTATGTTATTTGCGTGTATAACGTACAGTTGTTAATTTATATGTGCACAGTGTGCATCACTGTAGCGAGTGTACACATATAAGCCCAGAAATCATAGAAAAGAAAATCAAATCCAGTGGTTGTGAATACAGTGATAGAGCTTACAGTACGTACTTATAGTGTGTCATTATGTCGGTTGCTGATGACGAAGAAGTTAAGGGAGCAATTATTGCTTCAGGACAACCACGAAGAAGAGCGGCAACACAGAATTTGATGGCGTTTACACATACTGAGATTCCGGAGTATGTATTGGAACTTGACCTTGGGTACATGGAACCACCCAAAGAATCAATTCGAAAACCTAGCGCAAAGAAGAATGAAAGAGAATTGTAGTTAAGACAGACGAAGTTTGAAATGGAAAGAGAGAAAATAAGATTGAAAATGAAGCGTTTGGAAATTGAGTTAGAAAGAGTAAAACGTCAAGACAAAGCATTGGAAAAAACATCTTCAATGCCATTTAGAGTAAAGCTACAGGCATATGAACATGAACGAGGATAAAATATTGTGACTCTCCAAAGCAGAATTTTAATCAATTGCAAAACATGCTAATTGGTCTGACGAGTTGAAAATAGTACAGCTAAGAACTCTTTTGACCGGTGAGGCTAGAGTTGTTGGAACTCAAGTTTGTGGACATTACCTCAAACTCTTAAAAGAACTGATTGATCTCTTTGGAAATAGACAGCATGCAAGATATAACTCCGTTGGTGCGCATGAAGAAAGAAAGCACCGAGACGTATCGCGGTCTGATAGCCAGGATTGATCACCACCTAAAGCGTTTATCGGAAAATCGTGACCCAGTCTTCGTGAGGTATTTCGCTTGCAAGCCTTGCCACTAGATCAACCACAGTGGACTGGGAGTAACAAGGACTCTAGTCCAGTTGTCAAGGCTGCGGAAAACTATATTCCCACCAATGTACAGCAGCAATAGAAGAACAAATAAATTTCGTCGGATTATAAATGGGAATAGTAAAAAGACAAATATTCAGAACTTACAGCAGCAAACGAAACTAACATCGACGAATTACTAGTCTAGACATCAGAATAGGCAGTGTTATCGATGCAAGCAATGAGGATATATTGCAAGGTTTTGTCCAACAGATGACATGAAACATCATGGCAACCCAACAACTTGTTTTGTTAAGCCAACAATTGCTGAAAGGCTTATTTTGTAAACAGGATGTATATATGGGCGCGAGATCATGTTTGTGAAGGACACTGGCTCCGATATGACCTTGATAAGAGAATATCTCGTTGACGAGAGTGACAAGCTGGAGGGGCACAAAGTCACTATTTACACAGCAGTAGGTCAGCCATTTACCGCACAGTTGGCTGTGGTAAATATCGACACTACATATTATAAGGGACCAGCGCAACTGTGTCTTGTTTTATATTTGGCCGCTGAAGCATTTTTGTGGATGTATATTCTTAGTAGGAAAGGGTCATGTGTTGTTACAAGGTCGATGAAAAAGGACTCGACGATGAGAGGACTGTAAAAAATACTGACCAATGTGAGGATGCGGGTAAGAATGATGTTGCCAACAACAGCATCAAGACAGCAGATACTGATTAGCGTGATGACACTGAATTTGACAAACGTTCAGCAATAAAAGCGGACCTGTTGTCAAAACTACAGATTGCGGATATTTCACTGCAAAGTATTAGAGAGAAGTCCCTTGCTACTCGTGAAGTGGCTGAGGAGGAGTCAATGTCATTCTTCAGGGAGAATGATATTTTGCGACGGAAATGGCAATCTGGTGACGGTTCGCTTGGAGGGGTGAAATTGTTGTACCAGCAAGATTACGAATAATGATAATGGAGCTGGCACATGATCGACCCCTTGCAGGTCACATGGGTTTGGGAAAAAAAACAAAGGAGAGGATTCTCCAATCGTTCTTTTGGCCTGGAATGGTTTCCGATGTAAAGAGCTATTGTGCATAGTGTCATGAATGACAGATGATAGCAAAACCGACTGCACGTAAGAAAGCACGAATCGTTTGCCCACCAGTGATAACAGAACCGTTCTCAAACATTCCAATGGATATTGTAGGACCTTTATATACAACAAAGTCTGGACACAAATACATTCTGACGGTGGCTGATAATGCAACGAGATATCCTGAAGCTTTTCCACTGAAGGATATAAAAGAAACGACTGTAGCTAAAACACTGATTGAGCTGTTTAGCCATCTTGGTTTTCTCAGGGTCATATTAACAGACAAAGGGATCAAATTCACTAGCACCTTATTGAAACAGTTGTATGAACCAGTGGGAATCCGTGCAAGCAAATGGAAAGGTAAAACGTTTTCAGTCAATCTTTGCGGATGTTCTGTACAGATGACAAGAATGAATGGGGTGAGATGTTACCATTTTTGTTGTTTACATACTGTGATGTCCCACATGAGGAAACTGGATTTGCACCCTCTGAGATGTTGAATGGATGGAAAGTTAAGGGCAAATGTAGATTTTACAAGGCTTGTTTACGGTAGAGGAGGATGTAAGGAAGTCAACTGTGGAGCTTGTGAAAGTGCATGAGAAGTTGGCCGACATCCTGACTCTTGTCAAAGATGATCTGTTTAATCGTCAAAAGAAAATCAAGGCACTGTATGGTCGTTACACAAAAACACGAGAATTTGGTCTAGGAGATGAAGTCCTAATTGCACTGGACCTCAGCAGGAAATATATGGTGCACACCGGTGTTAGTGACACAGCAATTGGTGCTGTACTAAGCCAGACAATGGACAGTGCAGAACATGCGGTGGCCTATCTAAGCCGGAAACTTCTTCGGCGAGAGCAGAAATATGCTAATATTGAGAAGAAATGTCTTGCGCTCGTGTGGAAAATTAATTGTACTGACTCTGAGCGTTATGCATTTTAGTAATAATGTCAGCTTTACGCAAGTTTTATCATTTTTCTGCATTCTTTTATGTTCTAAACTGTCAATCAAACTTACGATTTGTTTGTAAAACAGACACTGAAATAAACAAAAAAATTCTCTCCTTTTTTCTTTCTTTTGTTACCGATTAACACAAAGTCAGAAAAGGTTAATAAAATTATTAATACATGATACAAAAGAAAAAGCACCCCACCCCCATCCACAAAAAAAAAAAAAATAAAACAGCAGCAACATTGACACATTGTTTTTTAATTTATGGGATATATATGCAACATTTAATACATTCTACATGCATAATATCACATCAACTAAACAGAGTCTAATTTTATGCGCTAAACAAAATATAATAGTCACTTTCCTACATACTCCACTATCTATTTACGTTAAAACATAATGACATCTAAGAATACTTTATAAACATAATTTAATTGGGGAGTGGGGAAACTGGCAGCTCCTTTGGAATTTTCATCTCAAAATATTCATGGTATATCAATCGGTGATGAAATGCAAGGAATTTGTTTATGATACTGCTCTGGAAGATTCAAATTTGATTATATGATATTTACATTCTGCAGGCTTTAAGCACCAATGTAATATTGGAATACACACTTATATTTAGATGAAAAAATTTAACGCCTGGTACATGGTTTTCAG
The DNA here is from genome assembly GCA_030141615.1 of Unio pictorum. NCBI lineage: Eukaryota > Metazoa > Mollusca > Bivalvia > Unionida > Unionidae > Unio > Unio pictorum. The sequence continues at coordinate 2,897,011 of JARLTB010000289.1, forward strand.
TAAGAAGAATAATAACACAGAAAACAAAACTGATTTTTTTTCCTTTAGACTATTGTGTTGTTGTTTTGTTTTGTTCCTAACATCATGCTCGCGTTCAGCACCTGTGGACTGAACGCAATAACGCCGGTTCACCTTGTCCGAATGCCTATTTTTAGAAACTGTTATCACTGCTTGTGAGGTGTCACAGAGGTGAAATGTACAAGCGCCATTCTATTTATACAATGAGCCATTTATTTTCTGTAAATGTTCTTAAAGGTGTGTATAAAGCAATGAATGATGTTATAATAATTATCCAGTTGTCTCACATATGACGTACTTTCCATAATAATCTACTTCAGTATTCTTCCATGCATATAAGGTTAATATGTATAATGTTATTCCACAATAATAAATAGATCTTACCTTGGTGACATTATACAAAGATGATGCTCAAACACTAATTGGAACGTGCTGTAATATATTGTACTTGTGAAGCATCTGTACAGAGTTACCCGGTAAATTAAATAGCCTACATTGTATGGACCTGTTTATAGCTTTTATATAGCGTAACCTTGACATTGAGCGTGGACTTATAGACTATGGATTACACAACACGGCAAAGGCGGTAATACGGAATACGCATAGTTACGACGATAATATTGTAATACACGTATGTTTTATCATTTACCTATAAAGATAGATCGTCATGATGTTAGAGGTTATATTATATCGTCGTTATTGGTCAACATTGAGAGGGTGTGAGGAAATTCAGAACGTTCTGGTTTACAATTTGTCAAAGTATCTAACCCTGAGAAACAGAGAATTCCAAAGTTATCGACAAAATACTATATATAGATCATTTAAAAAAACATCACGGATTCCTGAAAAAATCCATATACCATGTGCCAACACCATATACAACGGAGGACATCATAAAATATTTTGTTGACGCTGTTGACTTTTAAAAGTAGTGTTACTCGCACAGGGGTATTCACTTCACCGAGCGGTGTCAAAACCCTAGCGCGAATCCAGCTGGAAGTTATATGTTTTCGCCAAATTTCCAAAGACTTCCATATAACTTGAGTTGTAACCTGTAAAGTCAAACGTGTCTGTCTTTATTTACTAACTTTTATCTAATCAATTGGCGACCACAGATGAAACAACTTTAACCGCACCTTTGCATGGTTTTTCTTCATTATCATCAGATTTCCGTACCGCCAGCTGCTTATGCCATAGAAAATAAACCAGTATTCCCTTTCTCAATGGGAACTATTTAACTGCGCCACTCTATACCAGTAAATACACACTTTTACCGGCGTATCACGCTTATATTATTACGCCTATTTTCCACAATGGACACATAAGCGGTATCTACCAAGTCCCTGCTTATTGATTCTATGGTGTAATTTACTGGATTCCCACCATAAATACTGCCACCTGAACCACAACACTATTATACACCACTAGATTTTAATATGGACTATATTACTTAATGGACAGTCATTCTGCTTGTACCTAAATTCACTATTTGCGAACCTTAGCAAGGTTCAAACTCACCAACACTCGGTTCTTGGACGTTTCCTCTTAATAATTGGCTAATTATTTCGGGCTATAAATATTTCTATGGCGCCGAATACCAAATAATCACACAAATAATCTAATAATTGCTTAAAAACGTTTCGTTGTCAAATGCATACACCAAATTTATTACAGTATTCAACCTAGTGGAAATTTATCTTTTCGGTTCTATTCGTCTGGATTTTTTTTATCTTCTTATGACTCAGATACATTGTTTGACTTTGATATTTGATATATTTGACAACGTGTCATTGTTTCTTCTTTGTTTTGGGTGTTGTTTTGCTTTGGGTTTATTTATTTATTTTGTTGTATGTTTATCTTTTGCTTAGTTTGAGGATTACATTGTAGCATTCCATATCATCCTCATTAAATAACTTAATATTACAATTGTTTGTGAACATACATCTTGTTATACAAGATCTGACTTTGGTCTTCTATAAAAAAAACTGCAAAAATCGTAAGAGGGGTGTTTCTACCCCCACAGGGACACAAGGGACAGTGCCCTTGATCCTAAGATCTACAGGGCCAAAGGCCCCCAGCTGAAAACACATTGTATACTCATAATTAAGTCGCAATAAATTAATAAATTATATTCCAATTAAGTCATGAGCACATAGACGCCTGGTTATTGAAATAATAAATGATTTTCAACAATTACTCTTAATGCTGTTTGAAGTAAATCGGAGACTCTTGGAATATACATGCATTAGCTGATCAAATTGCACACATGCAACAAAATTATTTCAAACTGAAATTGCATTACACTTTCCAGTTTAAGAAGGAAGTTTCATCAATATTTTTCTTACTGGAGACTGGCAGGATATTTCAAAGTCCTCTCACCCCTAGACAAATTTTGAAATTTTGCAATGTATTCCATAATGCTATGAAAAAAAGCATAATTACGTGCATTCTCAAACAAATGACTTAGTAATTATTGGCAGTGAATAAACCCATTAATATTTATAATCAAACTAATAACAAATTTAGATTTAGCTTAATAAACAGGAACACAGCAAACGTTCCTTTATTTAATGATGCATAGTTGTGGTTACTGAATTGGGAAAAGGCAACAAGATCACTGGGATCTTTCTCATGTAAAGTAATTCTGAAATTGCCTACTGTCATTTCCATCTTTTAGTGATTTATATATAAAGCACATCATATACTACTGAGTAGCATCACAGTGTAGGTAAATATGCATACATGTATGTTGTACTAATGGTGTAACTTTCACCACGGCAAGTAACTCATAATATCATAATCAAACCACAAAGATTTATCTCCATTGTTCATCTCACTTGTGATTTTGTGTTATTACGTGCAAACAATTTCATCAGGCAGATATATTATTTCTACTGCATGATATTGTTAAAAAACGTGTTTATAAATACGCGTTGACGGTAGTTGATATCGCGAGTAGATACAAGGAAGCTGAGCCACTATCAACAAAATCATCATCTGAGGTTTCCTCCGCATTCAAAATATTCATATATATTAACCAAATAAATGAATTATCCGTTAGGTATCAAAAATCAATCATTGCTGCTCTTTTTAACACCTTAACTCAACTGAACAGAATGCAGTCTTTTATGTTCTAAACTATCTTACAAAATTATAATTTGATTGTAAAATAGACATTGAAATAATCATACAACTTCTCAACATTGTCTTGCCTTTGTTACCAATTAACACACAATCAGAAAAATTAATAAAATCAACAATGCTTAATACCCTTCCCCCCACACACAAATATTTAAACAAATAACATCAACACATAATTTTTAAACGTATGGAATATATATGCAACAGTTCTAGATTCTACATTTAGATCACATCAACAAAGTAGATCGTTATTGTATGCGTTTAACAAAATACAGTAGTCACTTTCAGACATACAATACTAACTACTTATCTTAAAACATAATGACATATAGGAATACTTCATCAACATTATTTAAATTGGGGAGTGGATGGGGGGGGGGGCTGTCCGTTCCCTGGGAATTTTAATCTCAATATATTCAGGGTATATCAGTCGGTAATGAAATCGGTGATGAAAATGTAAGGAATGTGTTTATGATACCGTTCTAGAAGATTCATCAAATTTCATTATATGGTTAATACATTCTGCAGTTTTTAGAACCACTGTAACTAAATATTGTTATGCACATTAATATTCAGATGAACAAATTTAACGCCTGGTACATGTTTTTAACTAAGAAGAATAATAACACGGAAAACAAGACTGAACGGCATTAAACCGGTTCGCCTTGTCCGAATGGCCATATAAAGAAACTAATGTAACAGCCTGTGACGTTTCACAGAGGAAAAAAGTACAAACGCCCATCTATTTTTACAATGAAAATTTACTACAAGCGAATTTGGCAATAGTAACACGATTGAGCAAGTGATTTCCTGGAAATATTCTTAATGGTGTGTACTAATCAATAAATGATGTTATAGAAATCTTTCAGTTGGATAAGGACATATAAAATCTCACCTTTTGTACTTTATGTCTCACATATGACGTACTTTCCATACTAATTTACTTCCGTATTCTTTCATGCAGATAAGTTCAATATGTATAAATGTTATTCCACAATAATAAATATATCTTACCTTGGTGACACTATACAAAGATGATGTTCAAAAATTAAACTAGAACTGGCTGTAATCTGTTGTCCTTGTGAAGAGACTGTACGGAGTTAGCCGGTAAATTAAATAACTTACATTTTATGGATCTGTTTATAGCTATTTGTATAGCGTAATCTTGACATTGAACATGGGCTTATATAATATGGATTAAACAACACTGCAAAGGTGGTGATACGGAATACGCATCGTGACAAAGAAAATATTATAATAAATGTATGCTTATATCATTTACCTATTCAGTTAGAGCGTCACGATGTTAGAGGTTACAGTATATAGTCGTTATTGGTCAACATTGAGAGGGTGTGAGGATATTCAGAACGTTTGGGTTTACATTTTGTCAACTTCTTTAAACCGGAGAGGCAGAGAATTCCAAAATTATCGACAAAATACTACAGATCCATTATAAAACATCATTATGTACTCCGTTTTAGATTCTATCTAAAACGTAGGACATCATAAACTATTTCTTTTCGATGCTAACGACTTAGAACAGTATCCAACCTAGTGGAATTTTATCTTTTAAGTTCAATTCGTCATGAATTTCTTTTATGCCTCAGATACTACAGTTGACTTTGATGAAATTTCTCCTTTTAATATGACTCATTTTGGGTCCTCTTTCAACAACGGTATATATTTAACAACATGTCATTGTTTGTTTTTTGTTGGGGTTTTTTTCTCCATGTTTTCTTTTTTTTTGTGTGCTTGTCCCACAATTGTAACCGAGTGGGTTTTGGATTAAATGAATAACTGAAACACAATTTGTAAAAGATGAAAATGTATTAACTTAATTAGTAAAGAAAAATGTATGATGTAAAAGTACAATGATTTTCGCACGCTCTCAACATACAATTGATCCAATCACTCTATACTAACATCCACACATTGAAAATAAATCAATAATGTTATATCTATCTGCTATAGAGCTTCAATAAACCTCGGTTTCAAATAATAGTACACACTAAGATATTCACATAATTTCACGTATAGACTAGGCTTGGGATTGAAACAATCTCAAGTTTTCAAATACGTTTCGAATGTTCTGCACTGTCAGAAAGATTCATAAATCCCCTGGAATTCAACTAAGATTCAAAATAATCTGATGTAAAAACACAAATATACCAATTGAAACAACAATTGGAATAATCATATGCTTCTTGATCCTTGTACAGTCGCACGATACATACACCGGTAAACCGCAGTTTCACCACGTCCCTTGGATTAGCCCATTCTCTTGTATCGGTCGCTCGCGCCCTTCATGGATCCACTAAATGTAGAGTCAGT